>JAVSCE010004290.1:0-392745 GCA_032199065.1 Smutsia gigantea
AAGTATCCCTTCTACTTTAGAATGCATAGAAGCCTTCCTGGAGGAGGTGACATGAACTTCACAACGCATTATTCATTTCCATTCATTTGTAATGGAACTTATTATCCAATACAGTTTCATTTTCTTTCCTCATTTACATTTTTTGTGAAATGTATTTCTATTTCTGAGGCAAAGGCTGTGGTTATTTTCCTCCAGATGGGAGAAAAAGAATGGTCTAACTCAAAATATTTGTCATTGGTTAGCAATGAGTCTCAAAGAAGACATTCCCAACCTTTTCAGCAAGATGGCAGTATTGAAAATCAAGTTTTCTGAAGAAGGAAGAGATGAAGATTTACTTAAGCTATGTCGACAACAAGCTCAAGAAAGTAGGTAATGTTACTTTGTACTCAGGATAGAAAGAGGAAGAAGGATTATGGCAGTAGAAATAAGGTAAAACATCATGATCTTCATGAACTCCCCACCTGCAGCCGCACAGGGGGTTGAACTTCTAGACGGGAGTCATTTGAAGCACACAGATGGATGTGTGTAGGAAGCTGGATCAAAGACAGTAAGGAGGGAACAGCTGGAGTCATGCTTTATGAAGATTAAAAAGAAAATGCTGCCAGACTCTAATGTACTAATAAGATAGAGCAGAAGTTTTAGAGACAGACAGAGGAGCCTCAGAAAGCATTCTGGGTTCCGTGTAGTTTTCAGAAAACCTAGAGGTACTTGAATATTCAAGTGAAGGTACCTGGGTTTCTAAGAAGAGTGGTATATTCTCAGAGGCCTGAGATCATGATAAAGATGACTTCACCAATAAGATCTTCACAAGTAGGAGCAAATAGTAAGATCATGGGCTTCAGCTGTAGGAGTGAACATATCAGTTCCCAAGGCGAGTGAGGGCAAACTTTACATATATAGGAAATGCATCAGATCAACTACTCCACTGAGAATTATGGGAACCAAAAGTCATAGTCATGGTCCAGAATATCACTTTTTCTCAAGTGTCAATCTCTTTACACAAGAGTTCAATCTCTTTATATACCTAGCCCTCACTGTAGGGAGGAGATGGTAAAACACGATGTGCATGAAGACAGTGAGTTATTAGAAGGACCCTATTTAAACCAGTTTTCATAGGGAACTGGATTCTAAACAGATTGAGGACTTAAACTTAAAAAACATTTGAGAAGTTCTTTAAATGCAGGCTTAAAGCTGGCTGTTAACTGGTGGAATAGTACCTCTGAAGGGAAATAACACCAGACGTAAAGAATAAAGAAGCCACACATTGTTTTATTGATCTGAAGGTAGTGTGAATGAATCTGTGATATCACTTTACATGTATTGAATACTTATAAGCACAGTTCTGTCAACTAGAAATACAATTGGTGGACAAAATAAGTATATCCATGTTTCCCAGGGATCTCATACTGAAGCAGGAAATGTAGACAATACAAACATCATATTAAAATAAAGAATGAGACCTCAATATTAGAAGGAAAAATGTTTCATGAAAGAGCAGAAGGGAGGCACCTAAGCAAATCATTTTAGTAAAGAGTGGCTAGGAAAGACTCCTTTCTGAGGGGAAAATTCATTTCTGAGAGGAAACATGGAGCATGAATCAAAACACCATGAGTCCGACTAGCCGCAGTTGTGTGTATGTACATAGATTGTGGTGTGTCATTGCAGTCTTTTCAAAGGCATTGACCCTGTCAACAAATCTGTCAGGCATAGGCAGGGTCCTGAGGAATCTCTGTAGACTATGTAATTTTCCCTCATTTGCCTGAACAGTGCCTAGATGAAAGCAGATCAGACACACTGAATTGAACTAATTTATTATTCTGTCACAAGGGAAGTTGTCAGCTAGCTGGAGGTCTTGCATGTGAGGGCAAAGGGTTCTTTCCTTGGACCTGTCTAATTCAATGTGTCCATCAATAATCACAAGGAAGATATACAGGTCACGTTACTCAGTTCATGACAAGCATGAGGCTGAGGTGACAGTAAATACAGTAAGAGGCAGAGTTAAGAAACAAAGAATTTTAACAGTCTTGAGCCATTTTATAGCTGTAAATAGTTCCTTTGATCCAAAAACATACAACTACACAAGTATTTATACCGCAAGATAAATTTTAACAATACCATATGTTGGAAAAGAATAAGCACAAAAATAGAAGTTAGAGATTTAATCAATAGTGTATTCAAAGCCAATAGTGTGACTCCTTTCAAATTAATTTAATGGAATCTTTTAGGCATTGTTAACAGAAATATGCTATTTTCAAAAAGGGATCAAAAGACCTTTTATGCACTCTGTATTTCAGGTCATATTTGGAATATTGGATGGGTTTGAGCTCTATACTTCATTTATATAAATAGGAATATCTGCTCTGCCAATAAATGTTTTATGGGTATTTACTATGTATAAATCATTGTACCATTGATCAAAGATAAACAGTTTCTTGGGCTTCAGAACAAGTTAATAATCTCTATTGTGTATACTCACGGAAACTCAACTAGATTAGACTAGTAGAAGAGGAGTCTGGCAGAGGAAAAAGTCTGTGAAACACCAGCTACAAAGTTATACCTGCAACTTGGAAATAAGGCAGGACTTTGTGAAGTTAAGACAGTGAAGAACTGTAGAAAGGTACTTAAGGGTTTAAGCATTTGGGCTAGCATGATATTTATTTTTTAGAATTACTCTGGTTATAAATGTAATATTTTCCTTTCTTCCATGTACAAAGTTCTTTCTTTTAGGACTGTTCTCTTTGATATTAAAAAATTCATTCATGACAGTGTTTAATACATTTCTTTTTCTTACTTGCCCTCAATTCCAAATTAACCAGTGGGTTTTGACTTTAATGCTGTGAGATGAAGGAGCAAAGAAAATTTATCAATGAAGCTATTTAAGAATTATACAAAATCCAACAAATTTCAAAGGCTTAGTTTACTTCTTTCAAGAATAAATAAGTCGAGAGAACTCATGCAATGACCTTTATATCCTAGGTGAAATTTCCCTAAGGTCACTTGGCAAAGCAAAACTTCAAATTTTAAAAGATTCTCTATTATTCTTACTATCATGTAAAAGATTTGATTACACTTTCCTGGAGTATTATTTATCTAACATTATTTCATTGAGAAAAATTAAATAACAGTAACTTTGTGAAGGACTGTAGACACAAAAATAATAAACCAGTCAGTCTTGAAGAGACCATGTCTTGGTGCTAGGAAACCCCATGACCTCAAAGGATTACATTATAATATGATAAATTGCAAATAAGTCTATGCAGAAGGTATTGACATAATATTGAGGGACTTGAATATTCATTCTGCTTGAAATATTTGGGGAAACTTCGCAAAGAGAGTGAGAGTTTTACAGGAAAATATGAGAAGAAAAAGCCCCTGGAGAGACACAGAGCCTATATCTAGATTAGGCTTTCAGTGCAGGCTCTTTAGCACACATTCCAAATTCTCATAGGGACTTCATATTCAGTCTAATTCAACAAACATATATTCATTGCTATTCAGGTTTGAGACACTGTTCCGGAATGTGAATAAACAAATTAAAATCATTTATATTATTTCTCAGTGCTATCATCAGCTAGACCTGTTATAGGTGTTTTACATGTATTATGCATTTAATCTACACAAGAACAAGATTAATAAAAGATGGTGCATATAGTCTAGTAAGAGAAGGGAGATATGCATGAATATAATTTCAATGCTCTTATTGTGGACTAGTATAACAAAAATGCCACATACTGGGGTGACTTAGACTACAGAGTGTATTTCGCACAGTTCTGGAGGCTGGGAAGTTCAGGATCAAGATATTGGCAGATTCAGTAGTAAGGGCTCATATCCTGGTTCATAGAAGGCTCTCTTCTTCCTGTGTCCTCCCATGGCAGAAGAAATACAAGAGCGCTCTGGGTTCTCCTTCATAAGCGTACTAATCCCAATCATGAGGGCTCTGCGCTTAAGACCTACTTACCTACCAAAGGCCTCACCTCTTAATTCTATTACATAGAGGGTTAGAATTTCAACATATTAATTTAGAGGGGTGCAAATAGTCTGTAACAAATGCCATATACTTAGTGCAATGATGGCTGAACACACACAGTAACACTCTAAAAACTCCAAGGACAAGAATTTTTGCTCAATCTCAGTAGGAATGTTAAGATACAAAATTTTAAGAAAATTTTCACGTTAGCTTTCATAAAGGAGATGATATCCATGCTATCTTTAATAATGGATAAAATCCTGGAGAGAAGCCAAGGGTAGTAGGGTAGGAGGCAGTGAGAGATGATTCTTTAAAAAGTATGAGATAACCCCAGCCTTAGAGAAGTAAACCAATACACTTAAAGCCATACAGCTAATGCATGATAGAACAAGATAAATTGAGAAAAGAAATACATGTTTTTAACTTTATTAATTGAATCATAACTATAAAACTAATAAGTTGATGTTGGTGAGATCACAACATTTCTATAAATCAAGAAGAAATTCTTACTAACTAATATACTAAGCTCTGCCTCTTCTCTTTTGTGCATACTCTATTGCAAATATTTTCTGCTTGGAGACCAACAATGTACATGCCATTAAAACTTAAATGAGGACAGTAATTTAGAATTTTTCTGTGGGTCAGCCTGTACAGAGATTTATTGCTTCTTGGATAATAGGGCCAGATTAGTTTCTTTTATCATGTAATGGGGAATCCAATAAAATATTAAATAAAAAGAATTTTATAAATAACAATGACAAAGCTATACTTGTTTAGTTCTCACCTATGTTATTGGATGTTTCAAAATCCCGCAGGGAGTGAGCAGAGTAAACTTTATGGGCCTGTTCTGTACATGAGGAAGTGCAGGCACACAGAGGTGACTTACATTGCTTGAAGATGCTGGCACATTGACTTGCAATCCAGTACGCTAAAGAGCATACCCAGACTTGTGAGATGACATTGGACATTTCTTTTGGACACCTAATTTATTTCATCTATGTTCATTTTGAGTTGAATATGAAAGACTACCTGGGTAAGATATTTATAGTCTATCAAATTTTATCATTTCCATTACAAAGTAGCTCTTTGAAATGGAACCTTGGTTATTTTGGCTACTTACAACTGCTTTTATTTTTAATTGAAATGATGCATTCTTCGGTAACTTTTCCCCCGAAATAAGAACCCAGCTTGTTTAATTAAGGTATAATAATGGTCAGTATGGAAGAAGACATTACATCCATTAACAATAATGGGTTTATAGTGAGGGGGAAAAATAATGAGACTTTGATATCTTGATTTGGGTTATGGCTACATGCCAAAATACACTGAGCTGTACGCTAAGATTTGTTGTGCATTTTATTATGTTCACCTTAACATAAAATATAATAACAATAAAAAGAAAAAGAATAATGGGTTTATATAATCAAACAGTAGAGGTTACTTCTTTGATTCTTTGAAGTAACACAATTTATCTTAAGAAAATTATTCATTGTTGTTTATCTTAATTATTTAAACCATTCCTCAAGTGAAATTCACAGCGTCTCACCAAGGAGAGATAACAAGGGAAGAATAACTTTCCCTGGGTGCTGAAATACAGTGTGTAGAAAAATGCCTCAAAGATTTCAACTTCAAATTAAAGAACACTGAACCCGAAGGATGGCGTGGCAATCTCTGATCAATTGCCCTTGGACCTTCTTGTGCCTTTCTTAATTAGAGCCATGTGGCTAGGGAAACACAAGGTAAGGGGGGTGGCCTTTAAACTCTGGAAGGCATTCTCCACTCCCTTGGTCCCTTCACTGAATTTTCAGGGAATTTCATCATTTTTTCCGACAGATATTCTTAGATTTCTACAATGTGCTAACTAGGTATTAGAAATACAAAGACAAATACAATGGTCCTTGCCTTTAAATATTTCACAGATTAGTTTTCAGGGAATGAAACAATTATGATATAAATTCCATGAAGCAAGTGTATACATTTCATAGTACAAGTAAGGATAGAAGATAGAGGATCATAGAAGAATGCCTAACTCAGTCTGAAGGATGATCAAGGATTATTTACTGGAGGATCTGACATAATCTGAATCTGGAAATGTAGGAGTTATCCAGGAGGAATTTGGAAGTATAAGAGTTATGAAGGAAATCCCTATTAATAATGCAGAAACTACAAAGACACAGATGCAAATGAAGTGGCTAAATACTGTGTTTCAGGGTGTTGGTTCTGGACTCACAAAAGCCATCTCAACCAAATCAAGATTGAGTTTGGAGACTAAAATATGTCTAACACTACCAGTGGAAGGTGAGTGGCAAAGGTGCAAAGAAAGTAAGAATGTGTATGATGGAAATCTGAGAGACTAAAGTCATTATTACAATCACTGGTGTTTTGGTTTGGGATTTTTGTATTTTTGTTGTGGATTTTTGCACAATTTTAATACACCAGAGCAGATTTTTAAAATATCAGAGATTAGTGAGTGAAGGTTATCTATATGAAATTTGCTTAATATTCTCTTAATGCAAAAGAAGAGGAAATAATGAAGGGATTTATCCAGATATAAAAGACCAAAATTGTCTATAATATCTTATTTTTCAACTACCAGGGTTGTTTCTACCTTTTCCCTTTTGTTTATGAAAAAAGAATGGAGAAACCACAGAAGTGGTATAAGGAAATCTTGTTAAAACTTTTTCAACAATCCCTGTTAAAATGTTCAAAGCAATTACTTTTGCTGTCAGCAGGAATAAAATTTACTACCATCAGAGAGTGCAAAGAGTCAAATGTATTGCTAAGAATTACAACATAAGCTACATTCAAATAACCCCACAAGTTCTAAGAGCTTGTTTTCCCTTATTTGTACAGCTGAGGCTTCAGTCATAAGTTCTTGTGGCTTTTGTTTTTAATTCCCTAGAAACTGGAGTGGAATTTTCTCATAAATTTCAGTGAAAAACAAAAGTGCCTACCATCTAGAGGGGAAATATTATTGGTGTGTTTAGAATAGAAATATTCTGTTCTAAACAAATCACACAATAAGAATATTGTACTATCAAAGACAATGGAAATTACACAAACAATAATCTTCTGTTCAGAGAAATATTTAGATCTGACCCTCATAGGCAAACTTGAGGGTAACTTTAGTCTACTGCCCTCAAAGGACATGCAGACCTTCCAGTGAAAACTCTGAACATTATGCACAGGTCATTTCTGTAGGAGAGTAGTAATATAATAATGAAACAAAGAGCTTGACTTCCTGATATTATAGTTTCTGTGACTGTAAGCACTTGACCCCCACCCCAAAGTTTTATCAATGTCAAGCTCAATTCATTTACAGTCAATACTGATAAATAATGATACATGCACATAGCATAACAAGTCATAATTCTTTAAAAGTTATTGAACAGACAATCCTGCATTCTACCTTTCTCCACAAAATACAACAATTTTAGCAGTTTCATCTGATACTTATGTCAATCTTTCATAAATATCTTGTATTTGCACAGGAAATCAGAATCCAGTCTACATATTCCATACGAATGCCTTAACACAGGGATTTAGAAGTTTGTGTAATTGTTAGCTTGGGGACCAACAGTGTGGAAAGTGAACCCAAAATATCTTATCCTGCAACATAGAAATGAACAGTTTTCAGAGGCTATCCCTAAAACCCTATGAATCTCAACTACCTCTAGATGCTTCCATCTGACCATTTCAGATGGAAGACTGGTGATTGATTCTCTGCTCCCACACTTGAAAGCTAGTAGACTTCAATGGTGTCTTAACTTTTCTTTATATGGATAAGGATGTTCTGTAAAATGTAGTTCTAGCTTGTTTTGTGCCAAAGAGACTTCAGAATGCACTTATGAATAAGTATAATAAGTATAATAATATGTTAATGTTTCTATTCTTTTACATCTTTTTCTTTTGGAGTTAATAATTGCTACTTTTTAAAAGTAACTTGAGTATCACATGTAGAGATCTTAAACACCTCCCAGTACCTTTTTCTACATGTCCAAACGCAATATGGATAATTTATCATTCCCAATCCCTAACCATGGGAAGTCCTACTGGTGCCTTGTTGCTCCTGTGAGGGAGGAAGAAATGTCCTCTGTCCCTCAAGGTTCTTCTAGCTGGTCTAAGAATTAAATTGAAATGAGGGAGATTAACAGGAGAAAAAAAACAGTTTAATTATGTATGTTCGGAGGCCCAATAACAAAATTGATAACCAAAGAAATGACCAAGACAGGCAGCTTTTATGCATTTTAGACAAAGACATGTAAATCTGTAAGGAATTGACAGGGCAAAGAAAACTTAGGTTTGGGAACTTCAATTGGTAAGGAATTCTAAACAGCATTTGGGCTTGGGTAGTAAATCAGTAAAAAAACTAACAAGGTTTGTTTATATAGACTTCTTTGGTTTTGAATTCCCTGTCTCTGATGGTAAGGATGTCTCTTTATGTCCAGCAGCAGGAGACAGTGCCTTTCAGATGGGAGATTTATTCCCTGGTTTCAAGGCGAGAGGGACACGGGGTCAGAGTATCCCTCCTGCTTCTGTTTCTCTGGTTGTTTCAATTCAAAGTAATCAGTATGCCACAGTAACACATTTGGGGGCAGCCAGCCCTTGGTCTCTACACTCTGATCTGGAATAATAGCTCTCCCTGTCTTCTGCAAAGAATTAATTCCCTCTTCTCTCTTTCTGGAATTCCATATGTCCTTCTGGATTCTTCCTTCCCCTTTCTTCTTTGCTCCTTCATTTTGATACGGTGTATTCTATAGTAGTTTCCTGAGGAAGAGTGCAGAAACGATTAGCTTTTTACTCTTCACATATCTCAAAATACCTTTAATTTCCATGATTTGCAGTGAAGAATGTGGCTTTATTTAGACTTCTTGGCTTGAAATCACATCCCTCAGGATTCAGAATACATTGCTCTATTGTATTGAGGTTTTTGTTATTTTGCCGAAGGCACAGGCATTTTTTTTTCTTGATTATTTTGAGTGATCTTTTTGTTGTTAGCATTGTCTTGTTTCATTTTTTATCTTCTCTGATAGAGTGTAGGATTTTTTTCCTTATCTCTGGTATTTTATAATTTCACATACATACATTTTGATCTACGAGTGTTCAAGAATGTTTGGCAGTGGGTGGGGGATTAAATTGACTGCTCTGGTCGCCCTTCAGCCACTGCGATCTGGAGACATATCCTTCAGTTCAGGGCATGTTTCCTGTTCTACTTGAGGATTTTCTCTACCTTGTTTTCTCTTTTCATGGAACTCTGAATAGTCTAATCATGAGTCTCCCGAGTTAATCATTTAATATTTTAGGATTTTATTTCTTTTATTTATCTTTTCACATTTTTGTTCTTATTTCTGGTAGTTTTCAGCAACTTTATTTTTTTTTATTTTTAATGTCAATGCTATTATTGATATTTTTTTCTGGTGTGGTTTTTAGGTCCTATTTTTGTTTTGTGGGAAAATAACTTTTTTTGGTGGATACTAATTGTAATTTTTGTTTTGTTTTGAAATTATTTTCTACATTGAAATTTTTAACTGCATTATCTGTTTGTTTTTCCACAATTTTCTCAAAATATTTGCATGATGCTTTGGTTTCCATTTCATATTGTGGTTCTTAGTCAAATATCTGGGAAGTCTAAGCTGTCCATTCCTGTTGCAGAACGAATTCATTGTAAACTATGAGCAAGGGCAAAAGTGTCAAATAATGGACTGCAATGAATCTGAGTCAAATGTGCTCCATTCTTTAATTCTCAAATGATAGCATAATGCATGTATTATCTTTGGGACCTTTTTTCTTCTATTATAAAATCTTCTAAATTTATTCTAAGTGTGATGGAAGTGGGAATAGGGAATGTATACTTTGGGTGAACTCTAGAGCAAATGCATGGAGGTGGCTAGGGTATTTCCCTGCTCAGTAGGCAGGTTTCCAATGGAATTCCTTAGTTTAGGTCCTCACACTTGGTTTTTATGGTGCCTATGTGCAGGTACTCTTGGTTCTGTTTCCTCAGAATAGCAGCCTCTAGGCTGAATGTGGAGGAGAAAGCATAAAGGAAAGAGCAGTGGCCACATCATGTGGGGTGCAAGAAGATGCCTGGGCATCACACTTCTCCGTGTAGAAATTTTTACTAACTTTCTATTTCTAGTTCCATAGCTCAGCACCTCCATATCTATCTTCCATGCATCTTATTACACCAGTCCTGAGCCTGTTGATTGTCTTGTAGCAAATCAAGTCATTTATTTTTTTATTTTTTATTTTTTTGCTAGCCTATATGTTACATCTTTCTCTGCTGAGCTGGTTACTAGTTACATAATTTTTCCCGTTCAACTGTAGCCCTGGTCTTATGTTCAAAGTGATACCAAACTTAAGAGTCACAATAGACTTCATTTAAATTCACATTTGTTCAATTTTTAGAAAAATATAGTAAAACCAGCCCAACATAATGAAGATCTCATGATTCCTGGGTGTAGCTTCTCATATATCAAAATTATTCTGAACTTCCCTGTACATGGTTATGAAAGATGGCTCTGAGTGACATAGACCAACTCAGCTCAGAGAAACCACCAAACCTTGGCTGGCTTTTTTCAACTTTGATATATATTTTAATCACATATTCCTATATCTCCTTCAGGTTTTTGTGAGTTGTTACCATTCTCTAATGCAAATGCACCCAGGGGTTATTTATTAATCATAGGTTATTCAGTTAAAAAAGTCATCAACCAAGTACAGATGCTTTATTTAGAACATAACTACTTCAGCAAAATACTCATTTATCTTGGTTTGTTATTCCTATAAATTCCTTAAGTTTGCATTGCTAATTTGGGTAACCAAACTGCTAGGGCAACTTTGAGGTCATTGAAAATAATACAGAGAAGCTTTAATACTTTCATTGGACAAAATCACCCACTTTCTTATTATAAAAATGTTGTTGGCATTCTTTGTCTCTTTTTCTCTCTTATTGTAGACTTATCTTCTGATTTATAGCTTCCTTGTATTTCCCTTGTCATTTGAGCACATGATTAAGGGAGATTTCCACATGCTTTTAATCTACCATGTACAACCAGAAGTTTCTAAGGTTCAACTACTTTTGATCTTGTTCATAGGAAAAGAGATAACATTAAAGAAAAAAGGGCTATTCTAATACCATTTCCCAAGATTAGAGAAGATAAAAATATAGACCAAGAATAATTATGATTTAACACTGGTCCAGTCTGATTAATGAAGCATAAAAGGAAGAGCAACATTGCATCAGGAATTTTGCAGATCAGCCTAAATCCAGGAAATATCTCAAAGCCAACTCTCATCATGAAGTAAATCAAGTAGACCAAAGACTTGCTGGTACTTAGAATTATCCTGTTTATCAGATCTTTTGAAAGACATAATAAGGTATTTGTCAGTGGCTTTTCACAGACTGATAAATAATAAAAAATTGGTCATAAATTACTTTCATTACATAAATCAGGATATTATTGCAAATTAAGTATTGTCCTTAAGTATTTTCCGAGAGTAGCATGTGGATACTCAACTGCACATTACAGTTTTATTTTTTTTTTTAGGAGAGCAAGGTAGAGGCTTTTACTGAGAGATACAGTGAGAGTTCAGAGCTCCTGGCTCATGCCAGGAGGGGACAAGAGAGCGCTGAACATTACAGTTTTAAAGACACTCTGAAGTTACCATTATCTTTCAAAATACTGGTTATTTTTGGAAAAAGAACATAGAAGCAGAATGTACATAATTTTTTTTCTCTTACATTTGGGGCTGTCGACAGAAGTTACATAAAGTATTTTATTTGCCAAAGTGCATTATAATTAACATGAATTTTGGGAAAAAATATTAGTACCAGTATAGAAGATAAGTAACTGTTCACAATTTTATAACTAGATCATAACAACTGAAACTAATAAAAAAGGAAGAAGCCTGTGAGATCAAAATCTTAAATTTGATAAAAAAATAAATTTCTTATTCAAATATCCAAACTGGCATATTTATGAGTATGGTATAGAAATAACCAATTCTCATTCTCTAAATAAAATTTAAATAACCAAACTTTGTGGTCATACTGTTACCAGCGATGGGTCCTTGGTCTCATTGTGGGAAATAATTCAAGAATGGACAGAAAAAGTGATTGAGCATTAGAAGTTTATTTGGAGAATAAAAGTTCAGAGAAAGGTAAGACTATACACCTGAAAGCTCAGCTGCAGAGAGACCCAGAGAAAGCAATGTGCAGGTAACAATAGGGAGACTTTTTTATATATACGAGGATGAATATTCACTAAGTAGGATTAGGTTTCAAAGGTAACAGGTGGTGTCTTTTTGGGGTTCAGGTTTGCTCCACCCTCACACTGAGCAGAGGGATTTTTAACTATATGTGATTCCCATTAGAACTGTCACGATGCAGGGAGACATGGTTTGTATTATGTTAATGAGTGTATAATGTAGTTTAGGGTGAAGTTTGGGTCAGCTTCTCCATGTTGCAACTAGCCATTTTGGCCAGTATATTATCTATATTCTCACTTCCCTCAACCAGTGAGAACAGCTTACAGGGAATGTGAAGAATGTAAGTAACCAGTCAGCAAAGTTCCCCAGCTTCCTTGCTCATGTCTGGCTATCTACGTACTACAACAAAACTTTTACATCAAAACAAAAACTATTTTCACAAAAAGTCACATATGGAGAGTGTGTATTTAATAAGAAATTTAAAATTGAATATCCCTAATGATATTTGAAATCATTATGTTTTGGAAAACTTCAAGCCTTATTTATGACTGTAAATTTTGCAAAACACACCAGAAAACTGTTAAAAAGATTATTTTTTGTGCCAATGTTTTATTAGATTAATAGATCTATTTATTTTAGAGGACCCCAAGCCTTATAAAATACATTTTATTTGGTACACATTTGGCAGCTATTTAAAGAAATTTGAATAGTGGTTTTGACTTTCACTGGCACCTTAGGAATTGCCATTTTACTCCATTTATAATTTCTGTGAATCATTTAGTACACCAAGGAATGAATTTGTTATGTGGGCTGTTACCTGGAATTAGCCAAACTACAAAGCTGTGGAAATAGTCCTCTAGATTGCCAAGTTTTTCCCAAGAGTTCTGATAATAATGTCAGGTTCCGGAGTTTCCCTATTCAAGTTTGCAAATTCAGTGGAAAGACTCACAGAACTCACTGAAATGTAATATAATCACAGTCACATTTATTACAAGGAAAAGATACCAATTAGAACGAGCCACTGAAAGGGATGCATTGGGCAGAATCTGGGAGGGGTTCAAACATGGAACTTCCAGTTGTCCTTTCCCTGAATAGTCATGGGTAGCATTACCTACTACTAACTATGACGTGTGAGACTATGCAGAGAATATTTCCAAACAGGGAAGCTCACTTATGTGTAGGTTTTTTTATTGAGTTTTTTTTTTTAATTCATTATGTAGGTATGATTGATTAGTTCCTCAAGTGGTTAAACTGAGTCTGGGGATTGACTGATTTCATGGAACACAAAGCATCCACCCTCCAAATTTATGGTTGGTCTTTCTGGCATAGCCAGCCCCTATTGTAAAACTATTAGGTGTGGCTTGATCCACCCCAAGCGTTTTTGTCAGCATGAACTACTAGGCATCCCCCTAGGGACCTACCATGAATTGTGAAGATAATATTGTCACTCCAAAAATTTCAGGTATTTAGATATCACCTCCTAAGACCCAGGACAAAGGTCAGAACTCTTTTTGTGATGGTCTGAATTCCTTTATCCACAGTTGTTTATTCTCTTCCTTGTCATAAAATCTATAAATAACAATACCAATACCAACAACAGATTGCAATACTATAGTAATAATATTGTGATCTTTAGCACATAGAGAACTTTTTAAACCTCCCTTTGAATTTGCAGTTTCAACCTCTGAAACTTTTCTCAGACTATTTTTTTTTGTGACTAGATGATGTATGTCTGTATATAAAATATATAACACCATAATCAATAAGAAATGTACCATTATTGTGCCAAGAGATAGCTCATTACTATATGAGGATTAAGCATAAAATTGGATTAATTATAAAGGAACCCTGAAAAATCCAGAAAAACATATAAAGAAATATAATAAAATATCAGGCTTAATTGAAATTTCATAGATTAGGAGTGTAGATAAATAAAATATGGGGCACTATCAATGGAACACTTAGTATTAAGACTCAGTACAATGTACATATAAATTTTTCTATTGAAGGTTGAACCTACCTCTATTCTTTACTACCTGAAGAAGGTTAAAATGTTTCAGATATTATGTGATGGAAAGGAAGGGAAGAAAGAAGTCAGGATAAGCTAGTGAAGAAAAGAACACTTGTTGAATACTTAATAGGTATCAAACAGTTTATAAAACACACATTTAATTTAATGTGATAAAAGGAGTACTGTGTGGTAGTTAGAACATGGACAGACAAACCGGACTGCTTACATTCCAATAATAATTCTCCACTCACCAGTGATGTGACCTAAGGCAAGTTATTAATCTATTGTTAAGTCCACTTCTTTTTATTGTCAAATGTATCTACCTCTTAAGGTATTGTGGATTGAATTGTGACACACAAAAACATTTGTTGATGTCCTAACTCTCAGTACCTGTTAGTATAACCTTATTTGAAAATAGGGTCTTTGTAAATCAATTTAAGATGAAGTGATTTGGGTGGGTCCAATGTCTGCTGTCCTTATTAGAAAAAGAAAATGGCATGTGAAGAGTCACACAGGAAAAATGCCACATGATGACATAAGCAGAGATTAGAGTAATACATCTGAAGCCACAGAATGCCATCTCCACCATCATGGTGATGACTGAAACAACTAGGAAGAGGAAAGGAAGAATTCTACCCAAGTTTCGGTGCATGCATGGCCTTGCTAAGGCCTTGGTTTCAGACTTCTAACCTCCAGACTGTGAAAATAAATTTCTGTTTCCTAAAGCTTTCTAGTTTGAGGTACTTTGTTAACAGTAGTCCTAGGAAACTAATACACAGATTGTTATTGGGTGTATTAGCATAAATATTAAAAGAATTTAGAAGGCTTGAAATACTGTAAGCGCTATTTAAATATTTGCTGTTCTTAATCCTTACAAATGTAATGATTTTCAGAAAATATAAATAAAATGTGATTCAGATCTGTTGACAATCTAGAAGATTTTATTCTTGAACACAGTTTATTACAGAACATAACCTGGAATATTAAAGTTAATGGATTAGAAGTCCGGTGTCATATTTTCCACCCTATATAGCTATATTAATCTAAGAAAGGGAACTCTATACGTTGTTATTTATTGGGGGTTGCAATGTTAATGAGTTATCAAAAATAAGGCATTTCATTACATAAACAGCAACATGAACAAATAAGCAGAAACTTATAGTTGAGAAGCTATATTCAAAACATCAGGAAGGACAACAAAATAAATATGTTTATATGTAAATTCCATTAACATTTACTCTTCAAAGTCCTTTACTTTCTGTGCAGTTACTTCTATATACAGATTTCCAGATTAAACTTCACATCACCTGTAACAGAACAAAATTAGACACTTCTAAGTATAATAAAGACCAAGATTACTTTCACCAATATTAATTGGACAACATTCTTTTTAATAAACCCAGAAAACCACTATAAAGTACATTTAATAATTAATATCCAATACCCAAAAAAATATTCGGATAGATATGAAAAAGAGAAAGATTTACACTTTTGGTATAGTCACACAGTACACCTGAAGAGGTCTATTTAAAAAAGAATATCCACATTTGCCTATCATTTTATTAATGACCATGTTATGCCAATTTCTGCACAATAAACCAGGAACATAAGTTCATTTCATTCCTTTAACACACTGATATTCTCTAATACTTCTAAAACACTATAGAATGTAATCAAATGTCTCTACTTCTATTAAAGTATTAATGAAAAATATATTGATAGATTGGCAGCTGGTGAATTATACTTTTATGTCAGTTCTTTTTGTGTGTGTGGAAATCATCGTAATGCAGAAAACTTGAAGTTTCTCTCAATGCTTCATTTGCTGGCATTAGAATATTCACATATATTCCTTTTTCTACATGTTCCAGAAAAGCATATCATATTCACTCTTCATTAAAGCAGATTTAACAATGACTAATTTTGAAAAAAATTAAATGTGGTAAAATTAGGTATGGTATAAATAGAACTTTGAACTTACATTAAATTTTCTGTCTATTTTTAACAAAATCTTTCATGACAAGAGATAGAGGTTTTTATGCTATTTTTATTTAATGTAATTGCATATAAGATAGTGATGAAAAACTTGTATTTGAGTTCATGCCTATAGAAAGTGCTACCAAGTTTTCTATCTACAAAAGATGTATTTCCTTGTTCCATTTTCCTCTCTTTTTAAACAGATACTATGAAATATTTTCTTGTTATGGTTATATGTATTGTTTTCTACTTGTAGTACTTTACATATTCTATTCATTTAATTTTCTCAGATGAATTTGTTTAAAATTAATACTCTGAGTATATTAGATCATATACACAGTTCATTTCTATTTATAGGTCAATTGGTAACAGTGAGAAGTTTTGTTCTAGAAAAGAAAGTCTGTATGGGGAAAAAGGCACTTATCAAACTAATTAGGCTAAATTAACATGGCTACATCCTGTTTCAATAGGAATTTTTTAAAATGTGGAGCATTTTAGCAATCCAAGAAATCCAGAGTATTTTCCTTCATATGATTTATAGGTAAGATTTTCTCTTTTGTTACATTGTGTATCAGAATTTTGAAAACTTTTTCAAAATGTTTCACAGCATTCACCAGGAAAAAAATACTGAGTAGTATTTAGCTAATCATGGATCATTAACAGAGTAGTTACCAGTAGACTGCATTGTTTCCATGATTCTTGTCTTCTTGAAGGAAACAATTTAATAGAGAGACCAGAAGAGCAAGAAAAAGCAGTGAGGAATTTATTGGGTTAAAGCAAAAAGTACTCTCTTATGACAGAAAAGCGGACTGTCTGGAAACCAGAAGCAGTCTTTGATTAGGGTGACTGGCTTTTAGTTTTACTTGGGATGGCAGGAAGTTCTGCCCTGCCTCTTCCATCTTTCGATTGACAGGTTGATTGACAGCTCTAGGTTATATAACTTTCTCAGTGCCCAGGCACCTTACCCACAAGTACCAAAGTGAAGCCCACATGGGGGCCAAATCACAATGCTAATTAGATTTAGGTGTATTTTAACGAGGTGGGGGTTACTTCTGGACAAGGTCTTTGGACCTTGCACGTGCCCTGTAATCAGGGAAGCCCACGTGGTCTTGGGCCTCTTGACAGTGTGAGGAACACACTCACTGGTCCAAATTCAATAAATGGATATGGAGACAAAGAGAACAGCAGAGCGAGGCTTTAATGACTGTCTTGCAAGAACGGGTGTCTGGTGAGCAGACACACCTGGAGAGACTGGCGCCAGTAATTTATCTCCTAGTGCATGAGTCCCTCCCCTGGTTCCTCATTACTGCAGGGTTCACATTCTTTCCCTGACGTCTCCTAAGCCAGTTATATCTTTTGCTTACACTTGTCTTAATTTTATTGGTAGGTTTAAAAACTCAAATCAAAACAAGTATAGCCAGGCCCTTACCAATTCCCACTCCCTACCCCACTCTCAGCCTAAGCAGCTTCCTGGCATATTTTCCACCACGTGGCCATTTGTTAATACCTTACTGTTAAAATGTTTAAACCTCCTGGTGGGAAGAAATCACATTTAGGTTTTATGCTTTTTCTAACAACAGTCTAGGTGTCTTTGACCATCTGGGCTTCCTGATATGCTAGGAATCCTTAGCTGTGGAAATGGGAGCTAAGGAGGGCATAGGGGGTGGTCAGGGAGGAGTCTTCCTTGGTGATGGGCTGGCCCCTTTCTCCCTCATATGTCTAACTAACTGCCTATCCTGACAGAATATGTAGTAAACTTCCTTAATGATAATAGACCATTTTTTTAAATATTTTGATTTTTCAATAGTAGTTCCCATATGTTTAGAGAAGTACACATCTTAATATAAACAAGAAAAAAATAAGTTCAGAAGAGAAACAAGGTAACTAAAGATGCAGATAGGTTCTAGAAAATAAGACAAAGTACTTCATATCTAAACTTTTTTTTTTTAGTGTTTGTTTGAGGTTGTGACTGTTATTTTTAAACTAATTTGTATCTGCAGGCCAAAGATCTGAACATTGTAAAGAAAGATGTAAGAAAGATTTATCAAACTAGCTAACTAACTTCGCCTATAAAAACTCTTTTTTCTTTGGAAATATTCCCACTGTCTATACAGATCCTTTATGTTCTCATCCCTTGAGATGAAGTTATGTGTAAGTCCCTCTACAGCCTCTCATTCCAACTCCTCTTATAAACTATGAGCATTCAGCCCATTTTAGGATGCCCTTTGATTCTAACAGTTTATTTGATCATTTCAGGGATCTTTAAAGTTTATTAACTACAGAATCTTTAAATGTGAATCTTTGCAGGAGTGGTTTAAGTTTTGAAGAAAACTTAGTTTTTCTATTCAAATCCTATTTTCTCCAAATTTCATTACTTAGAATTCTCTCTAATAATGTGTCTCATAGCCTTTGCCACTTCTTAACCAGTGTGCAAATATACACACAATACTCACTATTGAACTTTCTTAGAGAAGAGAATGTAATCGTGAGTGTTGGTCAAAGAAGACTTTAGCTGAGCTTTTAATATTTTAGTATGTATAAGATGGTGTGTTATTCAATGAACACAAACAGTTGTTGGGGAGGAAGAAACTTCCTCTACCCCTTGAGGTTCTTCTCACTGGTCAAAGAATCAAATTGACATGAGAGAGATTAACAGGAGAAAAAAAGAAAGTTCAATTGCATACCTACAGCGAAGCCATAGACATGGGTTCCAAAGACAGTCAAGGACCAAAAGGTATATATGTCATCCTAAACCAAGGAGAAGTGAGTAGGGGTCTGAGACTTCAAAGGAAAAGGGAACTAATTCACAGTAGTATGAAAAGGGTAAATGTTTGATAAACAAAATACTTTATGGGCCACACAGAAACAATGAAGGGGCACAAAGAGGAATTTTCACAGATGTAACCACATCTTCTCTGTCTGTCACACCTAGTTTACATTTTAATACAGCTTTCTATGATGGTAGCTCCCCTCCTGGGGTAGTTCCTCTGTCTAAATTATTTTTATGCAATTGTGGAGTTGGGGGTCAAAGTTTCTTTCTGAGTCTTTTAGGCCTTAATTTTTCTCAACTGCGAAATAATGTGCATGTCACAATGGCACATCTTGGGGCCTCCTGCCTTGGTCCTACACAGTCAAATTATTTATTACATTCACAAAGCATATAGAACCCAGAGTTTATTGGACACTAGCCTATAGTCACCACCTTAATCACTGAGACTATGTAGAACATAAGGAAATGTAATTTCTTTTGGATTTTACTGTAATTTAAATTAATGTGTTCTTTATCAAACATTAAATATCTCTTTCATAGCTGTATGATATAACTAAAAGTTTATAAATTCATTTATTGAAAGCAATAATTTTCCAGTATGAGAAAATACTTTGGGAAGCTGAGTAAAAACCTCTAATACCAATTGGCCAGGAAAGAAAATGAATTTAGCCTTAGAAAATAATTACATATTTGAATTAAATGTCTTAAGACTAATAAAATAATCTAAAGTATGGTGGATTACTGAAAAAAAAAGCAACTGAGCTGGTCAAAGAATATGGAATTGGGGATGGATATGATGATGGTCAAGTGATTTGTAGAGGGAATTTTTCTCACTTTTTTGGATATTCCATATCCTGGTGGTTATTGGAGTATTAGTAGGCTAATTATTTTTATAAGGCATTGCATAAAATGCTCTTAAGTCAAATGCTGGAAGGAAATATGAGCAAAATGGTATGTACTGATGTCAGCTGGTAAACTGGAAAGGAAGGAGTTTAAACAGCTGGGCTGTGATCCATTTCTTCCCTAATTCCTATAGGCTGAGTGTTTTGGGGAAAGAAAGAAAGAAAGAAAGAAGGCAAGTGTCCCAGTCTGAAAGTATTACAAAAATCATAACTTAACCTCTGGACAAATAGATTAATGAAGTTTATTTCATTAGGAGAATATTTCTATCTATGGAATAGTTTGGGTGATGATTTTCTTGTTTTAGGATTGTTACTGATAAGTGAGTCTATAGTATGTGAATTTATGAGACATGGCTCCTTAAAAAAAGTAAGCCAAGTTAAGTAAATAATAATATGCAGTTAAAAAATGTTTAATAATTTAAATATGTCTGCTGTGTGAGGTGACTTACCATCCTTATTAAAAAACCTTATTTTTTTGAGCATGTATCAAACATGGGAATAAAGAACTTGTGGAAGCAGGGAGATATGTTCTCTCTGCATCTTCTTTGCTTATAACCTTATAATTTTAGTAAAGCTTGCAACTGGGGAAGAAACTCTGACTTGTGTGATTCTAATTAGACAATCAGATCAGTGTGTTAATTCAATGTTCTGATTTTTAAGAATTTTGCTGAAATTGATTTTGTGATACTTGAATGGGAATTTTTTTCTATCTCAATTCATAGTTATGTTGGTTTGTAGTTTTAACTTTTATATGATCATTTCAAAATTTGAGTAATAAATTTACATTACTTTCATAAAAAACTGAGAAACATTCTATACCTGTTTTTAAAGTTTAGTTATGGCTAACATATATAAGAGGTTAGACAGAGACTTGAATATATATCCATGATTTCTTCTCACCACTAACTCAGTATTTAAAGTAACACAAAATCAGGTCTCAATCGGTATGTCAACAATGGATTGTATAGGGATCTCACCACAGAGTGAAGGTATCGTAATGTTTTCTTCATAGCAACATGTGGGACTCCAAATTCCCATGACAGTGTACTGGCTAGTGTCACTTGATGCTGGGAACAAAGCCTGAGATTTAACTGCTTTTCTCAGCAAACAGTGGGCTGAGATTTTGCATATTTATGGGCAATAACGTTTGGTGACTGCTGAAATTTGCTAACCCTGGTGTAAATGAAAACAGACAGGACCTATGGATCATGTGTTTTCATGTCTGCACAGTTGAGAGAATATTCCATTGCACTGGCAGGGTAGGGTGGTGAGGATATAGTGGCTGAGGAAGTTGGTGGGAGAAAGGCTGGAGCATGGAATGGAACTCCTTTCCAGAACTTCAACACGTAATCAAGATTTTGCTTGTTTGTTCACTCCTAGGAGCTGACACTGGTGTTTTTGCCATCTTTACCTGTTTTCCCTTGGTAAGAGACATCCGAATTGAAAAGCACAGGAATGCAAAATGATGAATGGATAATGAAATTTACAACTAACTTTAGAAAAATCAGGATACTTAAGAAGAAAACCAAGGTAAGTGTTCAAAATAGGTGATTTCCATTACGAGCTGAAATGACAGAAGAAACAGACTTTAAGCCAAACTTAATAAGAATATTTAAGAAGTTAAAATTAAGATATGAAAAAGACTTCTGAAATTTGAAAACAATAATTTTAACATTAAAAACTGCAATAGATTAATTGAAGGCCAGAGAATTTCTTCTAAGAATCTGATTCATAGGATTAGATTAGTGGATGTTAGATTTTATGCTCACAAATCTCCCTTAAATTATTTTAAAACTATGTGCCTTCTTTCACATTTTTAAGGCTTAAATAAAGTTTAAAATGGTTGCAAATAAATGTTACTATTTTAGCACATTGTATTTAGTGACTTTAGAAAATGAAATATTCATACCATTCGCCTATAACAAAAAATAAAAATGCTAAGATAAATCAAAACACCACTAAAATCAATTTTGAAGTACATTAAAAAGGTCTTCTTTAAAGTTGGGAATTTTACATTGATCTTTTTCTCCTTGAACTCACATCTCCATCCTATTGCTTTCAGAAAATTTCATACCAATGTAAAATATTCCATAATTATAATTATTTTATAAGGATTCTGTAATATTTCTTTGCTACTAAATATATACATATGAAGTGAAATTTTAGTATTTTTCATTCTTTGTCCCTGTAAGATTTTAAGTATTAAAAATATTATTCTGGTTTGAGGTATTATTTCAGCTATTATTATAGGCTATTGATCCAAGCATAAATATACTACTAATTTTGTGCATAATTATAGGCTATCAAAACTTAAAATAATGTAAATGTATCCTCTTATAAAGGTAAATGGATCTTAGTTCTGAAAAATTCACTTAGCCTCATATGGCTACCACTTATTGCCCATATGATATGCTGCAACACTGACAAACTTTGTTTAACATAAATAACTGCATATGAATATGATGAACTTCGCTCTGCAATTTCTTTCAACAATATGCCAAATATCATATAGTGGTCTGTCATGAAAAATTATCTGTAATGGTTATTCTATGGATAAATCAATTGGATCTTCTAATTATGTTGAGAACATAGTGGTCTGTCATGAAAAATTATCTGTAATGGTTATTCTATGGATAAATCAATTAGATCTTCTAATTATGTTGAGAACAAACTGGAAACATTTGATGTGCAAAATCATTTATTTCCCAGTCATTAACTGCTTTGATTAAACAATACTGTTTAGGAGTAAACAGTGAAATTGAAAATAAAATCTAGGGAATAATAATCACAAAAATCAGGATGATGGTTTTTCCCAAAGGAACAAAGTTGGTTATGTTTGGGTTGCCTCCCTTTAAAATATCTGGAAAATTTGAAGTTAATAAGCATCACCTTTAAAGAACTGCATTAATGCAGAAGCTTTGGCAAGCATTAGATGTGGATGAAACAGTCAAATCCTAAGCTAATTAAAGAGTTGCCAACCTCTCACATTGTTCACTTGAAAACATATGGAGAAATATTTTATGTCATTTCTAAACAACAAAAAGTACATGTCATCATTTTATAAAATAGTAAACTAATCTATTGATCTGCAGTGTTTGAATAGCAATGTTTTCTTCCAAGTCCTCCTATTTTATGAACATCTAACTTTCATTACTCAAAATGTAAGCTAAAATCTAATTGTTTTAATTGCTGGGGTTTTATGTATATATTCTGTCAATTATACACATACACACACACACCTGAATCAGGAATGCTCGAAGTAATTTGCTCAGAAAAGTGAAAATGCTTGATACTTTATAGGTTAATAAAATGTTATACTAGGCATCATATTTTCTTTGTCCTTTTTTCTCAGGAACTTTTCTGAGCTATTGTAGCAGTAGTGGTGGAAGTAGAAGGAGCAAGAATAGCAATAATAAATAAGGAATATCTGTTTAAGAATAAAGCGAGCAGAAGTAAGCTTGAGAAAAGCAAAAGGCTGGTTTGCCGAAATACTTGAGATTTCATTAGCAAATGAGCAAAATGTCAGTAGGCATCTGTAGGAGGTGACCTGAAGTTTGGCCACACATTGGTATTGGGAAAGGTTGATAGGTGTCTGTCTGGCCAGAAATGAAGCTAGTGGAATGGATGAAGGGGCTATATTTTCTATAGGATGGAAACCAATTGATCTCTACTTCACAAAATTAGATTTCAGTGCTATTGATAATGATAATTTGTATTATAATTGTATTATTACACCTTTAGGACATAACTGTATTAATTATGACCACTCAGAGTTAAAAAATATTCTTGGCAATTGAAAGCCAGTCAAAGTTGCACAACTCTATAGGATCACTAATGTCCCAAGGTCCAGTAGACAGTGCCAGGACTCCACCAAAAGGACACCTAGAAATTTATTTTTCCTATTTCCAAGTCCAGCAATGAAAAGAGTTAAAAATAATTAAAGTTCACATTCTCACAAAGTTGTTTTCCCTAGTTCCCTACATTCTTGGTTAATAGGATATACTGATGTTTCTGGGTTTTGATGGATATTTTTCCTTTGAATAAGAAAAAAAAAACACCAAAAGCAGTTACAAAGAAAACATCAATTTCACCCCAGAGTTACCAAGCTTTGGTAAATGCTGTATGTAGTCATTACCGTGCATAGCAACAAATGCAGTAGTAGCAGGTGGCAGTATGAATTTAAATTACATCCAACATTCTGAGGACTGCAGGAGGTCTTCTATATCAGTTTCTTGAATGTGCATGAGACACGCACAAGATCACGTGTGGCAAACTAGTCTAGCCATTTACATCTTTCTGTTTTGCTAGAGTGCTCACTTTCTATCAGTATATTTCTTTCTATTCATCAAAGCAGTTTATGATAAAACTGACTAAATAAATCTAAGATCTTTGTTCTGAAATATAATAAATACAGCAAAACAAACATCTTGTTTTCTAAGCCAATTCTTGGAAGGTTGGTAATCACATGTCATGTGTGTGTTAGCATTATATACACATTCATAAAAATCTAACCTGATTTCATCACGTGACCTTTGCAAAAAAAAAAGCAATAAATTTCTAAAATTACATATTACATCGTTTCTACTTGACATTATTTACCATATTTTTTAAATACCAGATTTTCTCTTTACGGCAGGCTTTACAAAATTAAAGGGGCCTAACCTTATGAAAAAGAACCAAACTCAATAATGTCTTCCACATAACAAAACAGCAGCAGACTCACAGAACCCAAGAACAGAGTAGCAGTTACCAAAGGGAAAGGGGTTGGGGATGGTGGGTGGGAAGGGAGGGATAAGGGGATTAAGGGGTGTTCACATAATATAGGGGGGCACAGGGAAGGCAGTATAGCACAGAGAAGACAAGTATTGACTCTATAGCATCTTACTATGCTGATGGACAGTGACTGTAATGGGGTATGTGGTGGGACTTGATAATAGGGGGGAATGTAGTAACCACAGTGTTGCTCATGTGAAACCTGAGCATAAAATTGTAAATCAAAGATACCTTAATGAAATAAATACAATCATAAAAAAAATAATAATAATGTCTCCCACAATCTCTCTTCAGTTACTCCTTATCACAATGATTGCCAGCCCTGTCCATCTAGTAGTTTAAGAAAGAAATGATCTATCCTTAACTGTGTTCTATAGATTTTACATCTTGAAAATATTTTGTATTTCTACTTGACTCCATCTCCACCATGTCTGCCTTGGTTCAGAACAATATCTTCTCTTGGTAGTATTACTAGTTTTCTGTTATCTAGTCAGTGACTCTTTTCATACAAAATTCATAAATTTAACATTATTAAGAGTCAAATAACTACTAATTCTTATAAAAATATCTTCAAAGTACATTCTAATATCTATAGATAAAAAACAAATGAGAAAAATTAATAAACCATGTCATACACATAAGAAGAGAATTCAACACAATAATGTATAAAGATAAAAAGATGCCTCTTCAAACACCTGATGCTAAAAATATATTGTATGTCAATGATACTGCAGTAAGGAAAGAAAGAAAGAAAGAGAGAGAGGGAGAGAGAGAAAAAGGAAGGTAGGAAGGAAGGACGGAAAGAAGGGAGGAAGGGAGGAAGGAAGGAAACTTTTCCTTAAGTCATTATCATAGACTACTATTTCTTGATAAAATATGTAGATGGAAGAAAATAAAGATTTTGTTATATAATTAAAACATTTTTATTAGTATGATTGCCATATATCAGGCTTTTAAGTCAACAACTATGGGAAAATGATGAAATTTGGTATGGCATTTTTCCTCATATAAATAAATGATTTCCTCTTCCCCTCCATTGATCTTTCTTTTCCCTCAATAACTTTTTTAATTTGAATGAATCTCAGTAATAATACAAAGTTTTTATTTGTAACTCATTTTACTGAAGGCCTATGAAATCATTACACAGATAATGAAAACTAATCACTAAACACATCACTGAGTTTTTAATTCATATGCCTACAGTAAGTCCTTTACTCAACCTCTCATTCCTCAGGGCTCTGTTTTCAGGGGTCACTTTCTCTTTTCCAATCTACAGTCTTCTCCAATCCTAGAGGTTCCTGCAGCTCTTGTTGGTAGCCTGCAAGAAGGAATGAAACATCCCTTCACATTACAAATGTTCTGGTCCAAGGAAGACACAGTTTTTACTTGTTAGTAAGGTACCAATTCATTGCCTTGACCAGTGTATTTCATTGAGAACTGGGAACTATTTAGTTAATTAAACTAAATTAAAGTAGGTTAGCTTGAGATCAGACCTAAGAATTTTAACATTACACAAAAGTCAAAGTACTCATTAACTATACTCCTTTATAATAATGTCTGTTTCTTCTGCCACCCATGTGGAGACAGTAGTGACTGTAGTGACCCTGATGATGATGGGATGATAGTTTCCTTTGGGTTTGGGAAAAAATATTAACCAAGTAAAAAGAATGCATGGACAGGTCCTAAATGCTGCTATGAAGGCAACTCACTCCATTAAGATACAAGTTATTTTGGGACTTTGGGTTGGAGCCCCTGTGCTTTTTTTTGAATTGTGACCAGTTGCCTGTCACATACTCAGCTCCATATAAGCCAAAGGCTGTGCCTCTAAATGTTGAGTTGTTTGTTTTGTACTAGATAACACAATTTTTCTAAACAAGTATATATCAACAATCAATACATTATAGAAAGAAAATGAACTATTAAATAAAGAATATAATGAGATGTAAAAATTATTTTCTATAATTTTTAAGTTTTAAAAAAATCACTCATAGAAATGTTAAAATTGACTGTAAAAAATGAAAAAGTACACAGATAATTCACAGAGAAAAAAAGTAAAAATCAAGAAAGCAATTGTATAAACCTATAGAATTTCCTTTGGTAGTTACTGAAATCATATTATATACAGCAAAAGATTACAAATTTTTTCACCCATCCAGCTGGAAGGATGAACAGAAAACAAATCTCAGTTATTGTAAGGGGATAAAAGATTGATACCCTCAAAAATTGCTGGTTGGAGAAAATTTAATCTTTATAAGAAAAAAACCCTTAGCATCTATCAAGAACCTCAAATGGTTTTTCACTTGTCATTTTATTCAATTTGTTTATCCTGAGAAATAAATAAGATTCCAGAAAAAAATGTTTTAACAAATATAAACAGTAATAAATTATTTGGCCAGAACTAAGAAATATTTGCTTTTAAATATCCATAGGTTAGAATATTTTACAGCATTAAAAAATATTTCTTTGAGAGAAATATAGTAACATGAGATAGTATTGACAATCACACTATAATTTTAAGTTATAAAATTTGACAGCTCTATCATCATTCCTAGTCACATTTTCCCCTTTCCATTAAGAGAATTTAAACATCGCTGATCTTTGCCATGTGGCTCACAGATCCACACTATAAAGAAAATGTAATTTTCCACCTCATTGCTAGGTTGACCATATGATTTGCTTTGCTGATGAAATGAGCGGAAGCAACGCACACCAGTGACGGGAACAGGGTTGGGAGCTGTCACATGTTTCCACTACTCTCTTATAATTTGTCAGGCTCATATACTGCATGTATATTTGTGTGTGTGTGTATATGTAAATTAAATGAATTAAATTAAATAGCTTTTGTTTTTGAAGATAGGTGTTAATTTACAAAATAAACAAAAGATTATATATAAATTTATAAAATGTAAAATATTGTATGTAAACTAATGTATTATTTATTTGATAGTATTCTACAAAATATATAAAATTATATTTTTAAGTTATTTACTAGTATGGATGAATAGTTATATTTTTATCATTGTTTTCATGAAAAATAGCTTTATATATGGTTCATTCAAGCATTAGTTTCATACTTTTAAATATGGCTTGAATATTTTAACATGAAGACACATATCTCTTAAAATTTTACGTCTGATTAAAAGAATTAGTTTAGTTTATAAGATAAAAGGTGTTAATTTTTAATTCTTTTTTTGGGTGAATTTACAGTGTTTTTATTTACAGTGTGTGCTTTCTTAAAGCCATGATGAGTATTTCACATTTTTGACTATGTATTTTCAAGGAAGCTTGAAGGTATGGAATTTAGTGTTTGTAGTATGCAAGTTTAGTGGGTGTTAGAGTAGCTGAAGCCTGTCATTCCTGTTTTATGGAGATTCTCATGATAATATATTTTATGGTGTATTTGTGGTATATTTATACATATATAATATGGTATATTAAACACCTTTAAAAAGACTAAGAGTAGTTCATTCCTGACAAAAAATTTGCAGAATAACTAGCTAGGTGCTCTGTTTCTGTATTGTAGTTTTACATATCTGGTGTTGACTCATATTTTCTGTTTTCTGCTCATTTCACATTTATTTTCTCATCTTTCACCTTTTAACTTTTTTTTCACATGACACATTTTTACTCTCAAGAGACATCTTCACAAATACTGACAATATTGCACTTATTTTGTCTTCTTAATGTTAATCTCATTGCTTTTTTGATCCAAGGTAGTCATTGAAAAATAAAAAACTGACTGAACTCTATGTAGCTGTTATTTTTTACTTCATCATAGTTGTGTTTAAGATGCAAAACATGAAGGCTATAAAAGAAAACAAGGGAAAACAGCAAATGAAAGGGGAGTATAATTGTGAATAACTTTGATGAAATAAATTCCTTGTGTAAAATGCTTAAGTCCCTAAGAAATAAAGGATCATAAATATATTACCTCACATCTTTATTGTCTTTTTATAAGAAGTGCCATTTTAAGGGACTTTAGTACATTTTTGCATAAAATCACTACAAAATAAATAGTTAATGAATGTATTTACCTAGCATTTTTCAAACTATTGCAAAGCCCTTACTATGTACTGACTCACCGCTAACCTTTAGGAAAAAAAAAAACAGGATATGATCTCTAATGTCTAGAATTCTAGAATTTGTAGTCTGAGTTACTGGATAGACATCTAAACAAGTAATGACAGCAGTGATGAGGTAAGTGCAAAGATAGAGTTAGGCAGTTACTGCCCTATGTCATCCACTCCAATTGCTTTGAGTACATGGATCCTTTCAGCAGCTAACTACGGAGCAATCTAATGAACTGTGTGTTGAGTGCTACCAGCATCTAATTGTTGTTTGCCTCAAATCTCTGCTGAATATCTCCTTTTAGATTCCCAGTGTTCTCGTGCATCAAATTCTGTTTCTACATCAGTCATTCACACATCAGAACAAAGTCACATCACTGTTTCCCCTTTGCAGCAGGGCAGAATACAATGCTAAGAAGCTGAGGCTTTAGGGTATGGGCTCAATCATGTCTGCCACTTACCAGTCTGTACAAAGTACTTCATTTATTATACTTCAAAGTTCTTTTTTTCTTCCTGATAAAAGATGAGTAATAGTAATACCTACCTTAGAAAATTGTTACAATGGAGGCAAAGCCTTAGCATAGTATTTGGTGTATCATACTCATTAAATGATAGTAATGTATAGATTTGTAGCAGTTGCTGCCAACAGTGATATTGTCATTGTTATTGCATCATTTCGTTTATATCTGTCTAATATGAGGCTATCTGCATTTTAGTTAAGAACATGACCTGGGGTATAAATTGCCTGGATTTAAATCCCATGTCATTGCTAATTTGTAATGTGAACTTGGTGAAATTTTTTATTTTCTCCTACTTCAATTTCCCCATAAAGTAAATTGGAAAAATAATAGTTCCTTTATTTCCTTTCCCATGGAATTTCTATGAAATTATGAGTTAAACTACATAAAGTACTTAGCATGATACCTAACAGATCATAAGTAC
Organism: Smutsia gigantea; assembly: GCA_032199065.1. NCBI lineage: Eukaryota > Metazoa > Chordata > Mammalia > Pholidota > Manidae > Smutsia > Smutsia gigantea. The sequence goes on from JAVSCE010004290.1 coordinate 29,615, forward strand.
TAAGTACTTTATCAATAACATTATTATTTTCATTATTATTAATAATGCCATTAACATTCTCTTGGAAAGCATATAAAGTATATGAGATAACTTTGACTTCCTATATGCCTAATATCTAGGCCACTATTCTCCCCCCTCTTTGTAAAGGGTGTTTATTTTTCAGCTGCTACCACAATGAGGGTAAAGGAACTCTTCCAAAAGACATGTCTCAGGGACCCAAACATCTTTTCTTTCTGAAATCTTGGAAATTATCTCCCTAACCATGTCTGTATGAAACAGAGGTATACAGAGTGCATTAGGGGCATACAGATGTCTTATCACTTAAAAGCAGTTTTGGGGGTGTAGCCCCTGCCAAATGCTGCTGTTAAGACAGCTTTGTATCTTTCTGGGGCTTCTCCACCACACCCAGCACTACACCTTCTCACTGGGAGACTCTTTCCCTGAAAGAGTGTTTTATACACCAACTATGCACCTGCTCAATTTCTACAACTATTTCACTAGGCTTGGTCTTCCTTCCAAATTCCAAACATGGATTTCCGATGACATGATGAACATCGCTCCTCCACCACTACATAGACATCTCAGGCTCACCTTGTACAAAACTGAACTCCTCTTTGCACCTACCTTGCTCACTAAAAAAGGCATTCTTTGAATTCCTTCATTTATTTGTCCTCCCATCAGGAACTGGGAAAGATGTGTGGATTCCTCCTGGTCCTTCACTCCCTCCACCAAGTCAATTGTCCAAGCTTACTGATCCATATGCTCATGTCTCTCCTTATTGTTCTGCTTCTCTCTCAGTCTAGACTTCATCTGTTCTCACCTAAATGACAATTGCCCCTTGACTACCCTCCTTCTCTCCAGACTGATCCTTCTCCAATGCTTTATCCAACTGCTCTAAAGTAACTTATAAATTAGAATATCATCATGTCTTTGCTTTACTTCAGAACCACCAGTAATTCCCCATGTCCTTGATAAAGTTCACATTCCTTATTATGTATAGACACGTGCATGATCTGATTTGTGTACGCATTCTGTTCTCATCCTTTGTATGTGCTTTACTTCATAATTTCAGATCCACTTACAAAGGGCTCTATACATCTTATGCTATTCTCCCTACTGAGAATGTTCCTTCCTCCATCAAAATTAAAATCAATAATTTTCTCTGATTAGAATTTCTTTTATTCACTTTAACTTAAATATATCATTTTAATTCTGCCAATGTGATCCATTCTTTATTATCACACAAATTTCTTGCATGTCTCTTTTTACACTTTTTCAAAATTATTTTTTATTTATATTCTTCTCTGTTTTCTACCACTGGTCTGTGAGCACCAGGTAGTCAGGTTCTGGGGCATAATATTAGTTCCAATCCAAGCTGATAAATCATTTCCTGGTATATTATAGATGCTTAGAATATTTCTTGACATAATGAACAATGGAATGACTAAGTGAATAAAGCATGCTAGTTGAGGGATTTTTTTCAGAAACTGATTGATGTGATTATACTTAAAAAGTCTTACATTGGGTTAGACTTTCAGAAAAATGCAAGTTCAAGTGCAGCGGTAATGAAAACAACCCCCCAAAATGTTGTGAGACAATGTATTTCCAAATAACTAGAAATCATCTAGAAAACAGCCAATAAAAGAGAATAATTGTTTTTTTTTTTTTAGTTATTGGCTCATTCTGTTTTTGACTAATCTGGGAAGACTTTATTATGGTATCATAGGAATTCTTAACACATGGAAATCTTAGTAGTTACAAGGACCTTAGAAGTTATAGTGCTCAATCATCTATGTACAGGAATCATCTTTTCAGGAGTTCTGATGTGTGGTCATTCAAATGTATTTGAAAAATGCATTGAGAAATGGAATGGATTTGCTATTGCTAGTCATGTATTCCACCTTCTGAAAATAAATATATATACTGTGATATGTGCTTAGGAAAAGATTAAGAAACTTAAAATTATGTAACTTTGTTATCTATGGGTAGTGGGGTTGCTCTTACCAAAATACTGCATTTGGTATTAATAACATTAGTAATCTATAAATCTAACTAATGTACAGTATCATATTAGTGACACCTAAATTTTAGATACTTCCTTTAATGTGGACCATTTTCATGAGTGTATGAATTTTTCATACTTTTATCTTTTTATTTACTTAGTTCATATGACAGAATTGGTTTACAGTACTTTTCTTGTCACTAAATTAAATCTTCCCATCTGAGAAAGAATCAGCAAAAATAGCTACAGCTAATGAATAGCTAAATGCTCTTAACCATGCTATTACTTGCCTGAAAAACATGAATAAGATCAGCAGTCAATAGCATAATTTATTGGATATTATACCCCCTTTTTCAAGGATTTTATCTTAAATCAGACAAAGTATATTTTGATAGGACCTTTAAGTTCCTAACAATTATCTTAAAAAGAACTTCCTTGTAAATTATGTGTTACTTAAGGTATTTCTGTCATGTGACTTTTTCACATTTTTTTTCATTTGCTGCTCTTTTTATTTTATCTGAACAAAATATATAGCATCACTGAATTTAATTTTGTGAAAATTTCTAGTTTAAGGAGAATGTGGTCAACTGTAAATGAAGTATGTCAACACAAATCTCCCACAGCTTATTAATTCCCTTGACATTAATGATTCATTGACATACACGGACTAGACAAAATAGTGCCCTAATGGTAATGAAAACAAAAATAATAATGATAATGGAGGTTTATATTTATTAAGCTTTTACTATATGGGAGGCACTATTCTAAGACATTTACACATGTGAATTTATTAAAAATGATTATCTGGCAATGAACTGGATATGAGAAAGTTTGAACCATCTTGATCCATGTCTGTTCTATTATTTGAGGTCAATGGGTCAAACAGATGAAATTACTTCTGTGGCAAGAATTTTTATATTTGAGAAACAACATCATTTTAAAGAATGTTTGGATTAACTATATGGTACAATTCCACAATCCATTTAAAGCTAAGGAGCAGCATATTATTTCATCCAGTTCCAACATTTTTGTTTTTCTATTAATACTTTCAGCAGTGTTATTTTGGGGCTGACTCTGAAAATAGAAATCTGGTAGTCCTTCTTTTTATTGATGTGGTGGATGATGTTGATGGATTTTCGAATGTTGTACCATCCTTGCATCCCTGGGATGAATCCCACTTGATCATGGTGTATGATCCTCTTGATGTATTTTTGAATTCGGTCTGCTAACAAAAACCACGTGATCATCTCCATAGATGCTGAAAAAGCATTTGACAAAATTCAGCATCCATTCATGATTAAAATTCTCAACAAAATGGGAATAGAGGGCAAGTACCTCAACATCATAAAGGCCATATATGACAAACCCACAGCTAACATCATACTTAATGGCAAGAAGATGAAAGCTTTTCATCTAAGATCGGGAACAACACAGGGATGCCCACTCTCTCCACTGTTATTCATCATAGTACTGGAGGTCCTAGCCACAGCAATCAGACAAAACAAAGACATACAAGGCATCCAGATTGGTAAATACGAAGTCAAATTGTCACTACTTGCAGGTGACATGATACTGTACATAAAAAACCCTAAAGACTCCACTCCAAAACTACTAGAACTAATATCTGAATTCAGCAAAGTTGCAGGATACAAAATTAACACACAGAAATCTGTTGCTTTCCTATACACTAACGATGAACTAACAGAAAACAAAATCAGAAAAACAATTCCATTCACAATTGCATCAAAAAGAATAAAATACCTAGGAATAAACCTAACGAAGGAAGTGAAAGACTTGTACTCTGAAAACTACAAGACATCCTTAGAGAAATTAAAGAGGACACTAATAAATGGAAATGCATCCCATGCTCTTGGCTAGGAAGAATAAATATTGTCAAAATGGCTGTACTACCCAAAGCAATCTACAGATTCAACGCAATCCCTATCAAACTACCAACAGCTTTCTTCAATGAACTGGAACAAATAATTCTAAAATTCATATGGAACCACAAAAGACCCCGAATAGCCAAAGCAATCCTGAGAAGGAGGAATAAAACAGGGGGAATTATGCTCCCTGACTTTAAGCTCTACTACAAAGCCACAGTAATCAAGACAATTTGGTATTGGCACAAAAACAGACCCACAGACCAGTGGAATAGAATAGAAAATCCAAACATCAACCCAAACACATACAGTCAATTAATATTTGATAAGGGAGCCTTGGATATACATTGGGGAGATGACAGCCTCTTCAGCAGCTGGTGTTGGATAAACTGGACAGCTACATGTAAGAGAATGAAATTGGACTACTGTCTAACCCCATACACAATGGTAAACTCAAGGTGGATCAAAGACCTGAATGTAAGTCATGAAAGTATAAAATTCTTAGAAAAAAATACAGGCAAAAAGCTCTTGGACATAAACATGAGCGACTTCTTCATGAACATACCTCCCCGAGCAAGGGAAACAAAAGCAAAAATGAACAAGTGGGACTACATGAAGCTGAAAAGCTTCTGTACAGCAAAGGACACCATCAGTAGAACAAAAAGACTTCCTACAGTATGGGAGAATATATTCATAAGTGACGTATCCGATAAGGGGTTGACATCCAAATTATATAAAGAACTCATGCACCTCAACAAACAAAAAGCAAATAATCCAATTAAGAAATCAGCAGAGGACATGAATAGACACTTCTCTAAAGAAGAAATTCACATGGCCAACAGGCACATGAAAAGATGCTCTACATCACTAATCATCAGAGAAATGCAGATTAAAACCACAATGAGATACCACCTCACACCAGTGAGGATGGCCAACCTCCAAAACACAAACAACAACAAATGCTGGCAAGGATGTGGAGAAAAGGGAACCCTCCTACACTACTGGTGGGACTGCAAATTAGTTCAACTATTGTGGAAAACAGTATGGAGGTTCCTCAAAAAACTCAAAATAGAAATACCATTTGACCCAGGAATTCCACTCCTAGGAATTTACCCTAAGAATGCAGCATCCCAGTTTGAAAAAGACAGATGCACCCCTATGTTTATTGCAGCACTATTTACAATAGCCAAGAAATGGAAGCAACCTAAGTGTCCATCAGTAGATGAATGGATAAAGAAGATGTGGTACATATACACAATGGAATATTATTCAGCCATAAGAAGAAAACAAATCCTACCATTTGCAACAACATGGATGGAGCTAGAGGGTATTATGCTCAGTGAAATAAGCCAAGCCGAAAAAGACAAGTACCAAATGATTTCACTCATATGTGGAATATAAGAACAAAGAAAAAAACTGAAGGAACAAAACAGCAGCAGACTCACAGAACCCAAGAACGGACTAATAGTTACCAAAGGGAAAGGGACTGGGGAAAATGGGCGGGAAGGGAGGGATAAGAGGGAAAAAGGGGCATTATGATTAGCAAATGTAATGTTGGGGGGCATGGGGAGGGCAGTACAACTCAGAGAAGACAAGTAGTGACTCTATGGCATCTCACTACGCTGATGGATAGTGACTGTAATGGGGTTGGGTGGGGGGGACCTGATGAAGGGGGTAGTGTAATCACCATAATATTACTTATTCAATTGTAGATTAATGATATCAAAATAAACTTATAAAAAAAAGAAATCTGGTAGTCATCAAAGATTTTTTAAATAGAGTTGAATAAGTTAGCTGTCTGGGGACTTTATTCCTTCCTGTTACATACAAATGAAAACATTTAGAACAAGCTTAGGATGCAGATTTGTTCTAAACTGTGTGGAACAGGTTTGCTTACACAGCAAGCACTTTCTCATCTCTTGCTTCCAGTAGTTGAGATTTTGATTATTCCTTAAGCTAATTCAAATATTGATATTTTTCAGCACTGTTCTTTTTGCAGTCAGAGGACAGTAGAAAGAAGAAGAGAGAAAGCACATCAGCAAATCATATACATTCAAAATAAATATCTGTATCTCAGACAAATAATAGCTCTGAGCTCCAAAGAGAATAATTCAGGCACAAGCCTGAAAATACTGATTTGTTAAAAACTCTCAGGGTTATGTTCTATTTTTTCTTTTTTAGAAAAATATATATACGTAACAAAGATTGTAACACCAACCTGATCAAAAGTTTCATTAGAATGTACATATATTCACTAAATGTTAAATGTTTTATTGTTTTTGAATTTCTTAGATTTATTTCCATAAACTTCAGTATTATTGTATCTTCCCCTTTTCAACAAATCGGTAAATAAATTTTTCTTCACAGTTAAAAGTTTTTCTTCTAAAAAACCGAACTAATTTGGGCAATGATGCAGAATGGGTTTGCCTTGCTGATTTCAATCCAGAGGTGCTTTAAAGTGAAATCCTCCTTGGGGATCCCTGCTGATCTTTAATGTTCCATCAGGATTGCAAAGTGTCACTTTAAATCAGCAATTATATCTGTTTTTCCCCATGGTAGAAATGTATATATTTATGCTTGAGATTTTCGTAGAATGAGATCTGTAGCCCTGAACACTACTGAAGATCAAAATTAAAAAAAATTTCATCATAGCTTACTCATTCATCATTTGTAGAGACATACATGGATGTACACACATACATAGTTAAAATATGCAGCTTTCTCTGTTAACACAGAGGTTATCATGGAGACTGTGAATTTCTTTGATATTTGATGAAACTGGCTACGTTTATTACTCACTGATATGTGATTTTAGCTAATATGATTAGGGTAATTTATTCAAAGACTTCGGTAAAATTTAATATTAATGTTAAACTCAAGTCGTATGTTTAACTTTCAATTTTTGTATAAAACAACCATTAGAACATCTCTGAATGTTACTTGACAGTAAATGAGCATAAAAACACATATTCTAATGATGCTGAACCTATTTGCTCTTACTTTTAAATGCAATTATCAGATGTGTAGTAAAGGTGAAGAGATTTTTCTATACTTCCTCTTGCCCTAAGATACTTTACTTTCAGATTCTCTTTATATCCAAAGTATAATACTTAATGTCATTTGTATGGTACCTCCTCCACTTCTATGAATTAAAAAAAAATCAGCAAATAATTCCAATTAAAGAATTAACAATGAATTTGACATGCAGAAGTATTTGTCTTTTAAAAGCCCTTAAGAAAAGTATGTCAGATTCTGTGGCATCTTTTGATTGGAGATATTTTAGAAGATGGCTTTGATTTTCTTTTGTAACAAATTGCTGCTGTCATCAAAGCCAATATAGCATTAAAAGTGAAACTTTGTTTATGCAAAATTAAAAGATTCCAGGAGGAAATAATTTGATGTGTGTGGGCAATTACGATTTCATAAAAAAAGGGTGTCTTCTTAGGCATGTAATCACCTAAGTCAATTTGGCTTCAACAGATTTTTTGGTTGTATAACTTAAGATGCAGCATGGACTAGGGAGTAGAGTTTATCCTTAAATAAATGTTAAATAGAATTTGGGCTTTGTCACCAAATGCCAACTAACTCTAGACAACTCATGTAAAGTCTCTAAACTTCAATTTTCCCCTCTCTGCAAATTACCATATCTAATTGAGACAGGGACTGTGGGTGTAATCAGAGCAGGGGGAGGGCCTCCAGAAAAAGCAAGGCAGAATATTTGCAGTCAGAGAAATGGAACTACATGCAAGGAAACCCCCTACCAAAACTCTGTGTTAAACATTAAGCTCTAGGGTCATTCCTCAGTAAGATCAGTTGGTGTTCCCCAGATAAAGAAGAGTAGCCCAATATGTTATTATGCTAATCACTTGTAAGATTCACTTTAGCATGCTGAAAGGCCCAGGACAAACTGGGCAACTAATTTAGCATGCAGACCCAGCTGTAAACAACATAGTAAAAAGCAGGGAAGATTCCACCTTAAAGATAAGATTGCATTTTAACACCCAGGAAGTTTGGGAAGCAGAATTCTTAACTTACTCTTTAGCAAGCAAACAATACCTTGGCCCACCTTGGGGGCTGGGCAGGCTGCCTTTTGATATGCTCCTAGACCAGGATGCAGGTGTTCCTGAGAGAGATCAGGTGAGGGGTGGGGGGCGGCAGAATTCCTTGTGTTAAGTTAATTCGGGGTGTTCAGACACACGTGGCAGGTCTAAACCCCTAAACCTTTTTTTCCATGTTCTCGAGAAATCCTCATCTGCCTATAAAACCCCTAGACAACGCACCACACCAGACTCTCTTGTCCCCTCCTGGTGTGAGCTGGGATCTCTGTCCTTTCACTTTATTTCTAAATAAAAGCCTGTACCTTGCTCTCCTACCTTGACTGTTTGCTAAGCTCATTTTTCCGCTTCGTGAACAAGAACCCCGGCATCATAATCAGTATTCCTCTTTTTTCGTTCAACTTGGCTGTTCTCAACATTGTGCTTTGTTGATCAATCTCTCTTGAACTGTATTTTTCTTTTGTCTTGTTAGTTGACTCTCCTCTCTCCCCTTTCTTCTTCATTCTCTAACAGGTTTTTATTTTATTTTTTTCTCATTGTTTATTACTTCCCAAATTTTGGTGTTCCTGAAAGGCTGTTATTTAGTTCTCTTCTCCATCTAAAAGCTCTCTCTGGATTAGAAATTGTTGATTATTTCTTGTGTCATGTACCTGTCTGGCAGTCTTGTGAAGCCTATGAAACCTTTCTGATAATGACTTTTTAATGCATGAAATATAATACAAAGGACAATAAAGGAAAGTATTAAAATACAGTTCTAAAAATATTTTCAATATTTTATTAACAGGAATTAAAAGATCTAGACAGGTCTAATAAGTGCCATAATTTTAAAATAAGATAGTACCAACAACGTGAAATTTCTGCAGCAGCTATATGACATTATTGTATCTGTGATTTATGTTGGTGATAAAACAGAGACACTGTAATCTATTGCCTGTATTAATATATGGAAGGAAATGGTAGTTTTAAGATGTTAGTGAAAATAATGATGAATATTTTACCTACAAGATAACAGCCCCCTAACTTCTACCTATAGATCCCTTAGTTAAGACCACTTGCTCTAGGTTACTTCTTCCCCTCATCCTCTATTTACCTTCAGTTTTTATCATAATGCTTTGTAATAAATAATTTATTTTCTTTCTCACTGATATGATTGGGGACTTTTTGAGGGCAACAAACTTTTCATGTCTGACAGATTGGCCCATGTTACCTAACAAATATTTTTTCCGCTCCCTAACTCTTCCCTCCCTCAAAGTCTAGATATGCATGGGCAATTGCTAATAAGACCCATCTATTCCTATTGTGAGTGTCAAGTTGTAGCATGAAGGCTATGACAAAGTTCTAAAGAGTCTGACTCTCACAACATATTGAAACTGAGACTAGGTCCTTTCCCAAATCCAACCTCAATGAAATACATAAGCCCATTTGTGTGTACAATAAAGCAAATAAGGACAAATTAAAATGTTCTTAGAAAGAAAAATAACTTATTTCTGTTTAACTTGCTTTATCACACAGAAAATATAACATAAAAGAGATGTAAGAGTGGGAAATTCTGGAATATAAATAGGCAAGGGACACCAGCCAAGGCAAATTTAATCCCAGGTCCCTTTAACCTAAGGAGGAAAAACAATAAAATGTCACAGCTCTAATACTTTGGACAGACATGCCCCTTAACAAAAGCAACTTATCAAATGCTTAGGAATGAGAATCCTCAATTTGCTGTCGTATGTACACAGAGCAATAGGTCCTTGTGGAGCAATCTCTGAAAGCATAACTCTATGAAAGAAATCATGCATCTTGTGATATTCACAGCAATTTCCACCTGACTAAAACTTTAAACCAATTACTAAAAGCTTAAGTGACCACTCAGTAATTGTGAAAGGATTAAATATCAAGTAAGGTTTAAGATTATAGGTTCAAGATAACAGCTGGTGTTTGGAATGAAATTGAGTTTCTCTCCCTAATTTATTTTTTCCAAAAATTTGCAGAGGGTTGATTATAGAGCAATGTGTCTGATTCACAAACATCACCCAACTTGAAATTACAACTTGTACTGCTGGGTTTGTTTTCAAATAAAGCAAGGAGAAAATAGAAATATACTAGAATATAGAAAAGAGATTAAACATTATTAAAATACCATTTATAGAAATTAGAAACAGTTTTATAATTAACAACCTACCCATTGGCTGCATGAAATGCTAAAATAAAAATTCAGAATTTCATTTGTGAATGGGAATAATAAAGTAACATAAAAAGGGTTGGCTTGAGTTTTTCACCACTGAAGATTAGTAATTATCTAAGGTCTGTATGCAGAATTAAGACACATTTAGTTGTAGAGGACGATAATTTGTTGGGCGTGCAAACAGTCTAATGCTGGGCAGCAATCATGGCATGAGCTGAATGCAATTTCTATTTCACCATCAGTGGAGTCAGACTATTTCCTATTTAATTATATATACTAAAGAAAACAAATTTGTCCTTTTTTGGGAAAAAAAAGGCGATATAAAAAAAGACTTACTAAAAAATAGGTGGTCGTTGGCAATACGAATGTTCAGCACAATGTTGTTGGTTAGTTGTTGAGAGAGATTAACAACTAAAAGATGGTTTAGCCTTTTGGGAAATAACTGACAATAAGGAAGAAAGATTATTCTAGAACTTTTTTTTAAACTATACTGTATTGGTATAGTGATTTATTATGGTTTTGTTTTTTCAAGACTTAAAAATATATTATATAAGTATATTTATATTCTGGGTATTACATGATATGCCGAATAATAGGTTGCCGAATTTATTTCCCCAGCAAAAATGTAGAAACTTTTTTCTAAAATGCAGTGTTAGAATTTAATTTAAAAATAAATTTGTAAGATTTATGATACAAAAAATACATAAATTATAATATATGGTCTGTTTTGTCCCAAATTCTTCAGTTATAAATTATTGGTGCCCCTTGGCAGGGTCTCCCTGCAGTTGGGTTTTCTGTTTCAGTTAGATATCCTGGCAGACGTAAGAGCAGAGGACCTATGTTCCTCAGCAAGCCAAAATGCTCCAGACACTATGGTGGATCCTATCATGTCTCAAAATCATCATAAAGTAGAATTTTCTATCCATTGTTATGGATGAGGAGACTAAATCTATGATTAAATAATAATTCAACCAAAAATTTTTTAATCCAAATCTTTTGAGTCCAGAATGTATTATTCATTCTATTACATGATGTATTCGGTCCCTAATGTGTCTGAGACATTAATGCTCATCATTTCAAAGATTTCACTATTTATTATTGTTTATTAAGTTATAAAAAAAGCGTTTCTCCTAGAGTAAAATTATTGAAAATTGGAAAATTATGGTAAAATATATTTCTTGGTATTATTATGGATTTTTAGAATCTTTGCACAGGAAAGGTATGATATACCAGATGTTAGTGGCTCTCATTTCTAGACTCTTGATTTAGAGAAAAAAATTGCTTATGGCAGGATTTGGAATTATAAATAATTAATCCTGAATTTATTCTTAAGAATGTACTACAAATTCATTTGGTTTCAGAAATATTGTATAAATATATAATATTTGTTTTGGCAGAGTTTCTGATTCATGGGAAGGAACATGGGCCATGTGTAACTGGCTAAGCTGGAATGTATGTGGGAGACATCAACTGTCAATGGTCTAGTGCCTTGTCAGAACAGTCAAGTCAGTCATCAGGTACTACTGCCAGTCTTTCTCTATAATGTGGTTCTACCATGAATCTAGTGCTTCGTAATAACTTTCATTAGGAAAAAATGCAATTTCTCTAATGAGTGTCTTGTGCCATTTCATTTTTAGTGTTTAACCAAGTCAGTTAATAAACAGTGAAAAGTGACTAAAATGCTATCCTGCTGTTATTTAGCCTGTGTGAACATGACAAGCTTTTCTGAGTTTAAAACCAGTCTTTGGAAAATGTATGTGATGAATCATTCACCTCTTATGTTAGGATGAGAAATACCAGAAGAAGTATTTATGTTTTAAGTGATCAGCTGTAGATTTTATTAGCTTGTATCTTTAAATCATCTCAGATAAATAGCTTCTGTTCATTCCCTGAGAACCTTATATCCTGAGTACTTTCTGTGGAAGCTGCTTTTATTGTATTTTTGTGTGTGTTTGTTTTAAAATGCACATTGTATACTTTAGGGCTAGTTAGTGAGTTTGGTGTTCGCCTTGCTTCCCTGTTGCATTTCCTGCAGATTTCGGCATGCATTCATTCCCTTAGCCAGCACTGTCCATGAGGACAGCTCTGCTGAAGGCACAGAGCTGCGGAAGAAGCTGCAATCAGGTCAGACAAGATCCCTTTCCACACATAACTTACATATAGTGTATATTAGTTTCTTTAGGCTGTTGTAACAAATTATCACAAATTCGATGGCTGAGAAAAAAAAGAAATATATTTTCTCAGAGTTCTGGAGGCCACAAGTCCAAAATCAAGGTGTCAGCAGAGCCCTGCTCCTCTGAAGGCAGGAAGGAAGGACCTGCCCCAGCTCTTGGTGGGCCCAGACATTCCTTGACTTGTCGGTGGCCATCTTTTCCCTCTGTCTCTTCACATAGTCTTCCTTCTGTGTCTGTCTCTCTGTCCATATTTCTCAATTTTATAAAGACACCAGTTGTACTGGAGTTGGGCTCACCCTATTGACTTCATTTTAACTTTACAATCTCTGCAAAAACCTTATTTTCAAATAACGTCACATTTTAAGATATTTGGGATTAGAACTTAAACATATCTCTTTGGGGGACATAAATCAACCGTGGGAGCAGTAATCAAGAGCAAAAATTCACATAAAAATGAAAGATAAGGACAAAAAATATACCACTGTGATTAGTGCTAAGGAACCAAATACACGGGTGCGGTACAGAACCGTGCTGAGACAGAGTTGAGGACAAAATCTGAAAGAGGATATATCTGAGCTAAGTCCTAAGAATAAGTACAAATCAGTCATGTGTAAAGCAAGGATGAACAGAGTTTAGTGGATGGACCAACACAGGCAAAATCTTGGCCTATTCTTTTAAATGCAAGAAGCCCTAGGGCACAGTGAGCAGGAAGAATAACAAGAGATACTGCAGAAGAAGTCTACAAGCAAAGAATATGCAGGCATGTTAGGTGGTTAAAATTTCATTCCACATGTCATGGAAAGTCATTTAATAAAGAGGTGTTATTGCACCTCAGGTAAGTATGCAGACTCAGCATCTGGGCTCCTTGATTTAAATTCTGACCCTGCTACTTAATAACCTAAGGCATATTTCATAAATGCTCTGTGTTCCGGCTTTCTCACCAGTAATATAAGGATAGTAATAGAATTTACCTCATATGTTTGTTTTGAGATCCACGTGTGTTAATACTTTTAGAAAACACTTGGAGAAAAACTCAGTACACAATAAGTGCTAAGCAAGTGTTTACTATTATTGAAGATGGTGGCAATTTATGTGACTGATCCTCTCTTTTTTCTCAATGAAGCACAAAGCAACATCAACACCTGCATGTTAGACTGATGAGGGCACCATAAGAGAATTTCCTTCTCACAGTTGTCTCTTTCTGAACTCTAGTCATCAGGTCAGAATACCTGACTTAATCTACTTATTATAAAATCTATTTTATATTATTTTATCTCTTTGGTTTTTTGCTCCACTTTCTGGGGATTTTTTCAACTCTGGCTTCTAACATGTTTTTCTTTTTCTTCTTAATTTTCCCAAATATTCTTTCCCATTCCTTAAATTTCATTTCTTGTTTCATACTTCTGATGCCACTGGATATATATCCTTGAAAGTTTCTTCCTTTTGTACGGTGTTTCTTCCTTTAGAGTTGCATTTTGTAGATATAGGTAGACATAGATAAAGACATGATATAGATGATATAGATATAGATATAGATATAGATATAGATATAGATATAGATATAGATATAGATATAGATATAGATGATATAGATATAGATATAGATATAGATATAGATATAGATATAGATTTATATCTATCTCCATCCTTTTGGTTCTGTTTCTCTGGAGATCCTGAATAGCACACTGATCCAGTCTCATTTCAATAGAGACTCAGAGGAAAAGGAAAAATATATGTAACTAAGCCATCACATTTGAACCACCTCATTTACTCTTCCATCTATTCATTCTACTCTAGCTTCCATTCTGCTGAATGATAATTGTCAAAGTCAGTGATAAATTCTTTGTTGGTAAATCTAATGAACTCATTTCTGATCTTACCTTATGAGTCCTTGCAGTGGTATTCACCACAGTTGATCGCTGCCTTTCAAACAAACTGCCTTTCAGCTTTTACAATCCAGGTTTGGTTTTACATCCCTAGCTTCTTCTTCTCAGTCTTCATTTCCAGCTCAACTATGAGAGGATATTAACAGACAAAATAAACAGAATTAGACTTTGGAGAACTGCAGACAATTCTAACATTACATATAATTACTTTGAAATAATTAAAGCATAAGAGGATATAAAATATATAAGAAAATAACAAGGTAATGCAAAAATGGCACATTTATAAAAATATATAAGTATATATATAAACATGTATCCATTTATTTACTAATTCACCTATTCATTACTGTTTCTTACATTCCGCTTCCTTACTCTAAAGAAATCACTGAATTCTTCTAGTGAAGTCTGGTAGTTGCAAATTGTCTTTATTTCAAATGACTTTATTTCACATTCACTACTAAAATCAGATAGGAATGGAGTTTATAATCATTATGACTAATTAGCCCTTTACCTTCTATTATTAACTTCTAAGAAACCTGAAGTCAGTTTCAAAGATGTTCTTCTCTTATGAATTTGCCATTTCTTTCTGATGGCTTATAAGATTTTCCTTTTGTCTTTGATTTAAAATAAAGAAAACTTAAATGAAATGAATAAAAAGATACAATTCACATAAAGTTTGAAAGCAATGCTTTATATTGTTTATGCATCATTCATAACTGGATCTGATGTTATCCGTGTTGGCATGGCAGTAAGAGCTTATAGTTACTGGGTGATAACTAAAGTAATGGAAGCAGTTGTATCCAAGTCCTGGATATCTCAGATCAAGATTCCAGCCCTACCCTCCTAAGTATTTTCTACTGTCAAGAACAGTTCTAGAATCTGAAAAACAGCAACGAACAACAACAGAATCCTTACACCCACAAATCTTCCATCTTCCAGGGATGGAGATCTGGGAATGGGCAAATATGCAAAGACACATAAGTACATAATTTGTGTGCACTTACATAATATAAGTGCTATGGAATGTAACAAAGTAGGACAAGGAACAAAAATGAACAGTGTAGTAGTTGGGAGCTCCTTTGTTGAGGACAGTTGGATGCTACTTGAACAGATATGTGAAGGAAGTTACGGACAAGTCAGGTGGATGGTTGGAAAAATGTATTACTGACAAGGGGCCAACAAACCAAAGGCCTTGAGGAATCTGTGTCCTTGGCATGTTTAACAAATAGAATGGAGGCCAGTATCATTAGAGTGTGAAAGGAGAGTAATAAGAGATGAAGTCAGAAGGTGAGAGGGAGATTATGTAAGGCTTTTAAGGTCATGGTGTGAATGGTGAACACTTCCTGAGAACTCCCACATGGCACAAAGGACTCATCCAAACATGGTGCTCAGGCACTAAACCAAACATTAGCCTGGCTTCTGTCTGCACTAGGTATTGTCCCTAGAGGGGACCCAAGCCCTGTGCTGAGTCTTTGTTCATGAAATACAATGCTGCCACACTGCAAAATATATTTTGTCCCAACTGACTTTGCCAAACCATCTCTAGCAATTGCACACCTTCCCCCTGTAATTTTTCATTTCCCCATAGTCCCTTTTTGTTTCCCTATAGAACCCTACTTCTCTTTGTTCTCACATTTCCCCTTCCCTGTAGTCCCTCTTTGTTCCTTCTCTGTTCTTCCTCTGAAAACCTCAGTCACGTTTATCTCAGTAGGAGTTGAACTCTGTTTGTCCTGGAGTCTGTCCTCAGCTTGAGTAGTCTGAATAAATCTATCTTCCTCCTTTTTAACAAGTGTTTGGTGCTATTTCTCTTTGACAACAGCAAAGATTTTGACTTTTGCTTTAAGTTATATGGGAAGTCATCTGAAGGATTTGAAGAGAAGAGTGACATAATTAGACTTGTAGTTTACATGAATATCTCTGGTTACTGTAGGAAATAATGTTAGAGTCAGGAGACGAGAGGGCTATTTGGAGTGGCCCTGGGCTTGCCTTATTCTCCTGGGACTCAGGCCTCCTGCTGACCCCAGAAGAGCTTCCTAGATAGTCACTGTCAAAGTTGGGGTAGACTCAAGGACTAAATAGAGCAGAAACCCAGGAGAAAGGAACTGTCAACTATATTTGCTCAGAACTGGGAAATGTCATAGGAAAAGTTTGTGGAAAAAGTCATTTAATATCACAGAATCCAATTTCTTCATTTGATTGATTATGAACTTTGGACCAAAGTAGAATACATATAGTAAGCAGGTCTAGCCTTAGATTAAACTGCCTGTGACTGTATTTCAGTGATACTGCAAAGAACATATTCTCTAAAAAACTTTACTCCAGAATATCTTAAAGTCCAGATATTTCTATTATCTTTGTATTTGCATTGACTTTTCTTCAGTTCACTGTTCTAATTTAAATATACCTATAAGAGTATCATGTTAAGCTCCCAATCTCTTTATTGTGAATAAATCTATGAACACATAAGAAAAGCAGATCATAATAAAAAACATTGATTCCTGAAAGATGGAATGAACATATACTGAAATATGACAAAAGTGTTAAAAGATTGGAGAGTGAATGAACTAAATTCAATCCTTGCTTAGACAGTTTTGCTAAGGGCTGACCAGAGGGCAGAACAAAGTTTAGAGCCAGCCATAAGCAAGAAAAATAATTTTCTCTGTAAATATGAGCAGAAGCGACTGTCAACAAATTGATTAGAAAATGTTTGTTAGAAAATATTTTAATTTTTAGTAGAAAGATTTTTTATTTTTAGGAATAATTGTAATAGCTGACTTTATTAAGCAGATCACATATATAGCTAATGTTCTGAGACATATATACATATATATATATATATATATATGTATATATGTCTTTTATTTGGAACACAGTAAGTTATAAAATACTATTATACTGGAAGATTCAAGATGGCGGCATGAGAGGTGGGAGAGAGAACTCCTCTCAAAACCACAGATAGTGTGAAAATATAGTTAATACACCTAACCCTAAAACAGCAACAGGAAAGAAGACTGCACCAGACTGCATACAGACCTCATGAACAGAGCAGACCTCACGAAACAGGGTAACGTACCAAAGCCTTGATCCAGCGGGACCCAAGCCTTTCCCCCACACCAGCTCACCTGTGGGAGGAAGATAAATGGAGTGGGTAAGGGGTGGAAGCCTGGGATGGGACTGCTGAACACCTAGCCCTGGAGATCTGCTTTGCGAGCAGAAACCTACATTGTGTGGTGCTCTGGAGAATGGGGAGCTGGGACTGGCAGAGTGCTTCAGAGACAGATGCCTGCCATTTG
Source organism: Smutsia gigantea (assembly GCA_032199065.1). Classification (NCBI taxonomy): domain Eukaryota; kingdom Metazoa; phylum Chordata; class Mammalia; order Pholidota; family Manidae; genus Smutsia; species Smutsia gigantea. The sequence continues at coordinate 47,087 of JAVSCE010004290.1, forward strand.
TGGAGGACGGGATCCACACCTGGCCGCTCTGGGGCAAGGGAAAGGCAGGTGGTCTGAGAGGCTTCCTAGCAGTGAGAGGGCTGCGGAAGGGGCGGGTTTGTATGGAGCTTGCTGCACGGGAGAAGGGATAGGGAGACAAAGTTGTCTGGGTACACTCTGCCCAGCAGATTGGGAACTTTGAGGAGCTTCAGGCTCTCTGTCCCCCTGGCTGGCTACTCAGCTCCAAGGCCCACCACTGTGTTATGCAGCCTGTGAAGCCTTCCTCCTGGCCTGGAATTTCTTAATGTTTGAATCTCCATCTTAAATAACAGCACCAGCTTGCAAATGGGCAGTCATTGCACTGGCGCCAGGCCAGTCAGAGGGATGCCCCACCTACGACAGCTAGAGACACAAAGCACAGAGGCTTACACCTGTGTGCTTGGCCCACAGGCTCGGATACAGGAGATAGGCACAGCAGATGGGAATCAGGAAACAGATCTTTCCTCCACCCCAGGCACCAGCTCTGCTCCCCTATGACCTCCAACCTCATTCTAGGGGCTGACACTGGAGCTTCTCGGCACTAGAGGGCACCACACAGAAATATGAAACATCAAAAGAATATGGTTCAGACCAAAATCTCACAAACCTCAGAAAAAGGGCCACATGAAACTGAACTCATCTGTCTTCCTGAGAGTTCAAAATAAAAATCATAAACATGCTTATGGGGGTACTAAAAAATATTCAAGAACTCAGGAATTAAGATGGAGATTCAAACATTAATAAATTCCATATATGAAATGAAACATACAATGGAGGGATTTAAAAGCAGATTATATGTAGTAGAAGAGACAGTAAATGGAATAGAAATTAGAGAAGAGGAATACAAAGAAGCTGAGGCACAGATAGAAAAAAGAATCTCTAAGAATGAAAGAATATTGAGAGAACTGTGTGACCAAACCAAATGGAACAATATTCGCATAATAGGAGTAAAAGAAGAGGAAGAGAGAGGAAAAGGGATAGAAAGTGTCATTGAAGAGGTAATTGCTGAAAACTTCCTCAATCTGGGGAAGGAGTTAGTGTCTCAAGTCACGTATATGCACAGATCTACCAACACAAGGGACCCAAAGGAAACAACATTAAGACATGTAATAATTAAAATGGCAAAGATCAAGGATAAAGACAGACTTTTAAAAGCAGCTAGAGAGAGAGAAAAGATCACATATAAAGGAAAATCCATCAGGCTATCATCAGATTTCTCAACAGAAACTTTATAGGCCAGAAGGGAGTAGCATGATATATTTAATGCAATGAAGCAGAAGGGCCTTGAACCAAGAATACGCTAACCAGCCAGGATATCATTTAAATGTGAAGGAGGGATTAAACAATTTTGAGATAAGTCAAAGCTGAGAGAATTTAACCCTCACAAACCACCTCTACAGTGCGTTTTGGAGGATTCCTATAGATGAAAGTGTTCCTAAGGCTAAATAGATGTCACCCAAGGGATAGATGTCACCCAAGGGATAGACAGAGTACAGAATATGATTCATAACATGCAAAGAATGGAGGAGGAATAAAAAGGATGAAAAAAAAAGAATCTTTAGGTTGTGTTTGTAATAGCATATGAAGTGAATTAAATTAGACTGTTAGACAGTAAGGGAATTACCCTTGGACCTTTTTTAACCACGAATCTAAAGCCTGCAATGGCAATACATACTTAGCTACCGATTATCACCCTAAATGTAAATGGTCTGAATGCACCAATCAAAAGACATAGAGTCACTAAATGGATAAAAATCAAGACCCATCTATATGCTGCCTACAAGAGACTCACTTCAAATACAAAGACATACACAGACTGAAAGTAAAGAGATGGAAAAAGATATTTCATGCACCTAATAGGGAGAAAAAAGCAGGAGTTGCAGTACTTGTATCAGACAAAATAGACTTCAAAACAAAGAAAATAACAAGAGACAAAGAAAGACATTGCATAATGATAAAAGGGTCAGTACAACAAGAGGGTATAACTATTATAATTATCTATGCACCCAACACAGGTTCACCTACATATGTGAAACAAATACTAACAGAATTAAAGGAGGAAATACAAGGCAATGCATTCATTGTATGAAGAGACTTCAAAACACCACTTACTCCAAAGGACAGATCAACCAGACAGAAAATAAATAAAGAGACAGAGGCACTGAACAACATATTAGAACAGATGGACCTAGTGGACATCTACAAAACACTCCATCCAAAAGCAACAGGATACACATTCATCTCAAGTACACATGGAACATTTTCAAGAATAGATCATATACTAGGCCACAAAAAGAATATTGGTAAATTCAAAAAGATTGAAATTGTATCAACCAGCTTCTCAGATCACAAAGGTATGAAACTAGAAATAAATTACTCAAAGAAAATGAAATAGCCCACAAACATGTGCAGGCTTAATAACATGCTCCTAAATAATCAATGGATCAATGACCAAATAAAAACAGAGATCAAGCAATATATGGAGAAAAATGACAAAAATAATTCAACACCAAAAAATCTGTGGGACACAACAAAGGCCATGCTAAGAGGGAGATATTTTGCAATAGAGGCCTGCCTCAGGAAAGAAGAACAATCCCTTATGAACAGTCTAAACTCACAGTTAATGAAAATAGAAAAGGAAGAGCAAACGAGAGTCAAAGTCAGTAGAAGAAGGGACATAATAAAGATTCAGGCAGAAATAAATGAAATTGAGAAGAAAAAACAATACAAAGAATCAATGAAAGCAGGAGCTGGTTCTTCAAAAAAAAAAAACAAACAAAACCGATTAACCCCTAGCCAGACATATCAAGAAAAAAAGAGAGTCTACCCACATAAACAGAGTCAGAAATGAGAAAGGAAAAATCACTATGGACACCACAGAAATGCAAAGAATTATGAGAGAATACTATGGAAAAATATATGCTTACAAACTGGATAACCTAGAAGAAATGGACAACTTTCTAGAAAAATACAACCTTCCAAGGTTGACCCAGGAAGAAAAAGAAAATAGGAATAGAAGAATTACCAGCAAAGAAATGGTATTGGTGATCAAAAAACTACCTAAGAACGAAACACCTGGACAAGATGGTTTCACTGCTGAGTTTTATCAACGTTTAGTGAAGACCTAATACCCATCCTCCTTAAAATTTACCAAAAAGTAGAAGATGCCAGAATACTCCCAAATTCATACTATGAGGCCAACATCGCTCTAATACCAAAACCAGGCAAAGACACCAGAAAAAAAGAAAGTTACAGAACAATATCCATGATGAACATAGGTGCAAAAATGCTCAATAAAATATTAGCAAACCGAATTCAAAAATACATCAAAGTTATCATCCATCATGATCAAGTGGGATTTATTCCAGGGATGCAAGGATGGTACAACAATCAAAAATCCATCAACATAATCCACTACATCAACAAAAAGAAGGACAAAAACCACATGATCATCTCCATAGATGCTGAAAAAGCATTTGACAAAACTCAACATCCATTCATGATAAAAACACTCAACAAAATGGGTATAGAGGTCAAGTACCTCAACATAATAAAGGCCCTTTATGACAAACACACAGCCAACATTATACTTAACAGCGAGAAGCTGAAAGAAAGCCTTTAGTTTAACATGGGAACAAGACAAGGATGCCCACTGTCCCCACTTTTATTCAATATAGTTCTAGAGGTCCTATCCATAGCAATCAGACAACACAAAGAAATAAAAGGTATCCAGATTGGTAAGGAAGAAGTCAAACTGTCCCTGTTTGCAGATGACATGATATTGCATATAAAAAACCCTAAAGAATCTACTCCAAAACCACTAGATCCAATATCTGAATTCACAAAGTTGCAGGATACAGAATTAATACACAGAAATCTGTTGCATTCCTATACAGTAATGATGAAGTGACAGAAAGAGAAATCAGGAAAACAATTTGATTCACAATTGCATCCAAAGGAATAAAATACCTACAAATAAACCTAACCAAGGAAGTGAAAGACTTATACTCTGAAAACTACAAGACACTCATGAGAGAAATTAAAGAAGGTACAAATAAATGGAAACACATCCTGTGCTCATGGATAGGAAGAATTATATAGTCAAAATAGCCATCCTGCCTAAAGCAATCTACAGATTCAATGCAATCCCTATCAAAATACCAACAGCATTCTTCAAAGAAGTAGAGCAAATCATTCTAAAATTCAAATGGAACCACAAAAGACCCCAAATAACCAAAGTAATCCTGAGAAGGAAGAATAAAGTGGCTGGAATTGTGCTCCCTGTCTTCAAGCTCTACTACAAAGCCACAGTAATCAAGACAATTTGGTACTGACACAAGGACAGATCAATGGAACAGACTAGAGTGCCCAGATATAAATCCAAGCAGAGATGGTCAAATAATATACAATAAAGGAGCCATGGATATACAATTGGGAAATGACAACCTCTTCATCAGCTGGTATTAGCAAAACTGGACATCTATATATGTAAGGGAATGAAACTGGATTATTGTACAACCCCATAAAAAAAGTAAACTCGAAATGGATCAAAGTCCTGAATGTAAGTCAGGATACCATGAAACTCTTAGAAAAAAGCCATAGGCAAAAATGTCTTGGACATAAACATGAGCAATTTCTTCATGAACATATCTCCCCGAGCAAGGGAAACAGAAGCAAAAATGAACAAGTGTGACTATATCATTCTAAAAAGCTTCTTTAAGGGACACTGTCAGTAGAACAAAAAGACATCCTACAGTATGGGAGAATATATTCATAAATGACATATCCAGTAAGGGGTTGACATCCAAATTATATAAAGAGCTCACGCACCTCAACAAAAAAAAACAAAGAAGCCAATTAAAAAATGGGCAGAGGACCTGAACAGACACTTCTCTGAAGAAGAAATTCAGATAGCCATCAGGCACATGAAAAGATGCTCCACATTGCTAATAGTCAGAGAAATGCAAATTAAAACCACAATGAGATATCACCTCACACCAGTAAGAATGGCCACCATCCAAAAGACTAAGAACAACAAATGCTGGTGAGGATGTGGAGAAAGGGGAACCCTCTTATACTGCTGGTGGGAATGCCAATTTGTTCAACCATTGTGGAAAGCAGTATGGAGGTTCCTCAAAAAACTCAAAATAGAAATACCATTTGACCCAGGAATCCCACTCCTAGGAATTTACCCTAAGAATGCAGCAGCCCAGTTTGAAAAAGACAGATGCACCCCTATGTTTATCGCAGCACTATTTACAATAGCCAAGAAATGGAAGCAACCTAAGTGTCCATCAGTAGATGAATGGATAAAGAATAAGTGGTACATATACACAATGGAATATTATTCAGCCATAAGAAGAAAACAAATCCTACCATTTGCAACAACATGGATGGAGCTAGAAGGTATTATGCTCAGTGAAATAAGCCAGGTGGAGAAAAACAAGTACCAATTGATTTCACTCATATGTGGAGTATAAGAACAAAGAAAAAAACTGAAGGAACAAACAGCAGCAGACTCACAGAACCCAAGAATGGACTAACAGTTACCAAAAGGAAAGGGACTGGGGAATATGGGTGGGATGGGAGGGATAAAGGGAAAAAGGGGTATTACGATTAGCACACATAATGTAGCAGGGGGGTGATAAGGGGAAGGCAGTACAACACCGAGAAGACAAGTATTGATTCTATAGTATCTTACTACACTGATGGACAGTGACTGTAATGGCGTATGTGGTGGGGACTTGATAATAGGGGGAGTCTAGTAACTATAATGTTGCTCATGTAATTGCATATTAATAATACCAAAAAAATACTATTATGCTAACTTAGTGTAAAAAATGAGACATGGGATGAGTAGATGACTTACTGAAGACTACATACCTAATGTCTGATTTAGGAGGATTTTAACCCAACTAATCTCACTCCAGAATCTACAAATTTTAACACTATGAAGAATGTCTTTTTGGAACCCTATTATATTTTGTTGCCTGCTAGGATAGAAACTTCAATTCCTGTTAACAAAAAAAAATCACTTATGTATATATAATGCACTCTTGGAGTTTAATTGATAAATACCACAGTCATAATAAAATAACACACACACACACACAAACCCTTCCACTTCTATCTCCCAGGGAAATAACTGTAAAATGTCTGAGAATCAGATCCTAGGGTAGTCTAGTGCAGTAAAAGCACATTGGGAACTTTATTTGAAGTCTACATTCCAAATAGCAGTGTGACAATAGTTACTTTACTTTTCAAATTAAAATATGTAATCATGTCTGTCATACAATATTGTGTGAAACAGAAATACTACATATAAAATAATTGCCATTTAGCAGACAGTGATGAATACTTGCATGAATGAGATGTAACCAGCAAATTTGTGTTTGTCCTCTTTTGAAAGAGGAAATAATGCCCCTCTGGAAATGATGATTTTAGTTTCCTCATGTTAAAAAGCACTAGCTTTTTAACAACAAAGTAGAACATCTACTGTAGGCTTTCTCCCAAGGAGAGCCTATAAAATACTTGGAAAGTTATAGGCTGTCTTATAATGAAGAAAGGGAACAAAGAGCTTCAAATAGAAAATATGCTTTCATGTTCTCAGTGCATTTTGAATTATAGTAGACCCCAAGGAAAGCAACTCAGATCTGTTGAATGCACTATGCTAAAACTTTATGACCACTCTGGGAAAAGGCCTATTTGTTATGTAAATATAATACCACCATTTATTCCGTGTGCTTTAGTTGTTAGAAAACAATCAAGACCTCTAATTCAAAAAAAAATGGGTTTCTTAGAAGCACAAATCTGTATTATCAACTCAAAATAAGACAGCAATTTCTCCATGAATCAATCACAGAGAAAAACCACTGTTAGGGAGGAAACCACTGTTACGTAACAGGTGTAAAAATGTGGTTCTAAGAAGCTTTTAAAATCATTATTCATAATGCAAGCTTTAAAATTATTTGAATTATCAGTGGCTTGTATAGACTTGTAGGATAACAGAATATTTTCAAAATGCTGGTCACATTCAAAAGTTGGATATACAGCCTCAGAAGCACTTGAGTTGGGATACAGGAGCGCAATGCTGAGCACTACTAGCATTTAAATCTGCCATACTTGTAGTATAAAAGAAACAGCCATATGGCCCTTATATCAAAATGCAGGTCCTCGAAGACCACCATTTGCATTTGCAACTCCTTTTCAATTTAAAATAAGCAGAGATTATCTGTGTTTATATTAAGTATCCTTGTCTGCCTGAATTAATTTCCTTATATACCGATTTTCAAAAAAGGAATAGTATACATTTTGTTTTTGTTTTTGTTTTTAAAGAAGAAAGAGAAGGTGCACAGCAGGAAAAATAGTGTTCTAAAGGTGTGTCTTTTAGAAAAGCAAATTGATTTGAAGAATGGAAATATGGGGCAAATAATCATTAGAAAAACTGATTATTGGCATTAAAAATACTTTCTGTTTTTCACCTATTGCCTTGGCAAATGTCCAAAAGCTTTCAATATAGGACAATGGTGAGGCAATAGGGGAAACACGTTTCATATGTTTGCTGATTGGGAACATAAAATGTCTCAATCCCTACTGTAGAAATTCAGAATATACAGCAAAATTATTTGTTTTTCCCCTCAGATCCAGCAATCCCACTCCTAGTAAAATATCACCAGATTACAAAGGGACAAATGCACAACGTTGTTCACTGAAGCACTGATTGTCATAGTAAAAGACTGGAACTACTCAAATGTTGATAAGATGGAACTGATTGTTAAATTATGGTAATTGCAGTGAAATATTGTACCGCTAAAGAAGTAGAAATATCTCTATATATGTCTTGAGGGTAGTCTCCAGGATATATTAGTAAGTTAATAAAAACCAAGTGGAGATGAAAATATTTATTTTTAATTCAGAATTTATCAATCTTAGCTAATTATCATTCTAATTTTTTATACTTATTAATAAAATTCTATAATGATTTTTAAATTTTTTAAAATATTTTGGCTATCTCTATTTTGGTGCTGAGAACAGTATTTCATAAAGATTTCCCCAATTCTATTGCACAACAAGAATTTAAACTTTAGAAAGTAACTTACTAGAGGCCTTTTATATGTCTTCATATACCATGCTCTGACTACATTTTGTTGGATGTGATTTTTCATCTTAAAACTGCATTAGATAATACCAAATCCAAATTGCAATGTTTAGATGTTTGAGTTTTTCCACTTTATACTTAAATTTTGCTTGCCACTCATTTTCACTTAGATTCTATGCCTTATCTCCATACCCTGTGATAAATTTCTGATTTTGTAAGGGAATGCCATAAGTACTGGCAAATTTCAATACCTATACAGTGAGAAATTCATTTCATCAATCTTTTATAGTTACTATGCACAAGATTGCAACGAACCATCTCCCAGTTTGTCCAACCATGTAAATGCTTGTTATATTTTATTGATTATATGAGCAGTGTTTTATTGTTTTGACAAACAATGTAGAGAAGCTATAAACTATAATGGGCCATAAATTTGTTTCTAAGTTAAGCTCCATCAACAACTGGAGAATGTATGTATAATTTAGATTACACATATTTTTGAAAATAGTATATCAATTTCAATAAATTTGATTTTTTTAATGATAATATAATAGGTGTTCTGAAATATGCATACAGTTCACAAATATTTCAAGTTCAGGCTTCTCTCAAAAGGTTCTTGGTGTCAATTTGTTTCGGTCAGAAGGTAAACTGCACTGTGTGGAGAGATTTTGGGAAAATGACATTTTCTAATCTCTGATCAAGCACTCTTCACTGGCTTCCTTCTGGAGCTGTCCTCTAAATGCAGTGATTCTAAGAATGAACTGACCATGTAACCTTGAACAAGGCGGAAGCAAAAGGAATTGTTTCAGGCATGCAAAATTTTCATTCTTTGTATATTCTATTGATTAATTATATATAATTAGATAAATGACTTGGTAACTATTCTTTACACATTGTCAAAATAAATAATATTTAATTAACCAGATTATTTTTTCAAATAAATGGTTAAATTCTACTAGGTTAGCAAATCATCTCAGTTTATTCGATAATTGGCACACTCCCACTATACTGTATATTACATTGACCACAACTAAATTTTTGATGGGTAGGAAGAAACTGAATTAAGCAACCATGGTCACATTTACATCAATGCACAAAATATTATTTTGAAAGTAGTTGTTCTTTGTTTTGTTTTGTTTTCTAATGTGTTACAGATTTATATAAACAAGCCATTTAGACATAAAGCTCAGCTTTGGATGACTGACATAATTAGCTCATCGGGAAAGGAAATAAGCATTATGCTGCATGAAACACAATATTTTCTTTCTAATTAGGCATTAAATGTGGTAAGCCCTTTCAGTGAGTAGTTCCTCTCCCATGCTAGCATTTGAATGTGAAATTTAATTTGGTTTGGCTGATGGAATGAGAGATTTTATTAATTCTAAACCAAGTCCCCTGATAACCAGCAAGACATATGTGAGAATATCTGACTGGTTAGAGATGTACAGCTCAGAGAATACAACATCCAAGGTCGTACCATGCATACCTTTTGTTCTAACTGCTGGATCTACCCAGTAGCATGCCTACTAATGTGATCATCTTGTCAAAAGATGAGGATTATGTTTCTTCAATACATTGATTTTTCCTAGAGTAACACATTAATGTAACAGTATTTTGGGGGTGAGAGATTGTTTCTGTTAATTCCCTTTCCACTGCAATACAGTTAGTGAAAAGTATTACCATCAACCCTTTTGTACCTGAAACATTAATTTCTCCATCCAGGGAATTTGATCTGAAAAAGAGTTTAATAACTCATATTGTGCCTCTTTTTCACTTCCGGAGATCTGTGTGGGGTGTTGATCTTTCTAAGAATTTGACTGTCCAACAGTGAAAAAGCATTCATTGATTTGAAGCTTTTGCAAAGTCTTTGCAAAACTGTGTGTGGCCCATTAGAAATTCTGTAGTTTACTGACACATTTTAAAAGGGCTGTATTTCTTATGCATGATGAGTGACTTTTGACATTGTTGGCAAATGGGGAAAAAAAGATAAAAATAATATTACCTGAAGGCTAAGGAGACCTGGGAATTTCATGTAATATTTAATAAAATAAAATTATTCCTTAATATGAAATTAGACTACTTCTATCATGCTGACTCACAGTAATACTTTTTTTCTTTAAAGTGTGTGTGTGTGTGTGTGTGTGTTTGCATGTGGACACATACATTGAGTCCAAAAGTTATTCTACCATCGGAAGAATAGAAAGGCCCACAAGCCCTGTATAGTTTTATTACTGAGTAAGAGTAGCCCTTACCTCTAAAATTTACTGATGTGAGCCTTTTATCTTTGGATTCTTGGTAGCAGGAAAGAATGAGTCATAAAGTGAGAACAATTCTTGTGGTAGTGCATAAAGCTTCAAGAGAAGTTCAGAAATATGTCTTTGAATGATTAAAGGAAGAGATTCTCAGAAATCAGGGAGAAGAGAACAAATCACAAGTCTAGGGAATGTGGCTGGAGACCCTGCTGATGAGGATTTATGTTTCATGTGTGTACAGTTTTCCTTTAGGCTATTGAAACAATATATGTACCATTGGCTTTCAAATTATATCTATTTCAAAATTTCATCTAATAATTCTTAACTATTCAGCATAGGCATTTGCAATCTTTCTGTTAATAGAATTTTGTGTAATTAACCAAGAGAGTTGTAAAAGGAGGTTTGGATGTCCTTGCATCTCTTTTTCCCAGAAACAAGAGCCCATGGGATGAACAAATGGACATGAGTCCCAGGATTACAGAGATCAATAAAATGGCAAAGAACGTCCAAGCAGAGATGAGAGAAGAGAGAAAAGGGACATGGCAGAAGGTACATGTCCAGTAACTCTGCAGTGTACTTGAGGCAAACTAGCCCATTAAAAGAACATAGTTGTATAAGAAAAATACCACTTTGGGGGCAAAGGCAGCTACTTCCTTTTTCCCCACTGATTGCATATTCAGTGTTGAAGAAACTGTATTATTTCCTCATGAGAAATCTGATTTCAGGATTTAGCTACTGTAGATACTCTTAGTTGAGGACTGAGGAAGCATGTCTGCAGATAGCTGTAAACAATTCTGATTTTTTCTATAGATTCTCCACGTACATTATGGTGCTCAGCATAAGACTTCAATCAAAGATTAATCTCTTCAGTCCCACATAGTGAACGGAGACTGAGATATTTTATTCGTGAAATTAAATTGCCTCCTTTTTTTAAACTCCCTTGCTTATTTTTGTTGTTATCATATAATGTGTTAGTGAAATGCTGCAATATTGAAATGTCAATATTCATTTATGAAATTCACTGAATGATTTAAATGGACCCAAGCAGCACAAAACGATTTGTATGCAAAATACTCATTACCTAATCAGACTCATAAATTTGAGTGAACATTTAATCAATTAGGTTTATTTGATTCACTAGCAGTTTATAAGATTCTTTGGTGATACAAAATGTGGGATAAATAACAGTACGTATATTAGGAATTTTCCAAATTAAACTCACTGAATTTGTTGTGCGAATAATGAACATGCAATTAATGGCAAACAATAAAGTAGGGGCCATATGCTATTTCTAAAGGCAATTTAAAAACTGTTGAATCATAAGTTGTACAAAAGAGTAATGCACTTTTTCTTTCTAAAAATCTTGTGTTATTTCATTTTTACTCAGTAGGTAAATTGAAAGAATCATTTATAAGTTTTTTTAAATAATACATTCTAAATATGTTCTATTCACATACAGCAATTGTGACTATGCCATGAAATATTTGTGATGATTTTACCCACTTTGTGTGTATCAATTAAATAAAATGTAATGCTCTTGATGCTGAAGGGAAATAATTAAAAACAATACTCTCAGGATATGCTCTAAAATGAATATGATAAGTAACTTTATTTAATGGATACTAACAGCAGCTTATCATTACAAGAATCATTATATTCAAGGTACTCTAGTACTGGGATGAATTTTGGAGACATAGCTATGTAGATATTGTAGGAAAAGCCCACTCTTTTTCTCAGGCTGAGACACTCAAAAAGAGCATCTTCAGTGCTTTATCCATTCACCCAATTTCCTTCAGACTTCTGAGAATCAGACACAATGTTATTAAAAGGATAAGAAATGAAAATGAATAAGAGATGTTTTAGAGTGAGAGGGGAAAATTGTGTACTGAATTGTGGAGAGAACATTGGACAAAGAAAAGCTAAAACTTGGAAATTTTAACCTAATTTTCCTCGTGGCCTTAGGAGACTCACAGCCATTCTGCATCTCTCTCATATTCTGTAAAATGAGGTAGTAGTGTTAGTAAATACAAGATACCTTCAGAGCCGGTCTTTGAAAATTACTACTTTAATATTAAATACTACAAAAAGCTAAGGTATTTCACCAATACATCATTGATAAAGGAAATTAAGGAATAAAGAAAAGAATCTTAGAAGGAAGATTTGATATATATATGGAGTGTAATTAATAAAGAATGATGTAATGATTAAAGAGTAAAAGTAAGCTTGTAGGGAAATAGAAGAGACTTGATGTAAGAGAATAAAAATACTTCAAACATAATAATGTTGATAATGATGATTTCTTCATAATAATACCAATAGTTATCTTTTGGAATTAAAGAAAATAAAAAATAATATATCAGATCAAGAATGATAAGAAAAAATGTTATAAGTTCCTTTATTATTAAGGGAGGAAGTTTACTATTGATTATATAGAGAGTTTGTTAGGTTAAGTATGGATGCTAGTTTTTTAACAATTGGTCATTTAAGTGGAAAATAAAAATGAACCCCTAGTTTCTATCATACACTGCTTGCCCATAGTGGAAAAATAAAATTATATCCTCACTAAGTCCTTACATGGAGGGTTGAAATGTAGAGGCAAGATGTATCAATTTCTATTGCTGTATAACAAATTTCACATAAATATTCAGATAACAACATCCACCTGTGATCTACTAGGTCTATAGGTCACAAATCCAGGAGGGCTCAGATGGGTTCTCTGCTTAGGCTCTCATAAAGCCAGAATGATATTGGCCAGGCTGGGCTTTTGTCTGGAGACCCAAGGGATGGATCTATTTTCAGGCTCATTCAGTTTATTTACTGAATTCAGTTCTTTGTGGTTGTAGGCTGAGGTCTCCGTTTCCTTGGCTGTCAGCAGGGACTACTCTCATCTCCTAGAGATTTCCTGCATTCCTCACTTTGCAGGATGTGACCGCATGAACCCTCTCCTGTGCTCTGAAACTCTCTGACTTTTACCACTTCTGGTACCTGGAGAAGTCTGCTTCTAACAGGATCACTTGGTTGGGTAAATCCCACCAGAGGAATTTTTGAGTCTTAAGGTCAACTAACTGGGGCTCAAATTACATATATGCCAAATCTCTTCACAGCAGTTCATAGTTTAGTGTTTGATCCCAAGAGACAGGAATCTTGGGTAATGGCCAAATTCAGAATTATGCTTACCACACAAAACTTTGAATATTTTTTAGAAAAAAACATGAAAAAATATATTGAAAACCTAAAGGTGATATACATCTTCTCTACAAAGGCACAGAAAACACTGAAAAAATATAAATCATTAGATGACATAAATACAAAACCTCTTTTATCCCAATTCCTTAAGATGGAGAAAGTATTTCCAATACTTAAAATTGACAAAAGAATTTATTCAAAATATAGAAAGAAGCTTATGAATTAAGAAGTACAATAACCCAATACAATAAAAATGGCCAAAATTACATGATCAGACATGTTACAAAAGAGGAGATATGAAAAACTTACTAACATGTGACAAGACACTCAAAGCCATTAATCATCAGGGAAAATGCAAACTCAGGCTTCAATAACATTCAATATTGTACCTACTAGATTTTAAAGGAATTAACATCTCTCCAAAGTGTTATGTAACTTATTTTAAACTGAAAACATCTGGAGAGACATCAGCTGCAGAAAGAAAGAGCTACCATAAATTCTCCTACAGGAAAACTTTCAGTCAGGAAAAGACAGTCCATTCTCATTAGGATCAAAAAGCCCAGTAGAACCCTTCACACTTACCCACTGAAACCCTAACCCTAACCCTGCCACCAACCCTGCCATTTTTGTTGAGTAAGCATGTAACCCATTACCTCTGGGTATTTGTTGAATTATACATTAGTGACTGCTCCTGTGTGAAAATGTAAATAAACTTGTCTTTTCTGCTGTTAATCTATTTTCAGTTAATTCAAAGCCACTCTTCTCACCATTCAAAACAAAGATGGTTGAAGAAAAAATTTTCTCCCTACAATTGTCAATCAGGAAATTTAACAACACCCATGATTGGTGAGGATTTAGAGAAAATCCTTATGCATTGATGGTGAGACTATAAATTAATATATTTTATATACAAATAGGCAGTTTGAAAAACAAATTACCATTGTTTTATAAAGATGAACATGTCCTGTGACCAAACAATTCCACACCTATACATATCCTAGAAAATATCCTGCATACGTGCAGCAACAACCACTTAAAACAGGATCTATCTATATATGTACAGAGATAGATGTATAGATATAGATATAGATTTAGATATGGATATGTTATTGGTTCTGTTTTTTTTAAATCCTAATACAGATCACAAAATTATTTTGATTTTTCAGATTATATATGCATCGGTATTTACTGTATTATTAATTAAACAGTGAATCTTAAAATATTTATTTATTAATTAATTATAAAATAACAATAAGGAGTTCATGATATGATAACATCAATAGCCTAATTTTATATTTGAAATAGAAAAATATTTTACCAAAAACAAATTATTGGTGAAAACAACACCAGATGCTGGTGAGGTTGTGGAACAATGAGAATTCTCATTCACTGATGGTGGGAATGCATAATGGTACAGCTGCTTTGGAAGACAGCTTGGCACTTTTTTACAGGACTGAACATACTTTTACTGTATAGTCCAGCAATTGCGCTCCATAGTATTTACCCCAAGAACATGAAAACTATGTCCACATAGCAGCCTGTAACATATGTTTATAGCCTGTAACATATGTTTATTCATAATTCCCCAAACTTTGAAGCAACCAAGATGTCTTTCAATAAGTGATGGAAAAATAAACTGTGGTATATCCAGACAATGGAATATTATTTGGCACCAATAAGAATGAGCTATCATGCCAGAAAAGGACATGAAAGAACTATAAATGCTTATTACAAAGTAAAAGAAACCAATCTATAAAGGCTACATACAGTATAATTCCAACTATATGACATTCTGTAAAAGTTAAAACTATTTAGATAGTAAAAAGATTAGTGTTTGCAAGAGTGAAGGTGAGGAAGGATGCATAGGCACAGCATAAAGAAACTTTAGGGCAGTGAAAATATTCCATATGATACCATCATGGAGGACATATGTCATTATGTATTTGTCCTGACCAATAGAATGTACAATACTAAGAATGAACCCTAAGGTAAGCTATGGACTCTGGGTGATTATGATGTGTAATTCATCAGTTGTAACAAATGTACCACTCTACTGAGTGTTTCCATACTTAATTTAAAACTTCTATAAAAAACTAAATCTTTAAAAAATTTGTTGAAATGAATGTCAGTGTTTTACAGTTTTGCAAATCCTTTTAATATTTGCCTTAGTAGAAAATAGCTGTTTATGCCCTCAAACTGTTTTTGATATGTCATTCTGGTTAAAGCCTGTGATGAAGAAAATCTTGCATCACACAGATATATTGTTGGGAAAAGAATGTGTAGTTTAACAGCTTTTTCATAAAATTGTGTGTATTTTTCTTGGATATAATATATTTGACAAAAAAATTCTAGTATTGGTGATCTCTTAAAAGTTAGTTGCAGGTTGTAATTCAAAACCTTATCAATTTCAGTTCTGTACTTGTTACATAAAATATATTGGTCTACCCAGCACTTTGAATGGATCTTTGTCCAAGCACGATTTTGCAAAATTATGCATTGATCATTTAGAAAATATTATTTTACAGAGTTTTTCAGATTTCAAAATTCCATTATGTAATTGTATAAAAAATTCACATTTTTAATATCTCATCTGAAAAAGTATCTATGTATTGGGATACTATTGAACTCATAAATACAATGCTTGGATACAAGTTTTCCGAATTCTAAATTTTGCTTGAATATTTGAAATTTTTCATTGATAAAAATACTTCAGGATTTCCTTAACTTAGCATATTTACACTGCTAATTTTCAAAAACATATCTGCCAAATTTCCAAGCTAAATAACTATTTTGTGTTTATCAGTTACACATTAAAGTAAAAATGACATTCTATTAAAAACCATCTTATTCAGCTTGCAATGAAAACAATTGTAGAAAACTTTTTACTTTGGTTTGCATTTGGAGAGCTTTATGAATGTTTCCAATTTATTCACACAGAATATTTAGAGATTGTATTTAAGTATGGAGATTTAATAAAATTAATAGTTTACTGCCTCATTAGTGCGTTCTTAAAAGAGGTTGGATTTTAGTTTTCTAAACTGCAAATACACGGCAATGAAGACAATTATTACCAGGACTCTTTGCTTTGATTTTTTCTAAAGTAGGAGCAATTTTGCTGCCATGGTTTTAATACCACCAGTGTAAATGTCAACACAGTGAAAAAGACAGATAACTAAAAATATTTTTTGAATTGCAAACTACCTGAAATTGTCCTGTGGACCTCCAAGGACTGCAGACAGTCTCTGGAGAACTGCTGCTTTGCACCACTGAAAATGAATGAATCACTGTTACATACAGCAAGATGAGGGCATTTAGAAACATGATGCTGAATTTAAAATTACATTGCAGAAGGATATTTGCAATGTGATGACCTTTTCATAAAGTTCAAAATACTAATTAGGAGAGCAGACATTTTAGAGACATATACCTTAAAACTCTGTTTTATAAAAGCGAAGGAATAATGAATCTAAAATCAAGATGGTGACACATTGAGGAAAGCACAGGATTGGAATAGGAGGGGAGCACACCTGTCGATTCAATAATATTGTCAGTGCTCTAGTTCTTAAGATGGGAAGGGAGTTCACGGAAAATTTTTAAATTATTATATTTTGTAACAAAAATTATTTGTATTCTTTTCATTATCAGTTATAATAAAAATGCTTTTTTGATATCTGAACTAGTGCTTTTATATTTTTTCTGCTCTCTTTAGTGAATTAAAAAGTTTATTTTACCTTTATTATTCTAACATTTTCAAAAAATATTTTTTCATCTATTGTACTCAGGACTGGGTATTGCCAGAGAGACCAAGACTCTCTACCATGTTGATTTAATCATTAAAGGGGCCTATGTATCAGGATCAACTAACCAACTAAAAATTCATCTTTTTTCCCATAACATTATATAATATTAATTCTGGGTATTTGCCAAAAGTGCTTGAGACTTAGCAACAAATGTACCTCTCTGCTCATAAGTGACTTCCAATGTACCTTCCCAGGGTATCCTATAATTGGATGAATGACAATGGCACACAATCTAGTTATACAGAGACCAAAATATTTCAAGAAATCTCTGCTTCAATGACACAATTACATTTCAAGTTTAACATGTCTAGGTAAACTATGAATTCTTCCCATCATCTCCTCCAAAACTTCTCCTATAATATTACTCTCTACCTCGAGAAGCTACCATTCACCCAGGTACTTAGGGAACAAGAAAAAAAATAGCCAACTAAAACTTGAAATCATCACCTCTCTCACACAATCACTCCATCGACAAAAACATAGGTTCTGCTTTCAAATTCTAGCCCATATCAGCCACCTTCCACTGTGAATCAACAGCCACTGTAGTAAAAACTTCCCTCATGCCTACTGCGGATAGCTGCAATACTTCACTATCTATACCCTTGCTCTCACTCTTGCTCTGCAATTTTCTGCATAGACATGAGAAAGAGGCTACTAATTGATTTTCCATCTCTCAAAATAAAGCCTAATGCCTGAGCTGAGCTGTGTCTTCTGTCTGCTCTCTCATTTCAAATCTATCTTACTCTCACTCCTGTCTGTCACTTGCTGTTTAAGACTTCCAAACTCAATTCCTCTTTTGGGTCTTGGCACTTACTATTCCTCTTGCCTGGGATCTTCAACCAAACTCCCTTTCTCTCTTCATTCAGGTCTCTGCTCAAATGCCCTTTCCTCAGTGGTGACTTCCTGACCACCTACTAGAGAATACCACCCTATACTATTTACTTTCCATTGCCTTGCTTTAACTTTTTGCATTAGCCTGTATATCTTCTATTTTGCTATACTTCATATGTATATATGTATTCACACATTTAATTTAACAAATTGTGCTACATAAATTTATACATGTGTATGCTTTTAAATTTAAAATCTGTCCCTCATAGTTTTTTAGTATTATATTTTTCAGTATGTTTATCTCTAAAACAGTGTTTTAATACTTAAAACAGTGCCTATTCATTTTAAGCAAGTACTGTATTTTTGTGAGTGAATGACTAAATGAATGACTCCATTAGTAAGATTTTTCTCTGAATGAACATTAATTTCCTTATCTTCATTTTCGTGTAAATTTAACACTTTCTTATCTCACTGCAGCTAAGATAGATAGGTGGTAGATATAGATGCAGATTCTCAGTCCAGGCTGCTATAACAAAATACATATCTTCCTCAGCTTGCAATGAAGTTATATTCCAATCAACCCATTATAAATTGAAAATATCATAGGTCAAAAATGTGTCTAATATACCTAACCTACCAAACAACATGTTTACTTAGTCCATCTTCAATGTGTTAGTCTATAGTAGGGCAAAATTATATAAGACAAAACCTACCTTATAATAAAGTGTTGAATATATCCTGTGATTTGTTGAATACTGTACTGAAAGTGAACAATACTAGTATGGGTAGAGAATAATTGTATCGGTTGTTCATCCTTGCAATCGTGTGGCTGACAGGGAGCTGCAGCTCACTGCTGCCCAGCATCATGAGGGAGCATGGTACGTGTTGCTAGATCAAAATTCAAAATTCAAAGTACACTTTCTACTGAATGCATATTGCTTTTGCAGCATTATGATTTGAATTATCACATGTTGGGGACTCTGTATTATAAACTGAATGGCTTGAATGACAAACACTGATTTCTCACACTAGTAAATCCAAGATTAAGGTGCCAGCAGATTCAGTGTTGGTGAGACCCCTTTTCCTGGTTTGCAGATGACCAACTTCTTGCTATATCTTTACATGGAAGAAAGGGACAGATAGCTATCTCTTTGGTCTCTTCTTATAAGAGCACTAATCCCATCTTGGGGGCTCCATCCTCATGATCTCATCTAAACCTAACCACCTTACAAGTGGCCCACCTTCTAATACCATCACCTTGGGGGTTAGGGCTTCAACATACACAGTTTAGGAGGACACAAATACTCAGTCCTTAAAAATGATTTAGATTTACTTGTAGTGAAGGAGATATTCAAGGAAGAATAACTAAAATGCCTAAAGGAAAGTTGAATGTTGAAAGAGTAAGGCATAGTCTAACACCTAATGTCACTGTTAGCCAAGCCACAAATGAGTTTTCAGAGCTCTATCATCTGCATCTGTTCAGAATGGTGAGTCAAGGTGCCCAACTGTCTTCTGCAGCAGTGGCAGTGATGAGTTCCTTCCCTCTTGGAAGTTTGGGTACACAAAAGTGCACCTCTAAAAATGCTCTTGCTACATTGATTCCACCTGTCAACAGGAGGCTCCCCTCACTGGACAGATGCTCTGTGTCTCAATACTGAGGAACTCCTACAAGGAAAATTGAGCCTCTCCTTCCTCACCTCTCTCTTTGCTTCAAAACTGAATTCGAGAATGTCAAAGCCCAGACTTCTGGAGCTGCTGCTTGGGGACCCAGCTTTGATTAGGGAACCCCTAAAACCAGAAATGTTGATAATGTCATGGGATGAAAGTGAGAGGTAGACCACTGAGAGAAGACAGGTAAAAATATTTCCTTGTTAGTTATGCAAATATGAACATAGATTATTCTTTGAAGGTTATTTGTGGGACATTCCTATGAGTAATGTTCCTTTCTAATGCTGGGTACAAAGCGAGCACTCATTTTTTCTTAGTGCTGCTGTAGTTATTTCTGAATTAATGAATAAAAACAATTCCACAAGGTACTATCTTGAGTAATAATAAAATGTATGTGCACATAGCATATGCATGTAGTGTTCATATAGTGTTGAGTGTATATATATGTTTAGTGTTTGTATAGTATATGCATAGTTTGTATGTTGTATAATACATACAGTGTTTCTATGAAAAGAGGATAATTAATCAATTAGTACCTGTTTTACAGCTAACACTGTTGGACAATAACTAAGAGTATACAATTGCTCTACTAAAGAGTAACAAGAAATCATAAGTAGCTTCTATTTTGGTCTAAACATCATATTACTTTATGGTGGGTTAGTCATATACCCTGAACCCTTTTTTAAACATCTTTCTGAACACACTTCATTTCTTATATTTAATAATGGCAAGACTTTTCACTGTAGGGTTTACATTTGATTCTGCCACACAATAGACAATTCCTGAGGCAACCTGTAATTCCAAACCATTAGACTAACAGATTGCCACTGTTGTGAACAGCGGACATGTTATATTTTTGATAATGAATTCTAGTGACAAAGAATATAAAGATAAATAAACTGAAAAATGACTCTCTATATAGCTTACTTAAATGATTATCTTTATTAATAAAAACCTCATAATTATTTTCTTTTTTCTATAAAATCCTGTAATTATGCATGGACAACAGAACTTTTAGAATATTAACTTCTAATACATATGGATAATTGCATTATAAAATATTCAAGAAAGTCACTGCTCTAGCAGACTTTGTTTTAGGAGCCATGTTTAATCAATACTTTTTATTTTCTTCCTTTCAATTTCTACTTTTAAAAATCTATTATAATTACTCACCTTTGCTTATTTATTGCTCCATTTGTCATTATCGATTTTGTTTCCCCAAAGTATGTCATGCTACCAAATTGCTGAAGCTTTCTCAGTAGAGCCAACCTGCTTACAGGAAAAGGGAAATCTGGTATCTTGCAGGACTGCTGGAGTTGATGACTAACTTCTTAGAGTCCTTAGCATCATTTCAAGAAAAGCAAGCTATGTTCTCCTTACATTCTCTGGAGTTAAAAAAGGACAATTTATATGTCCTGTATTATACCTGATTTTTAATACCTGAAAACTGACATTCCCTCTCTTGAAGAATGAAGAGGAAATAGAAAGTAGACAACCCACTAGTTTCAGTCCTCCAAAGGGCTATCCGTTAAGAAAAAATAAACAGTGCATCTTAACTTTATTCATTAGAGACTTAATCTTAAAATAAACATTCTCCCTCCTTTTTCTATAAAATTTAGTGCCACCCAAATTGTTATTAAAATTCATTGCATATTAGATAACTGAAAATGTCATTTCTTTATGTTTATTAAGTTATATAGACTATTTATATAATTTATTCTGAGAGTTTTTATTCTAAATAGATATTCATTGATACTGATCAATATCAACATATGTTTCCACTGTTCATGGAGAAGAAGTGCACTACCCTGGATATTTACAAATATGTATATATACACACACACACAGAGACAGAGACAGAAACAGAGAGATAATGAGGGAGAGGAAAGAGAGAAAGAGAAAGGAAAGAAGGAGAATTAAAAAAAAGAAAAAGACAAGGAAAGAGAAACAGGGAGAGAAGGAAGAAGGAGGAGGGAAGACAGGACGAGGAGTATAGACCTGAGGTGCAGATGACATTTACTTACACGTACTTCCTAGAAATGTACACACAAGCACACATACACTAGATTCTTGGAGTCCAGAAGGATGATGTGAGAAATGAGGTCTAACACGGGAACAGAGAAATAGCAGCAGCTACCTTCCTTCAATAATGGAAGTTGGGAGGTGAATTTGGGGAGTCTGGAAGATAGATCTTTACCTGTGAAGTGCCCAGATGACAATATACAAGGAGTCCAGCCAACCCAGCCCAACAGCTTAGAAGCATGCATTCATGGTGACATGCTGGCCTAAAGGTTGATCCCGTAAGAGAGGCCTTTGGATGTCTGGATCCTGGGAGAAGAATGAAAACCAGTAACCAAGATGCATTCTCCATTACCACCTCAGGTGGGTGGTGCTGGGAGAAGCATGTAAATGTGGGGAAAGGGTTCTGTGGCTCGTAGATGTGGCTTGGCGCCATGGGACCCACTTCTGTCCTCAGGCAGCGGAGTGGCTCTATATACCAGGGGAAGACCTGAGGATTCATAGTCTGAAGCATCTTTTCATGTGCTTGCTGGCCACTGGTATGTTCTTCTTTGGTGAAATGTCTATTCAAATCCTTTCACATTTCATAACATTCACCATTTTTCAATGGCATTTTAATGTATTTACAGTTGCACAGCTATCACCACTACCTAATTTGGGATTATTTTCATCATTTCAGAAAGAAACCTACTAGTAGTAACTCCTATCCTCCCTCCTTCCAACCCTGACAATCACTAATCTACTTTCTGTCCATATGTGTTTGCCTGTTTTGGATATTTCAAATGAGTAGAATCATATAACACATGGAATATGGTAACTGACTTCTTTCACTTAGCGTAACATTTTCAAGGTTCATCTATGTGGTAGCATGTGTCATTACTTCCCTCCTTTGTATTGATGAATAATATTCTATTATATAGATACACCACATTTTGTTTACCTATGTATTTCTCTTAGGCATATTCCCAGGAACAGAACTGCTCGATTTTGTGGTAACTCTATGTTTACCCTTTTGAAGAACTCCCAAACTGTTTTTCCATCAAGATATATAATTTTACAATCCTATGATGACTGAGGTTCTAATTTTTCCACATGCTCAATACTTCTTATTGTCTATTTTCAATCTTTTAAAAAATATTTAAGCTACTTTTTTGTATGTGAAGTTTTATCTCATATTTGTATTTCCCTAAATATTAATGATTTTGAGCCTTTTTTATGTGATTGTTAGTCTTTTTATTATCTTCTTGGAGTAATGAATATTCAAATCTATTACCCATTAATTTTTTTTTGTCTTTTAATTGTTGAGTTATGAGTTCTTTATATCCTGGATATTAGATCCTTACTGAAAAAAGGTGCTGAATTTTTATGAGGGAGAAACCTAACCACCACTACTTCAGTGTGGTCATCAAGATTAACATTCACAGTCGTAAGTTCTGTTGATAGAGATTAAAATGGCATTCATTTCTATGGTCTTCCTCTCCCAAACTCATACTTCAGTCTAATATTAAGAAAAAAATTCAGTGAATTCCAATGGCGGGATATCCAATAAGATGTTTAACTATTGTTACTCAAAACTCTCAAGGTCATCAGGAACAAGGAAAGATTGAGAAGCTGCCACAACCAGAAAGAGTCTAAGGAAACATGACAAATAAATGTAATGTGGTGTCCTGGTAGGGATCCTGGAACAAACTAAATGATATTATGAGAAACTAGGTATACCCTAGGTAAATCTGAATAAACCATGGACTTTATTGAATAATAAAGTATCAATATTGGTTCATTAATTTTAACAAATACACCATACTAACAGGTAATAAAAGGGAAAACTGTGTAATGTGAAGGGTAGAGAGAATATATGAGAATGCTGTACTATCTTTTTTTCTGTAAATCTAAAACCATTCTAAAAAATAAAGTCCTTTCAAAAATGTGGCTCTATATGTGTTACTTAAAATCTTGGCCACTAGTCTATGGGATAAAGAATGTCTTTGGAAGTGTGGCTAAGGGCTAAATGTACAGGGAAAAACATGGATGTACAGGGGGAACTTACATTTAATCATAAATGAAGAATGTTTTTTGTTTCTTATATAATGGGAAGGACTGGAGATATTTCAAATAAATGATATCCTTGTACCTTGAATAAATTAAGTGCCTTTACTTCCTTTTGGTGAATGCAGTCTATAATGCAGAATTAAATGATGCAGTAAATGAAGGCCAGAGACTGATTTTATTTAGGCTTGGGAGGATGGTTTTGGACATCTCAAAATAATTGCATAGACCTACCCACCCAGATACACATCAAGGTCTACCAGCTGTAGTAGATATGCCTAAATTGCATCCAAATCTTACTGTTTACATCATTTCATTGGACCTTCAAAACAATTTTATGAAGTGAAAAAGGCAAGTATTTTTGTACCCACTTTATGTTTGGGAACAAAAAATTATTCTTAAATGATGAAGTGATTTTTCTCCATACACATCAGTAATAAGCAAACATAGGAATAAATCCCAAGATCTGGCAATATTGTAGTTAAAGCAATATAGCAATTGTAAAGTTGAGATGCTCTGGTAGCACCAGAACTGGTTATCAACATGTCTTAGATGTGAATATAAAGCAAATTTGTTAATTATCTATTTTAGACCCTAGATTCATTTGCTTTGTGTCAAATAGAAACAATTCAGTAGAGAGCAATCAATCCACCATGATTGTCTCTTGGTGCATTTTCTCCAAACATTATCACACAGATAAGGGATTTAGTTTGACCATGGTAACAGGTGAATTACTATTTTGAAGCTAGAAAAAGAGACAGCTGAAAAGGAGTTTTGAAATGGAAATTGTGACATTTACTGTGAGAGCAATGATCTGACACAGAAGCCAGGTGGTGATTATTTGCCATTCAGACAGATGGGTGCCCTACAGCGGAATCAATTTTGTTGTTGTTTTTCCCTATTAGAAAAATTAGCTTAAATAATTCAAACCTCTTTTTTATTATTCGCCACCAGATTAGTGCTGTGTACAAAATTAAGTATTAAAAGACTTTTTCTACTGGGTAAAAATGCAGTCCAGTGTGTATTGATTTCCTTTCAAGGCACTGCAATTGTTTTGGCCATTTCAAGTGTTTGTAACACCGTAATGACCATTTAACATGACCATATGATAATAAGGATCCCATGCAACCATAGTTACAAATATTTACATCAGTATTGGAATAAACATTTGTTTTAGGAGAATTCCCTAAAACTGACTTTCTATACATCTTCCAGTCAGCATGGATGCTACAAAAATATTAATTTCCCTTAGACATTCAACTTATTTGCTTAGAACTTTATGGCAAGCTCTTTTGCTAAATATTTTATTGAAGGGGTCTTTGCATGTTATTCCACAAATTTACTCTTTGAACTGCTGCATTAACACCTGTTTGTTAGCTTGTGTATATCCTGCAGTTACAGCCTGAGAATAGGTAAATAAATGAAAGCGATAGATCCTGGTGGTTCATATATTTTAATTATTTGATTTTTGAGTTCAATACTAGAAGGAACTTGTGATTTTTCAAATCTAAGCAATATGGCCAAATGAAACTCAAGATGATTGCATAGATTATTATTCCTTCACTAATTCCATCAAAGGTTAGCTGCTGAAACTGACAACCTACACATATCCCTGACTCTTACTAGGGAAGAATGAGCAAAAGCCATAGTAATAAATGGCCTGATAGGAGACTGCTGTGTGGTGAGGGACAGCCTGTGAGCAGTAACAGTCACAGCTCATCTGACAGAAAGGATGCGTATTAAAAGGTGGTAAAAAAAAAATTTTCTTAAAGAAAGCATTATATTCCAGAATTTACGGAGTCTTTGAGCTTTATCCAAGAGGAAGCTGAGGATGCTAGGTATACTGACAGAGCGGATTTTCTATCTAACTCTTGGCATGAGCTCTTTTTCTCTTCCAGTTTCGAGTTTCCAGTCGTGGTATTTTAAGATAGCTAAACATTTCTGTTTCCATTCTGCCCTCATGGTATGGCAAAACATTTCTTTTTTGCCTTTTTTTTTTCTCATAAGTGGTCATCATTTTGCTCTGCCTCACTTAAATGTAAAATAGAAAATTTAATTGAACTTTTTATTTGTACTATCTTTCCCCCTCAGTTTCTTACCTTTTTAACTTTTATATCCACTAATTGTAAGACTGAAATCAGATTAATGATGGAATATTTCTTTCCTACTGCTGTTGTTTCAGTAGTTTGTTCACAGTTAGTGTTTAGTATCTTCAAATGAAGAATTTAATGTTATCTTCTCAGCTACATTTTTAAATATCTGAAAATACCCTTATAAATTTGAAATATTTTCTTTAAAATATTGTCAAAGAAGTTTGCCTATTTGTGCTTTTTTTTGTTTGTGATATATGTGTTTTAGGGATTGAAAAAAGATGATTGTCTTTTGTATTAATTATTTATTATTTATTTTAATAATAAAATAAATGCTCATTTTTTTGCTCTACATAGAGACTAAACTACTTGTTTTTCAAGTTGCTTCATAATAAACTTTTAAAACAGCATCCTGATAAGTAGTGAAATTTTGGTTGTGATTCAAAATGAACACACACACACACACACACACACACACACACACACACACACACACACGTTCCATCAAAGTTCATCTGGCAAACCCATTTGGCAAAAACCTGCTGTTCCCTACTGATCATTTCAGTTTTCACATCCGTGTTAAAGCTGTGGAATATTAATTTAAAATAACATGAAGTCCACATCAGGTGAATTTTTGAGAAGTCTTGGACAAGCAATGAGTCAGATGGAGAGGATGTACTTTTTCAAAAATTGCTTTATATGAAATGAGATATTTCTGTGAGAAACTGGTATATAATATTAGAGGTAATATTGAAAAGTACTAAATGATTTACATATTAATTAAAGAAGGCTTAATATATAAAACAGTGTTTTTGAATTAGAGAATTACATAAAGCTTCTTAAGTATGAGAGAACATTAGTAAACTGTACGGACAGAAATGAGAATTTAAATGAATTACTGTGGTCACCTCCGATGAATAAAAATTTGAACAATATGTCAAATGACTAAAGAAATTAATTTAGCAAAAAAACACATTAGTATCCTTTAGATAGTTGTTAATTAGATTTTGATAGGAAATTGTGTATGTGTCACTGAGCTCTATGTAATTATTGTACCTAATTGCTTACTTTTTTTACATATTAACATGCTAAAAAGGATTAATATTATACTCCTTAAGGATACCTTTTTCTTTTTCTTTTTTTTAATAATTTATTTTGGTATCATTCATCTACAATTACATGTGCAATAATATGGTGATTAAACTAACCCCTTCACCAGGTCCCCCCCACCAAACCCATTACAGTCGCTGTCCATCAGCATAGTTAGATGTTATAGAGTCACTACTTGTCTTCTCGGAGTTGTACAGCCCTCCACGTACCCCCCCAACATTACATCTGCTAATCGTAATACCCCTTTTTCCCCCTTGTCCCTCTCTTCCCACCCATCCTTCCCAGTCCCTTTCTCTTTGGTAACTATTAGTCCATTCTTGGGTTCTGTGAGTCTGCTGCTGTTTTGTTCCTTCAGTTTTTTCCTTTGTTCTTATACTCCACATATGAGTGAAACAATTTGATACTTGTCTTTTTCGGCTAGGCTTATTTCACTGAGCATAATACTTTGAAGCTCCATCCATGTTGTTGCAAAGGGTAGGATTTGTTGTCTTCTTATGGCTGTATAATATTTCATTGTGTATATGTATCACCTCTTCTTTATCCATTCATCTACTGATGGACACTTAGGTTGCTTCCATTTCTTGGCTATTGTAAATGGTGCTGTGATAAACACAGGGGTGCATATGTCTTTTTCAAACTGGGCTGCTGTATTCTTAGGGTAAATTCCTAGGAGTGGGATGCCAGGGTCAAACGGTATTTCTATTTTGAGTTTTTTGAGGAACCTCCATACTGCTTTCCACAATGGTTGAACTAATTTGCATTCCCACCAGCAGTGAAGGAGGGTTCCCTTTTCTCCACATCCTCACCAACATTTATTGTTGTTTGTGTTTGCATGTTGGTCATCCTCACTAGAGTGAGGTGATATCTCATTGTGGTTTTAATCTGCATTTCTCTGATGATTAGTGATGTGGAGCATCTTTTCATGTGCCTGTTGGCCATCTGAGTTTCTTCTTTCTAGAAGTGTCTATTCAGGTCCTCTGCCCATTTCTTAATTGGATTATTTACTTTATGTTTCTTGAGGTGTTTGAGTTCTTTATATATTTTGGTCATCAACCCCTTATCAGATACGTAATTTATGAATATATTCTCCCATATTGTAGGAAGTCTTTTTGTTCTACTGATGGTGTCCTTTGCTGTACAGAAGCTTTTCAGCTTGATATAGTCCCACTTGTTCATCTTTGCTTTTGTTTCCCTTACTTGGGGAGATATGTTCATAAAGAAGTTGCTCATGTTTATGTCCAAGAGACTTTTGCCTATGTTTTTTGTAAGAGTTTTATGGTTTCATGACTTACATTCAAGTCTTTGATCCACCTTGAGTTGACCTTTGTGTATGGGGCTAGACAGTAGTCCAGTTTCATTCTCTTACATATAGCTGTCCAGTTTTTCCAACACCAGATGCTGAAGAGGCTGTCATCTCCCCATTGTATATCCAAGGCTCCTTTATCATATATTAATTGACTGTATATGTTTGGGTTAATGTTTAGATTTTCTATTCTTTTCCACTGGTCTGTGGGTCTGTTTTTGTGCCAATACCAAAATATCTTGATTACTGTGGCTTTGTAGTAGAGCTTGAAGTCAGGGAATGCAATTCCCCCTGTTTTATTCCTCCTTCTCATGATTGCTTTGGCTATTCGGGGTCTTTTGTGGTTCCATATGAATTTTAGAATTATTTGTTCAAGTTCATTGAAGAAGGCTGTTGGTATTTTGATAGGGATTGTGTTGAATCTATAGATTGCTTTAGGTAGTATAGCCATTTTGACAATATTTATTCTTCCTAGCCAAGAGCATGGGATGGATTTTCATGTGTTAGTGTCCTCTTTAATTTCTCTCAGGACTGTCTTGTAGTTTTCAGAGTATAAATATTTCATTTCCTTCAATAGGTTTATTCTTAGGCATTTTATTGTTTTTGATGCCATTGTGAATTTAATTGTTTTTCTGATTTCTCTTTCTGTTAGTTCATCATTAGTGTATAGGAAAGCAACAGATTTGTGTGTGTTAATTTTGTATCCTGCAACTTTGCTGAATTCAGATATTAGTTCTAGTAGTTTTGGAGTGGAGTCTTTAGGGTATTTTTATGTACAATATCATGTCATCTGCAAATAGTGACAATTTGATTTCTTCTTTACCAATCTGGAAGCCTTGTATTTCTTTGTTCTGTCTGATTGCCGTGGCTAGGAGCTCCAGTACTATGTTGAAAAACAGTGGTGAGAGTGGGCATCCCTGTCTTGTTCCCAATCTTTGATGAAAAGCTTTCAGCTTCTCGCCATTAAGTATGATGTTAGCTGTGGGTTTGTCATATATGGCCTTTATGATGTTGAGCTACTTGCCCTCTATACCCATTTTGTTGAGAGTTTTAATCATGAATAGATGCTGAATTTTGTCAATTGCTTTTTGAGCATCTATGGAAATGATCATGTGGTTTTTGTTCTTCTTTTTGTTGATGTGGTGGATGATGTTGATGGATTTTCAAATGTTGTACCATCCTTGCATTCCTGGGATGAATCCCACTTGATCATGGTGTATGATCCTCTTGACGTATTTTTTAGTTCTGTTAGCTAATATTTTGTTGAGTATTTTTGCATCTACGTTCATCAGGGATATTGGTTTGTAATTTTCTTTTTTGGTGAGGTCTTTGCCAGGTTTTGATATTAGAGTGATGGTGCCTTGATAGAATGAGTTTGGAAATATTCTCTCCTCTACTATTTTTTGGAAAACTTTAAAGAGAATGGGTGTTATTTCTTCTCTATATGTTTGATAGAATTCAGAGGTGAATCCATCAGGTCCGGGGGTTTTGTTCCTGGGTAATTTTTTAGTTACTGCTTCAATTTCGTTGCTGGTGATTGGTCTGTTTAGTTTTTCTGTTTCTTGTTTGGTCAGTTTTGGAAGGTTGTATTTTTCTAAGAAGTTGTCCATGTGTTCTAGGTTTTCCAGCTTCTTAGCATATAGATCCTCGTAATATTCTCTTATAATTCTTTGCATTTCTGTGGGGTCCATCGTTATTTTTCCTTTCTCATTTTTGATTATGTGTGTAGATTCTCTTTTTCTCTTAATAAGTCTGGCTAGGGGTTTATCTATTTTGTTTATTTTTTCAAAGAACCAGCTCTTGGTTTCATTGATTTTTTTCTATTGTTTTATTCTTCTCAATTTTATTTATTTCTTCTCTGATCTTTATTATGTCCCTCCTTCTGGTGACTTTGGGCCTCATTTGTTCTTCTTTTTCCAATTTCAGTAATTGTGTCTTTAGACTATTCATTTGGGAATGTTCTTTCTTCTTTAAATAGTCCTGGATTGCAATATACTTTCCTCTTACAACTGCCTTTGCTGTGTCGAAAGAAGCTGTGGCTTTGTGTTGTTGTTGTCATTAGTCTCCATATATTCTTTGATTTCTGTTTTTATTTGGTTGTTAACCCATTGATTAATTAGGAGAATGTTGTTAAGTCTCGTATTTGTGAGCCTTTTTGTTTTCTTTCTAAAATTCATTTCTAGTTTTATACCTTTGTCATCTGAGAACTTGGTTGGTAGAATTTCAATATTTTTGACTTTACTGAGATGCTTTTTGTGGCCTAGTATGTGGTCTCTTCTGGAAAATGTTCCATTTGCACTTGAGAAGAATGTGTATCCTTTTGCTTTTGGGTGTAGAGTTCTGTAGATGTCTGTTAGGTCCATCTGTTCTAGTGTGTTGTTCAGTGCCTCTGTGTCTTTACTTATTTTCTGTCTGGTTGATCTGTCCTTTGGAGTGAGTGGTGTGTTGAAGTCAGCTAAAATGAATTCATTGCTCTCTATTTCCTCCTTTAATTCTGTTAGTATTTGTTTCACATATGCCTGCACTCCCTTGGTGGGTGCATATATATTTATAATGGTTATAACCTCTTGTTGGATTGACCCCTTTATCATTATGGTGTGCTTCTTTATCTCTTGCTACTTTCTTCATTTTGAAGCCTATTTTGTCTGATACAAGTACTGCAACACCTGCTTTTTTCTCCTTGTTGTTTGCATGAAATGTCTTTTTCCATCCCTTCACTTTTAGTCTGTGTATATCTTTGGGTTTGAGGTGAGTTTCTTGTAGGCAACATATAGATGAGTCTTGCTTTTTTATCCATTCTGTTACTTTGTGTCTTTTGATTGGTGCATTCAGTCCATTTACATTTAGTGTGATTATCGATAGATATGTACTTATTGCCTTTGCTGGCTTTAGATTCGCGGTTACCAAAGGTTCCAGGGTTGCTTCTTTACTATCTAACAGTCTAACTTAACTTTCTTGTTATTGTTAACACAGTCTGATGTTTCTTCATTTCTCTCCCTTCTTATTCTTCCTCCTCCATTCTTTATACACTAGGTGTTTTATTCTTTGCCTAGTTAGTATTTGGATGGTGTGCTTTCTTTGCTATGATTTTATTTTCTCTGGTGATATCTTTTTAGCCTTAGGTGTGCTTCCCTCTAGAGCAGTTCCTTTAAGATGTCCTGTAGAGGTGGTTTATGGGAGGCAAATTCTCTCAGCTTTCGTTTGTCTGGAAATTGTTTAATCCCTCCATCATATTTAAATGAAAATCATACTGGATATAATACTCTTGGTTCAAAGTCCTTCTGTTTCATTACATTAAATATATCATGCTATTCTCTTCTGGCCTGTAAGGTTTCTGTTGAGAAGTCTGATGTTAGTCTGATGGGTTTTCCTTTGAAGGTGATCTTTTTTCTCTCTCTAGCTGCCTTTAATACTCTTTCCTTATCTTTGATCTTTGCCATTTTAATTATTATGTGTCTTGGTGTTGTCTTCCTTTGGTACCTTGTGTTGGGAGATCTGTGGGCTTCCGTGGATGCGAGACTATTTCCTTCCCCAGCATGGAAAATTTTCAGCAATTATTTCTTCCAAGACACTTTCTATCCCTTTTTCTCTCTCTTCTTCCTCTGGTACTCCTATAATGCGAATATTGTTCCGTTTGGATTGGTCACACAGTTCTCTTAGTATTCTTTCTTTCCTAGGGATCCTTTTATCTCTCTCTGCCTCAGCTTCTCTGTATTCCTGTTTTCTGATTTGTATTGCATTAAGAGTCTCTTGCATCTCATCCAGTCTGCTGCTAAGCCCGTCAATGATTTGTCTGATTTCTGCATTGTCTTTCCTCACTTCCCTCACTTCCTCCCTCAGCTCTTGCATATTTCTCTGTAGATCCATCAGCATGGTTATGACTTTTATTCTGAATTCTTTTGCAGGAAGATTGTGCTTTTCTATCCCTTCAGGCTCCCTCTCTGGGGTTGTCTTTTTGATCTTAGTCTGGACCATATTCCTCTATCTTTTCATGGCTATAGAAGTGGTCGCTGGTAGTTGCCACATATGTCAGCTGCGCTTTTTAAGACTATTAAAAAAAAAAAAACCCACTTGGTGTAGTTTCTGTAAGGAATCTGTAGGTGGCGCTGTTGCTCCTCTATTCTGCAGCTGTGGCCACGCTGCTCCACTGGGCCTTTTGCAGCCCTGGCGGGGGCTGGAGTGAATGGGAGGCTATTGTTCTCTGTGTGAATTTTCAGTGAGGCTTCTTTTTCCCAGTTGCCAGTCAAAGGTTCCGAAATTCTTCAGTACTCCCAGCCTGCTGGGCTGAGTGTGTTGGGACGATCATAAGACCGCTGAAAAAAGCGTGCACTTTTTTCTTTTGTCCCAGGAGCCGGGTGCAGGGACCCAGGCGCATTCCCAGCTCAAAACTTGTACCTTCTGTCTCTCCAATCTCCCCTACACCACGCAATGTGTGTCAGCGCTCCTGGCACAGATCACCAGGGCTGGTTATTTCACAGGCCTGTATTTCCACTCCCTCCCAGCTCTGAATCCTCTCCTCCTGCCAATGCGCTAGGGTAGGGCAGTGCTTGGGTCTCGCCGGGTTACGGCTCCATATCTTACCTGCCTTGTGGGGTGCCAAGTCCTCTCAGGTGTAGCTTCAGGGTGTGCGCTGTCCTGTGTTTTCTGGTCTCTCTTTTAGTAATAGTTGTATTTGCTGTATTTTCATAGATATATATGGTTTTGGGAGGAGATTTCTGCCGCCCTGCTTATGCCATCATCTTCCCAGAACTTCCAAGGATAACTTTTTCAATATAAAACACGAGGCATAACAAAAAATGGCAAATATTGCCATGATCATATAGTGATTAGTACTCTGTGTTGTGAAAAAATGGCAGTCTATTAATTAAAACTTAAAATGAATTATTAAATAATTTTAATCCAATTCAGATAAAAAGACAGCATTAGTTTTATGATCCAGTTGGAGGGAGGCACAGTTTACCCACAGTTAAAGTATAACACCATAAGGTTAAGGATTATTTGAAAGGTTCTCACACATTGTAATAAAGTCTGTGCTTCTGTCCTTTATATTTTCTCCATCACACATTTCCTTCGCCTGCCATACTCATGTGGAAAAGGCTACAGGAACAGAGCATATTTGCAACAGTATGATTTTAATTTGTATAACTATACAGAAATGCTATGATTTTGGGATTTTGTCATCTGTATTGTTTGGGGAATCTATTGCAGAACATTATGCAAATTATTTGGGCAACTATGAAAAGGAAATGAGACATGATTATATCAATGTTAAGTAATTCAGTATTTATATACATTTGACTCTTATTCTATAAACATTTGTTATTTCTCTTAGAAGATATAACTTTCCCCTTATGTTTAGCTAATATTGACATGTGAACAGTCACCAATTATTACCTAGAGAAGGTGACTTAGTAATTTATGTTACAATAATAAAAAGTCAATCAGAAGTTAAATTTGTATGGAAAACCCATACATTAAACACATTAGTAATTGTAAGAGCATGCATTGTTACCATAACATTTTGGTTGTTGACAGAATTCAGTTCCTCATGGTTGTAGGTCCCAGTTTCCCTGCAGGCTGTCAGGAGCCACCCACATTCTTTGGTTTATGGCCCACTTTCTCCATCTTCAAAGCCAACAGTGTAGGTTAAATCTCTCATACTTCTGAGGGCCCCATCTCTTCTGTTGCCTCTCTCTGATGTTTCTTCCTTAATCTTCTACTTTTAAGGCCTCATGTACATATACTGAGCTCACCCAGGTAATCCACAGTGATCTTTTCATCTTAAGGTCCACAACTTTAATAACATCTGCAAAAACTCTTTTGCCTTGTAATGTCACATATTCACAGATTCTGGGGATTAGATGTGGACTCTTTTGGAGGAACATTATTCTGCCTGTCATAACACATGCATACCTAGAAGTGATATATATATTTCCTAGAAATAATTTCAGAAAAAAATTTCTAACTTTGCCATGAAAAAAAGACAAGGATTAAAATTCTATATGATTAAGTCAATACCAGGATTTCTCTTTATTTGATCTAAAATAAAGTTCACTTACAAGGTAATAAAAACTTATATATAGATAATGGTGGAAATTTTATAAATGGCAAATTGATTGTCATAAATTATAAAATAATATGGTAATCTTATTAACCTAAATTTCAGAAAAATGACTTCTCACAAGTAAATCAGCTAGGATAGGACACAGATAGCATTTCACAGAGAACAAGCAATGGGTATGGATGATTATTGGATGTCAGGCTTTAGAAGCTAGTATTAATAAACTTGTGCCATTTGAAAATGAAGAAATAAACAAGAGCCCTTAATAACTGGTAGGTGTTTGGAGAAAGTATAGAGGCTAATTGGAGGCCTAGAGGTTGTAAGGAAAGAGAGAAAATAAATAGAGATTCTGAAGAACTATGTAGATCATGCATTTTGAAATTAATCAGCATTATCAATGCATTAGAAGAGTAGGTTTTTGAATGGAATCATGTACCAAATCATTGTATCTTTGAATCACTGTTCCTTAGGTATGCATACATACACTTATATACATATGCAGAAATGTATAGATGTGTATTTTTGTATATATGTAATATTTATGTTTTAAATATATAAGAAAATACATATGAAAAGTACATAAACATATAGATACATACTAGATAGTGATCCTGTTCTAAATGCTAGTAATGTGTGCTCACATTGTTGAAATTTGGTTCAAATTCTATACAAATGATGGTTTCCAAGGTCATTAGAAAGACAACAAACCATAATATCATATATACATAAACATAATTTTAACTTTTAGAAGGGATAGAGGTATATGCTTGTGTGTGGGCTTATATATATGTATGTACATATATGTATATTTATCCTTCACAGCACCAAGGACATTGGTGATACTATATTTCAAAAGTGGTTATGAATCAGTGATTTTAGTGAAAATTAAAGTGATATTTTCCAAGTGAACATAAAAACATCTGATTCCTATCCATTCAAATAATCTCTCCTGCTAAATTCTCTGTGGATTTACTACTCAGAAATTAGATTAAGCTTATAGTGATAAATAGAAGAAAGTAACACCTTACTATTATTTATCTTTTTTCCTAAATTCCAATCTAGGTACCCATGGTGCACTGAGCTACATCAGCATGCTTTTCTCCTAAGTTTCTTGGTTTCCTAATTTCTAAAATAATTAATAATAATTAACTATATGATTTCTGATCTGTTACCCACATTGTAGTCTCACATTTTACATCATGATAAGAAAAAAGTCAATCCAGTACACCCACAATCTCTGAGGGAAGGCATGTAGAAAATGAGAGTTCATGAGGGCAGTGTAACTTAATCATCATTGATAAAAACAGTAGGAAAACTGGACTCTCATTAATCATATTTGCCTTTTTTGCAGGGAGGTGACAATACTATATGTGAAATATCAATAAGGATTTATTAATAGGGAGTCAACCTTTTTAGCATTCAGTGGTAAATCTGGTGGATTATTATGATTTAAGGTAATCATTAATAAAATAGATAATTGTATAAATCAGTAAATTCTGTTTTTACCTTCTTTTTGTAAAAATATACAGCGCATTCAAATCGGACTTAAAACATTCTGATTACTGCTACTGTGGACGTAACTCAAATAGTGAATGATATGAACAAAATCTCAATGCATCATCTGATTTCAGATTTTACAACTTCTTTACTCTTTTCTAAATAAAATTTGATCCTTAAGTAATATTGATGACTTCTTTCTACCTGCATAATTTCAAGATATAATCTTGGCACTGTTTCAATTGTGACCAAAGAACACATCATATATTTATATGGAATAGAGCAGAATTTAAATCATTATATTGCAGTGGTGGGAATTTTGCAAATAATATTAAACATAGCTTAGTTGTGAGATGCTTACAAAGAGGCTTTTTCATGGTCTAGCTTGACACAAATTGTTGTTTTTTACCTGAACTGCAAATAGACATTCTTTTGCCAAGACCTGCATTTTAAACTAGCATGTGATTCATTCAAGTCTTTGTTTGGAACTCCTTTGCAAACAGTTTCTATTGGATTCCCCTAGTAGAAGAGTGGTCATAAATGACAAATAAATCAACACAGGATGTCCTATTAAAAACGGCCTTGTTCCTATATCATAAAATAAAAAAGCTACAGTATACAACCATATTCATTACACAAGATAGTATTGTATTATAGCTTATCCTAGAAAAAACTGCAAAAAGCATAAATTTCATATTGACAAGTAGCATTGAGAGTGCTTCTTGTTAGTGAATTCTTCATTAAGTTATCATAATATATAAGATAACTTGTCGATTTTCAAATCTCTAGCTAGTCTGTGAGATCATTACTAACAAGGATTGTGTTTGTTTATCTATTTATCCTTAAGACCTAATAGTTCCAGTTCATAGTAGGTGTTCAACAGATATTTGATTGATGAGTGAATGAACAGCGAATTTTTTAAAACTATGGCATTTTTCTTTTGGTGCCCTTTAAATTTAATTAGGAAATTAATTTATTCATATTCAAATCTTCAAATTTGCATTTACTGAATGCTTACAGTATGCAAAAGTATTTGGTAGTACACACTGATTAAGAATAGACAGAATATACATTTAAAGATAAAGTCAGAAAACATTTTAAGTAGGGATAATAAAATGAAGGATGAGGAAACTTATGAAATATACTGTAAATATACTGTAAGGGCAACTGGCTAAGTTCAGGCAACACGAAAAGAGAAGAAACATGCTAACTAGGGAATGATACAGTAAAAGTATTTTGAGACCTGGGCAGTGAAGATCTCAAATGCTAATAAACTTGAATATTTTTGCTGTAGGTCAGGGGAAAAGGAGACTAGAAATATTTGTTAAAATAAAGAAACCAACAGCTCTGTGCTTCAAGAAGCTTAATCTGAAATTAACTAAGAAAAGTATTGTAGAAGCAGAGAGTAGAGGCAAGGGGACAAATGTAACAGCTCTTCCTCTACTTACACCTGACATATTGAGGCTTTAACAAGGATAGTGGAAATGAAAATGAAGGGAAGAAATGAGAAAAAAACAAAGATCATATCCATAGAAACCATAAACAGATTAAATGGAAACATGGAGATAAATAAAGGATGCATGGGGAAAGAAGAGATCAAACATGAGGTTCACACTCATCTAATCATATAGGTATTCGACCTGATTTTGAAGAAGTCTATATTGTCATAAATGTGGGTTTGCAAAATACCACAGGTGTTTCTTAAATGACACAGAACTGATGGTTTACCTAGTAGAGAAAGAAAAAGGACAAAAATAAGATACCTGCCTCAGTTTACACATATTTTTTCCAAAATTTTCCCTAACTCTGGCAGCATATGATAAGCCTAGCTGGTTCAAAATTTAAGCAGAGCAATTACCCGGCTAAAATGACCAAATGAAGCAGCCCATCCTTATGTGAGCTTCACTTAATATATCTCTCAGTCCCTGGAAGCCATTTCTGTGCATGTCACCAGTTACCACTCTTTAGAGCTTACTTATCATTTCCTCAAAGCATATGTTTTATGTATTTTATAATAAATTATATAGGACTGCAGAGGAATAAGAGATCGGTTAGAGGAATAATTTTATATCCTATAACTTAGACATATATTATCCATTTACTAACTTAGATTTTAAAATTACCAAAGCAAAATCTTTTGTGCTGTGATTTTGCCTTGTGATAAGGATATTGTCTTACTTTCTAGTTTGGCATTTACTCAATTTAATTTTTATTTGTAAAGAATTCCCCTCTTGTTAATGTTATGTTATATGCATGAAGTTTATTAACCAACTGAAATATTTAAACAGTTTGAATTAGAGAAGATGTATCTATGCTTTCAACATGCATTTACAGAAATGATTGTGATCAGTGGGAATAATATCACTGCTCACTTTTTAGCACTCTTCCCTTTAAATCTTGTAATAAACATAATATAAAAATGAAATATATTTTTAAAAAACTCTACTGAAGATGGGGGGATTGATAATTAGAAATGCATAAGCACAAAGGATAATATTAGTGTCTAGTTAAATAGTCTCACAATCCACAATTCACCTCCACTCCAAAGCAACTTCCATGTAGTACATCAATCTATCTCTTAAAACAAAAACCTAAACACCTTCAAAATAGTCTTATTAGAAGAAAGGAAGAGAGGAAGGCAAGCAAGATAGAAGCAGAGGAGGGGGTAGGGGACGGGAGACACGTCACCTCAATTTTAGGTACCTCCAGGAAGCTTTGCATTTCACTAATGATTAAGTCTGATTGTGGCCATGCCCTTCAGGAAAGAATGCATTTAAATATAGAAACCATAGTATTTACAAATGAGATTGGTGTTTAACAGGATGAGTTAAGAAAATAAGGTTATCATCATATTCACTCCTTGTATGCTATCAAAGATAAACAAAGCTAGACACTAATTAAAGCAGGACAGATTTAACCATAGTATACCACTGCAGTAGGGAAGAGGGCCCAGTGTCAACTGAACTCCACTTCGGTTTATACAGAGGTGATAAGTGGATTTAAAGGGAAAAGGAAGAGGAATGTCCAGGTCTTGAGTCAAGTCAGCAATACAAAAAATTATAAAAAGCAGGAGAGGGAGGTTGGTCCATGTGAAGCCCATCTGGGTTTGTTAACTGGCTCTTATTAAAGTTAGGCTCCTATCAAACCAGCATCTGGAGACAGAGATCCTATTTTCAGATACTGGCTGGAACAAATAGTGAATGGTTTGGGCAACCTGGTGTTTTCCCAGACAGGCACTTTGAGGGGAACTAAAATCATCCCAGGGATGCAGCCTGTTGCTGTGGGAAACCACGTTTATAGTGCATTCACATCCTCATCGGTCAAGGTTATTTTACTAAATAAAAAGATTGTAATGTTCAAAATTAAACGTTTAAAGAGAAAACAAAAGTTAAAACATCACTACTGGGGAAATACAGCTTAGTAGATGAATGCCTATGCTCAACAGCCTGAAGAATGAACATGTACTTTGTAGAGAGGCTTGGAGTGGTAAGGGATTGTCAATGTTTAGGGGCATCTTGTCCAGTTTGCATTTGATGTTGAGTCACTTATCTAACTTGCCAGACATATGCTTGTCCAGCCTGTGCCTGAACACTTTCAGTGATGCAGAAAATATTACAGCAGGAGTTCCTGCCACTCTAGAGGAAGTTGGAAGTGTCTTTGGTCAGTTGTGTCATAAAATTCCTCTTTACATTTAGCAAAAATTATTCTCCCTGGTGTTTCCACTTTTTCATTCCAGTTTGAAACTGCAGAGCCACAAGGAACAAATCAAATGCCTCTTTCACATGAAAGCTCTTGGTCTATTTAAGAGAAGCTCTCAAATTCCCCTTGAATCTTCTGTTCTACAGATTCAATATCCGCAATTCCTTTAAGGAGGCTTCATCTGTCATACTGTCAATTCCTTTCACAATTCTGGTCTCCTCAGCTCTGAATGTCTTCCACTTTGTCAATATCTCTCTTAAAACCTGGTGCTTTGCACTGAACTTAGATTCAAGGAAATGACAGAGTATTATCATTTTCCTTGCTCTGCACTCCTATCTCATTCCTCATTCTGTATGCCTATCAGTGTAACCAAGATCAAAATGAGTTTTCTTGGCAGTATGACTTATGATGCCTCATGTTATTAACATGACTCATAGTAGCCTGGCATTAAACTTATTGTCAATAAGCTGTCAAGGTTTTTTTAACCAATACTGCTTCTTTTCCTCTGTATTTGTGCAATTATTCTGTTAAATGCCTGTTTGTTTTCTTGTTTTTGATCTGAGAACATTGCATTAAATCCAGTTAAATTTCATCCTATAAATTTAGGTTCATCTCTCTGGCTTGTCAAAATAGTTTCATGTCCTGTCATTTACTACCTTACCCACATTTCATAAATATATAATATTCTGCATTACTAGATTCCATAATGCATTACTCTTGGTTATCAGATTTCAATGACTTAATATTAGCCAAAAACTTAATCACAGTTTATATTCTATCTCAGGATTCTTTCCAAGTATCTGTTATGTTGTATGTATCTTCTCCACTTTTCTATTAAAAACTAGGCAATAAAAATTGTCATTGGACTAGAAGATGCATGATGTTGTGCATTTGAATTTTTGTTATGAATCCAGCATCTGGTAAAGTTAGCATGTTGAATATGTACTCAATGAATGAATTTATGATGTTACTTACATACTATGTTGCACAAGACACACTGATGTGGAAAAGTTGCTCTTAAATAATTGCCAGTATGTGTATGTAGATGCTCTTAATGGAGCATCCTCATAAAAACATGTGAGTTGGTTGATAAGACAAAGAAGCAAATAAAAACATTCCCAGGGAGACTTATATTTAATCAGAAACCAGTTACTTAAAACCATCTACTACTTAAATAAAAAACACAAATATTTAACATTTAACCTAGATACAACAGAATTTTCAGAAAGTTTTTTTTCCCACTATCTCTAAAAGTAGCTGCCTATTTTCTCTCACTTATGCAGTTACCTTTCACTGATACATGAAAAAAAAAGGGCAACGTTAAGTCAGTTAAATGGGCATCATAATCTGCTGTTCTAGAAAATGTAGTTGGCATTAAAAATAGTTTCAGAGGTACAGAAAATCCCTCTTTCCCTTTCTTGTCTCCTTAAAAGATACAACATATAAAGAGTAGCATCTACATATGTGGCAAATCTGAGACACAAAATCTTGAAACTATTTTCTGTATCTTGCCCAAAACATTTTGAGTCAGAAAGTCATGGAAATTGATGTTTTTTTTTGTCTTTTGGCATTATTCTCACAGGTCATTTGAAAACCAGAAAATAATAGGGTTTAAGAAAAACATTATGATTATGAAAAGGTATACTCAAAATAGCTTTAAAAAATTAATGATTTGTGTGAAGGCATTTCCCTAATTTTAACTAAATTTCTCCATCACTATCAGTGCATATATGTGAAGAGAAATCTCAGAAAAAAATTTTAAAAGTGTTCAGATTCTCACTAATCAAATACATAAAAATGTATCAATAAGGATAAGCTTGCAAACTGATAGTGGTCTTGAATGCCGATCAGTCTTTACCGTCCTGGGAAATGACAGATGCCATTGTTTGAAAATCATGAAATCACAGGGGCAAAATGTCACTTAACACTACAAGGACCACACTTAACTTGTCAGTGCTGCTTAAGGCTAAGATGAATCCATCTTTGACTTAGCTAAAGCTACTGCAAGCCAGTATTTCAGGTTATATTCTATTCTCCCTTTTATGAAGAAGAGAGTACTCAGTTACTTTCAGGATCATAAATGAAAGGAAAGGATTCTTCTTGTCCTAATCTATTGTTTTGCCAATGATGGTCACTTAAAAGAATTGGTTGAACCAAAGTTCGAGGTGTCAGTCCAAGTCTACAAGAGTATTCATCAGCCTTTGACTGCAATGCTGTGTCTGGTTCTGTGACATGCTAAGGGCACTTTGGAGGCTTTCAGTGGTGGTTACATCATGACTGCATTCTTCATTCACGGACTGTAGGGAAATCCCTGCACCAAACTTACGATTATTGTAAATATTTCTCAAAATATATGCAATTCATTCAACTTGCACTTCAGTCTATTAACTCCCATTACAAGGTATAGAAGACTGAATTGTATTCAGATTTGAATTAAAGAGGAAAATAACATGTACTAGACTCTAAAATGATTTCCTCAAATGTGTCTTGTGTACCTGTCCAGTGCCTTTGTGCAATCAATTCCCTGACCAGTTATCAATTTACTGCCTCTCAGATCTAAATGTAATATTCTTTGCCTACTCTGGGAATGGAGATGGATCCACTAAATAAATTTTCCTTAGCCAGTCATCACAGTGTTAAGCTTTATCACTCAAGAATAATGAAGAGATTTTGCAGAAGGAAAGAGCTTTCTTTCTGTGTCTGAAGTACCCTTCTTGGTACAGTCCTGCTGCACACAGGATGCCCTGTTGATGTCAATGTACCATACACTTGTTCTTTGTGGAACTAACCACAGCTACAGTTTTACATGTTTCTGCAATAACTCTTTGAGTAATACATACCTCTATGACTACTCTCAGAATTCCATGAAGAAGGAGCAGTGTCTCTGTCTCTTTTCACCAATATAACACTAGGTCTGGCACATGAGGCACTCTATAAATATTATTGAAAGAATGAATCAGCCTCTTCAATGGGGCTTAGGCTAAATGTCAAAATTTAGGAGGCCTTTAGAACTGCAAGGTGGTTTCTGGGTGACTGCTGGAAAATTACTGAAATTTTAACGACTAAAAATTCCAAAATGAATGAAGCTAAAGATTACTTTTGGTATTTAAAAATAAAATTGCTTCAACAGAGTGACAAATAAGACTGCATTCTGCCTTTGTGACCTGTTCTTGTTGCACATCTCTGGATTCCAAAATCTACTACTTCCTCATCTATTACTTCTTTACTTACACATTATTTGCACGTTTTCTTCATCCTACTGACAACTACTGAAATAATGTATAAGCTTGGTAAGCATTCTAAAACACATTTTAGCCTGCAAACACTTTTAATGTTTTTTTTAATTTGATTAGTGAGAATATAATGAATAATCACATAATCTGTTCCTGATTTTTGCAAACTCAGCAATGACTTATGTTTTATTTCCTGTCCTGACATAGCCTTACTTTTATTTCTTTCCTTTTAGTAATAGATCTCTTTTGCTCCATGTCCTCACATGATTCCTAGTTTGTTTATGAATTATTCTTCTTTACTATCCTGAGATTTATTTATAGAAATTTCATAAGGCCTTTCTCTTCTCAGCCCTTCTACAAGCTTTTGAGAAACATTTATTTAATGCCTACTGGCTTAATGGTCAGTACTTTTGTATTGATGAGTTTCCAAAGCTTTTTAGCTTTGTGATTCAACTTATATATGAAGTAAATATTTTTAAATCAATAAAGACACATTTTGTAATAAATATTTCAATTATATAATTCAGGGAGAGTTCCCCAGAGCTATGCTATGTATATCCTATATCTGCTTAAAACTCACATTCTCCTTTATGAGTTCTTTGTGCAGTGCAAATGTTCATAACAAAGTTGAGACCCAACTATTGTCCTGTAATGTCTTCATGAATCCATTTCATCATTCCTATTCCAAATCAAGATAACATGTCAAAAAAAATAGTTTTCTATCTCATCAAATGAAGATACTCAAAGTCAGGCCTCTGCTGACTAAAGTTAGGGAAATTGTACCCATACTTCACCATGTTACTACTGCTCTTACTAAGTTACACTTTGCTTTTCTTGTAGCATGGAAAAGATTTCCCAGTAACTGCCAAGGATCATGAGTTCCTTCTATTTTTCTATTGACTTTTTAAAAATTTTTTCTAATGATTTCCCTTTCTTTATAAAATATTTTATTGAAGTAAGAACACTTAACATGATATCTATCCTTTTAATATACTTTAAAATATACAAAACAGTATTGTTCAATGTTGTATTGCAGATGTCTAGAATTAATTATCTTGCTTAACTAAAATTTTTTGGTCATTGAATAGCTACTCTCCACATACATCTCCCCTCATTGACAAAAGAAAATGTGGCATATACATGCAATGGAATAATATTCACCCTGAAGTAGGAAATCCTATCATTTGCAACAATATCAATAGACATGGAAGGCATTTTGCTAAGTGAAATAAGTCAGTCATGGAAAGTACAAATACTGCATGATTCTAATTATATGAGGTACATAAAACAGTCAAAATCATAGCAACAAAAAATAAAATGGTAGTTGCCAGGGGATGAAGTAATGGGAAAATGGATGGTTGTTGTTCAGTGAGTATAAAGTTGGAGTTATAAAAAATGAAAAACTTCTAGATATCTGCTCTGTACAACACAGTGCCTATAGTTAACAATGTGGTGTTGTACACTTACAAATCTGTTAAGAAGGTAATCTCATGTTATGTATTCTTACCACAAAAAGAAAGGAAAAGAGGAAAAGCAAAGAGGCACAAGGGAATTTTGGAGATGATGTACATGTTTATTATATAAATTAAGGTCTGGATACTTGTTCTCTAAGGGAGGAACATCTTGTCTTCATAGGGTCATTCACAGAGAAATGTAAAATAATTTTTTTGATGAAGTCCATTTGTCCATTTAATCAGTTTTTCATTTTACCGATAATGCTTTGGGTGTCGGTGAAGAACTTTTATATATTAAAACACTAGACTCTGAATATTTTCTCCTTTATTTC
The DNA here is from genome assembly GCA_032199065.1 of Smutsia gigantea. Taxonomy (NCBI): domain Eukaryota; kingdom Metazoa; phylum Chordata; class Mammalia; order Pholidota; family Manidae; genus Smutsia; species Smutsia gigantea. The sequence continues at coordinate 91,784 of JAVSCE010004290.1, forward strand.
CAATTTTTTCAGTTTCACTTTATGGATATAAATATGTGATTTATCTTGAGTTACTTTTTTGTATAAGGTATAAAATTAAAGTTGTTTTTTTGTTTTGTTTTTGCCTCTGGATGTCTATTTACTTAAGTTCTATTTGTTGAAATGGTTAATATCTTCCACTGGATGGCTTTTACATCCTTATAAGAAATAATATGGACATTTTGACATATTTTTGTGGGTCTATTTGTGGGTTCTCTTTTCTGTTCTATTCATCAATGTGTCTACGTATCTACATACCTATCTCTCCAACTGTCACACTGTCTTGGTTATAGTAAGTACAGAGTAAGACAGTATTAGGTGGAGATATTTATTCCATTTTATTCTCTTTTTTAAGTTGTTTTCAGTTTTCTAGGGCATGCGCCTTTCCAAAATAAATTTTAGAATGTTTGTCTATGTCTAAAAGATGTGCTGACATTTTGGTAGGAATGTCATTAAATCTATTGATGTATTTGTTAAGAAATGATGTATTTACTATATTGAGTTTTCCAAAACATGAACACACTGTGTCTTTGGTTTTCATTGGGGTTTTGTGCTTTTTCAGCATGCAGTTCCTACATACGTGTAACTCTGGGGGAGAAATTAGTTCCCAGCCCAGGGCAAATTACCTTTGAAGCTGAAATCAGTCAAAGGGAGAATTAAGTGGGAGAAACCCATTATTGCTACAAGCAGTCATCCACTTCAGCTTGCCAGTGTCTCACAGTACCTGGCTGTGAAAAGGGACCCCACTCAACCTCTCAGATACAGATATGCCCATGCTTCCCCTTGTAATTACCTACTAATGTAGAGATGGACTACTTCTCTCCACCCCTTGGAAACAACTATTGATATGAAGATGCACTAAGGCTAAGAAGAGATTCTGGGCATATTGCAATTTTACCCATAACCTGCCCCTCCAGAAATCTCACCTCACAATCTACTTACTACCCATCTTTCACAATAGCACCTGTGTGAGAAAACTGAAGCACTGTAACAAGACTAATAACATACAATAACAACAGCAATAAAATCATGACAATCCTCAAGCCAGAGGATTGAGCTAGGTTCAAAGTCCTATGCAGATTAAGTCCATAGCTTGCCCATTCCACAGGCAGTCAGTAGGTGAATGGGTAGAGAGTTCAGAGCAATCATCATGTGACAGCTGCAGAGAGGGGGTGGGTCCAGGCCACAGGGACTGCAAAACCTTAAGGGCAATAACATACATCTTTTAATGACAAAAGCACAGGCAAGTTTTATCCATCAGGTAGGATGCATGCAAGATCATGTCCTGTGATAGGACAAGGGCAGGAACGGGATCTCATCCTGGTCTAGTATACAAGACTTACAGCCCTCTCCCTGTGGGAGTTACAGATGGGTCAATATATAGGGTTATGGGAGGTACATGCACTGGCCATAAAGATAAAACAAAACTTTCCTGTAAGATGCTCTTACCACCTGGACATTTTGTGTACATTACTGTGATCTTTTAGAGCCATTACGCTATTACTCCAGGAACACATAGGGGCCCAGGTTCAAGGTCTTTTCCACAAGGTTCCAGAAAGGCTAGCCATCGCTGGTCCAGGTGTCAAAATGTCCAGGACCATATCCAGTCAACAGTGTCTCCAGGGTTTCAGGCAGTTGGGGCAGGCAGCAGGATATTGCTCTGCTGGCTATATCCTGGCTCCAATACCTCCTCTTTGATTTGCACATACAGTTGTCTAGGAGAGGCAGCAATGTGTGTTAGCATGTCCACAGGGCTCAAGGCTCCTTTTCAGGGATTCTCATTCAATGCTGTTCCACTGTCCATAAGTGAACTGACCATACCTATAGAATATTGATGTCCAACTTCAGGTCAGATTTTTAACAAACCATTGTACCTCTCTATAATGCCTGCCCCAGTAGGGTTATATGGTACATGAAACTTCCACTTTATTCCTAATTGCTGCACCAATTCTTGAAATGCATGTCCAGTAAAGTGGGTGCCTTGATCACTCTCAATCACCAGGGGCCACCTATAGGCTGCAAAGAGATGGTCTAGGCCCTGTTTGATCATTTGGTGATCTGCACAACATGCAGGAAAAGCAACCAACAGCCCAGTAGCCATGTTCACACAAATCATGGCATACCGATATCCTTCTGATATGGGCAGAGGCCCGATATAGTCTGCCGCCTGACAAGTGGCATCGGCCCCTCATTATTGTCCCCTGTTGCTGCAGGACTCGGTGTAACTCCCTCTTGGAGCACACGAGGCACTCCTTCCGGGCTCTGCTAATTTCTTAAAAAGTCAATGGCAAGCCCCACTCATGGGCTATAGACCACATTGTCTTTTGACCCACATGCAATAAACACTGATGGAACCACTGGGTTACATCAGAGGCAGGCTTTCCTTCTAGCCAATGCACCTGGGTCAGTGTGTCTGCTTCACCATTCCCTGGGGATGCCAAAGGCAAATGGCCAATCACATGATATACTGTAACTATCTTAGTCTGACCCAAGGCCCATAGGTCTTGCTACAACTCTTGCCCCCAAAGGGGCCTGTAATCAACCATCCAGTTGGCATGGTACCATGTCAAGATCCCTGATAGATGGCTCAGTTGTCAGTGCAGATAACTATAGGGGAGGACTCCTGGGTGATTACGAGCCATACTGCCCAAAGCTCAGCCCATCTCTGTCTTCCATCCATATTGTCTCAGTCTTAGGATGGAAAGCCACAGCCCTCCAGGTTGGGGGATGCCCGTGATTGGAGCTGTCTGTGTACCAAGCATCTTCAGGTGTAGGAGCTTTTCCCTCCTGATAACGACTCTTGGGTACCAATGGCTCAAAAGCAAGTTCTTCCTGTTTTCCATTGGTATACATTACTGGCCCCATTAAGCAATTGATTTCTCGACATAAAGGGCTAATACACAGGGCTCTAAGCTACTGTAAGTACGCACCCCATTTGACTAGTGTAGGCATCCATGCCAGGCCACTCCATGGCCTTTGGGTCCCGTCACTCACCTACCCCATGATGATATAGGTAGTTATTACCTTGATCAGAGCTATTCTGGTGATGGGCTTCATAGCCAGCAAGGTGTGGTACACAGCAGCCAGTTGCTTCTCTATCATGCTGTACTTGACCTCTGCTCCTTTCCAAAGTTGTGACCAGAATCCAATAGGTTGGCATATCCATTCAAGCCACTGCCAAAGGCCCCATCCATAATCATCTTCAATTACATGAACATCTAGCTCACAGAGCCTTGATGAGTCCCTTACACTCAAGGCTTGTAGGGCTTTGACTGCTCACTTAGCATCAGTAAAAGCAGTTGTATATGTTTCATCCCAGTCCCACCTGATACCCTTTCATACCAACCCATTTAAGGGCTTCAGAATTTCTGTCAAGTTTGGGATAAACACTCTCCAGTAGCCCAGATGACCCAAAAACTTTTGTAATACTGCCACAGTAGAAGGGGTAGGGAAAGCCTGGACCTTGTCTATGACTGCTTCAGGAATAACTAGTTTTACCCTACCAGAAAACCCCAATAATGTTACAGAAAAAACAGGCCCCTGAACCTTGGTGCTATTCACAACCCATCCTTTCTGCTACAGATGTTGCAGCAGTCTAGGAACTTCCCTTTCTAAATCTTCAAGAGAGCCAGATGTGAGCATGATATCATCAATGTAGTTGTATAGCCCCACCATTTGCAGCTTCTTGCATGTGGCCAAGTCTGGGACTACAAGTCTGTGACAAATGGTGGGACTTTGGAGGTATCCCTGTGGAAGGACAGTGAATGTCCACTGCCAGTCTTCCCACATGAAGACAAACTGTTCCTGACTTTCTTGTGTTATGCCAATAGAGAAGAAAGCATTAGCAAGGTCTACAACATAATGATACATCCCTAGTTCATGACTGAGGGTATCTATAAGGGCTGCTATAGAAAGGACAGCAGCATACAAAGAGGGTGTAAGTTTATTCAATTCCCTGTAATTCACACTCATATGCCAGGAGCCATGTGGCTTTTTCATTGGCCATACCTGGGAATTAAAAGGACTATGAGTGGGCTTTATGATTCCTACCTTCTCCAACTCCTGTAGGGTTTCTCCAATTTTCTTGTATTCCCCAGGAAATTTATACTACTTAGTATTTGTCACACACTGAGGTACAGGCAGAGCTACAGGCTAGTGCTTAGCATGTCCCCTCAGAACTGCCTTTACCACACATTCCCTCAGTCTGAACTCACCTGCAGTGGTCTGTAACCACAGGCCCTGCAGGATAAAGACCCCAGAAATATATTCAGGGATGGGAGAAATGTACACCGTATACTCCTTTGGGGGTAAACATCCTAATCCTAATGGGATTTGGGCTTTCTTGACTCTAATTGACTTACCCCATAGCAGGTATCCCAGGAAAATGCTCAGGGTTGCCATAAATCAGAGAACATTCAATTCCTGTGTCCATTAGCACCAGGACACATTGTACATTCATAGGGGACCAATGAATTGCTAATTCTACATGTGGCCTCTTGTCCCCACCACATTCCCCAAGGTGGGATCCCTGACCCTCCACTCAGTCAAACTGTGATGCCCAATCATCATCCTGTGGGGATGAGGGCCCAGGCAGAGGCTGAGTACTGTCCCTCCGAAAGTCTTGCAGGGAAACAGGCTGGACATGGGGCATTGCCTCCGGCTTCCATGTCCTGGACCTCAGGGGCTGGAACTTTACTCTGGCTTTAATTTGTGCCACAGTTCTAACAAGATCCTATAGGGCTGCCCATCAAGTTTTTTCTTTCACTACCCAAGCATTTATCAAATCAACCCACATCTGGGTCCTTGAGACCTTTACAGGACCCTTTACACTTCTTTCAGTTGTAGCCTGTACTTCCAGGCTCTTATTTTTTCAACCTCCTCCAGATCTACTAAAGTAAGAGAAGCCTCACTTATGGGTTGCCCTATGTGGGGGGCAAGAATAGTCACTAGGGACCCCAAAAGAGATAGAGGAGCTGTATGGAGCACCAGATTTCTCATTCCTATGGTGAACAACTCTTCATTGGGTCCCTGGGGGTCCACATTATAGATGATATTTTTCATGTCTAACTCCTGTAACACCTGCTGGAGGTCTGCATATGTTTTCCAGCTAGTGGGTAAGTATGACAAATCACCCTGGTCAGGACAAGCTGCCCTGAAGGCTGCTGTCAGCCAATCCAGAAGCTACTGATTTCGTGAGGTGTGATAGGCACTTTGTAACCAGTGCCAGAGGGAAGGGTGAGTCATTAGGGAAGCCAGTCTACCCATTTCAGAACCTGACATAACAATGTTTTCCACCTCCAAATCCCAAAGAAGCAAAAGCCATGTAGGCAAAGGTTCTGATGGCTTCTGCTGAAACTGGATGCTCATGTACACCTGCTCATCCTGGGTTTAGGGGCAGAGCATGGAGTACTCCACAACCTGAAGAGGGGACAGCTCCTCCCCCTGAGGAGCCTGTGGTGGTTGCATTTTTATCTTCTTAATTACAACTGATCAGGGTTTTAAATGCAGGAGAAGCTGATGCCTCCGGCAGTGGCCTTGGCAACAGTTCAGCCCACAGCCCCACCACTGCCCCTGACATCTCCGCTTCCATCTCCAGGGTTGTAGGCACCACTCTTTCCTCCCCCTTCCACGTGGCTTCTTGCAACATGGATTCTCCTACCTCCTCCCTTGCTGCTAATGTATCTTCCAGGAGCATGACCTGTCTTCTCAACAATGTCTCTCTTTCCTAAGAGCATCCCATAGGTCATTGCCCAGTTTCTCAGTGATGCTGAAGCATGTCTCTCTCCTGCCAAAGTCTCTCTCTCTCTCTCTCCTCAATAACCCTTTCAACTATCTGAAGAAACAAACATCCCACAATCCCAGCTCCTACACCACCACTCAGGGCCTCTAAGCAGTCTTCTATTTCACAGATGGCTAATTCCACAACTTCTGGTATTTCTGCCTTTTCCTAATTCTGGTGAAGGCCTTACCCCCCTAGGAGTTGTTTTAACCTAAACCAATTCCTAATTAGAGGCTCCCCAATTGGAAGCCCGACAAATAAGGGGGCTTCTCGGTGAATCCAGAAGCAGCCACTATGGCCTCCACACCATCCACAGGGAGGTTTTGGGTATTTCCCCACCATCTCTAGGAGAAGCCCTCCCAAGGTTTGCACCCAAGAAGACAGATTTCTGGTTCAGCCAACTACCTCCAGGTGTAACTCCAGGGGATAAATAAGTTCCCAGCCCAGGGCAAATTACCTTTGAAGCCAAATTCAGTCAAAGGGAGAAATAAAGTGGGAGAAACTCTTTTATTGCTCATGATCAGTCATCCACCCTTACTTGCTCGTGTCTCTTGTGACCTGGCTGTAAAAAGGGGCCCCACCCAACCTCTCAGGTCCATATATACCTTCATTCCCCCTTGTAATTACCTGTTGATATGGAGATGGTCTACTTCTCTCCACCCCTTGGAAACACCTATTGATATGGAGATGTACTAAGGCCATTTGAGAGATTCTGGAAACATTGTAATTTTACCCACAATATGTCTTGTTAGATTTATTTGCAATTATTTCATTTCCATTAGAATAATTGTAAATAATTACGTTTTTCTTCTTAAGCCTATTAACAAGATGGATTATAGTCATTTATTTTCCAATATTCAACCAGTCTTGCATATCTGGAGTAAGTCCCCCTGGTCATGGTATATGATCTTTTTTATTTATTACTAGACTCAATTTGCTAATATTATGCTAGAGATTTTCATATCTAAGCTTGTGAAGGATAATGGTCTGAAGTTGCCCTTTCTGTATTATCTTTGTCTAGTTTTTGCACAAAGATAAAACTAGCCATATAACAGGTGGTGAAAATGTTTCCTCATCTTCTATATTCTGGAAAGGAGGGTAAAATTGGTGCCAATTCTTCTCTAAGTATTTGGTAGACTTCACCACTGAAATCTTCTGGGCCTGAAGATATTTTTTGCAAGACTTTAAAATAGAAATTAGATTTTATTATCATTATACACTATTGATGTTGACAATTTCATCTTGGTTGAGTTGTAGTGGTCTTTTGAGGAATTGGTCTTCTTCAAAGCTGTTGAGTTTATGAACATAAAGTTTGTAGTGTTCACTCCTTGTCTTTTTAATGGCTTCAGGAATGCTTGTGACATTCTTCTACTCATCTCTGATATGTGTTTTACCTTCTCTCTTTTATTTTTGTCAGTCTTAGAGGTTGCTATGGTATGAATGCTTGTTCCCCTGACCCCCACTGATTCATATTTTGAAAGCTAACCCCAAGGTTGATGGTATTAGCAGGTGGGAATTTTAGAAGTTGATAGGGCAGAGCCTTCATGAATGGCATTAGTGCTCTTATAAAAGAGGTCCTCTAGAACTCCCAACTACCTTTGGCTATATGAGGGTGCAATAAGAAGTCTGTGACCTGGAAGAGGGTCCTCACAGGACCATGCTGACACTCTAATCTCAGACTGCTTTGCCTCCAGAACTGTGAAAAATAAAGTTCTGTTGTTCATAAGCCAACTATGTTTTATTTTTTAAATAATTTTCCTCAAATTAAGACATAGTTTATTCCTGGAAAATTCCATTTATATTAAACAATGGCAGTGATTATTGTACATGCATATATAAAATAGTAGTTTTCCATGATATTTTTTTTGAACTTTACATGCATACTAAGCAGGATATCTGGCAGATATGCAGGACTGCCGAAATTTTCCATTCTCTGTAACACTATCCTTGTTTTGCAGGTTGTCTAGTATCCCTGACCCACTCTTCTCAATGATGCTGGTGGCCCAACATCCCAGTTGTTATGATAAATAAATATATTTCCAGCAATTCCCAAATAGCTGCATAGATAGATGTCCAACTACTAGTTTAGGGATGAAGAGAGGAATAGATATTCCAAGAAGTGTTTTAAAATATGTGTTTTAATATTCTGATATCGTGACACCAAAAGATCAGGAGATGATTGTCATTATAAAGGTAGGTTTTTACTTACAGTTTCTAAGAGGAGGGATACTCCACACCACTGAGATCCACATGGGAAAGTAGCAGTGTCAGCTGGAGGCAGAGGGACGTTTAGGCCAGATCCTTTGTTGTGGTGATGGTGAGAAGACATGGGTGAGGGAGGATACACAGATTTAGTAATGACTAGTTTTGAGAATTTGGGTGGATTTGGGTGTATGGGCTATCCTAAATCTCATAACAAGCCCTGAGATGATTAAGGCCAGGGAATATTGGCCAAGAATGTAAAAGCCTAATGGAGGAGGTGAAGGTAGGGGGTGGGTTCTAGACTGGTTAGTTTTCGTATGAGAGGCTTGTTCCCTCGTAAGTCCTTTACTATTTCTAGTAATTGGCTAACCCTGGGTGAGATAGTCTCCCAATATCTATAAGATCAAAACATCAGAATAAAAAGACATGCTAAAATGAAGAGAAAGTGAAAAATAGCTAACAGAATGGGAGTAAAATTAGGAGGATATATGGCCTACTGGAAGCCAGAGACTTTTTTTCAAGAAAGAGGGAGAAGTCAATGCTGTTAGATGTAGCGTACGGTTGTGCTAAATCATCAATAGGCAGATGCTTTCGATCTGATGAAATCAGTATGCATGGAATCAAGGAGGGCAAGTCTGATTTTTGAGAACTGGCCAATGAGGAGTTAGAAAACATTAGCGTGAGCTCCTTCACCCTGTTCACTCCAGCTGTGCCAGCTAGGGAAACCACCCTGTCAGGAAGGGGGTTTTTAAACTTTGTTTAAAACACTTCTTATTTAGTTTTTTACAAGACAAAGATGTAAGCATGCATAAAAGCTTAAGGGAAGGAAGATATTTGTGGAGATGGATAGGTTAAACATACATGGAGGAAATAATTGATTTTCCCCTGAAAATGTGGGAAACAAGGAATGAAGAGCACAGATAGGAAAATGAACTTTCTGTAGCTCAAGGGGAAAATGACTCTTTCTAATAGGTAATAAGGAGGAAAGATAAAGTTGGGTTCATTTAAATTTGTAACTCTGGGGACAGGAGGTGTCTTCTCATGACTTCAGTTTTATTTCTATTTTTTTCTTTCTAAGAAGTAAATGAGCTCATCTGATAAGGATAAGGTGGAGAAAGAAAGGATTTGAGATTTAAGGAGAATTCAGAAATTTAGAAGTGTGGAGACTGGGAGAGAAAGCCACTTAGAGAAATAACTCTTAAAAGAGTGAGGTGGGGGATTATCTAAAATGTACAGTGGATATATTTAGAATTTTATTGAAAGGTTTTTCTGCCTCTTAAATGATAAAAATAGGTGTTCCAAAAGGAAGCAGTGCATCAGAGTTTCTCCTAACTTTGTGGAAAGGATGATGCAGTTCTACAGCAGTGGGTGTGGGTAATGAAGAGGAATATAGGATAGAGTCGAAAGGTATCTCCTCAGGCTATATCTTAAAAACTGACCAAATATGTAACTGTTCATATCAAATGCAAGGAGTTAGAAACTTCTTTGAAATTGCCTATCATATATCTAGGCTTAAAATTATTTAATAAAAGGGTTGATTCTTTTATCTGGCTGAACCTGTCATGGTGGTTTTCCTCATGGCACACTTAAAAAGGGAAGGAAAATGAACATCCAAACCAAATTTGCAATAGTCAATTCATAGCAAGTTTGATGAATTTTGCCTAAATTGACCAAAAGATTCTTTTTGTCAAAGACAGATCTGTGTATAATTTAACAAAAACATAGGATTACTATCTCTCCATTCTAATGACTAAATCTCTCCTTTTTCCGATGTTCAAGTTGAGAGAGAGAGTGAGAGCCCAATGATCCAAAGAAATGCATTAGCATCAGGATTAAAAAGAAAAAAAAAAACTGCCTTTTTCCCCTCAACTCTCTGGACTTGGTAAAATGGCTGATGATAAATGACTGCTCCCATTACAAACATTGGGGAAGTACTGTTGATCGACCTAGTACTCAGCACAGGGCCTGGAGCAAAGGGTACAGTGGGAGCAGAGAGGGAGGCAAGAATTCAGCCCCAGGATAACTGGACTCTTCTATTTAGCAGCCAAGCCCCTGTCACAGAGCCCAGTTCCAGAGGAAGATAAAACTCCTGGGACCAGCTCAAGGTCGCCCCCTTCTCCAGGTGTGGGTGCACAGCTGGGGCACTTGCGGTGCAGTGGGCCAGCTCCACCCACTATGATGGGAAGAACACTGTAAGCCTTTTCCTCAGTCACCTGAAGCCCAAGAGAGAGGGGACAGTCTGCCCTAACTCCCTGACATCTCTGCCCAGTGCTTATTCATCTACTGGGGAAGGCAATATTTATTTGTTGGAAGTACTAAATGTAAGAATAATATATTACATTTAACTTCTGTTTTAAAACAACAACAATGAAAAAAACAGTTCCTTTCTCAGTGTCACTGTTTTTGGGCACTTGCACACACACTAGATGAAACCTCAGCCTGGACAGGGGAGGGATCTTGACTCCGAATGAGAAAGAATTCTCTAGCAGGCTGGAAGAGTGTAGGTACAGAAGGAATTCATTAAAGCAAGAGTAATAATTAATGGCAGCTGCTGTGCAGGCAGCTGAGAGCAGGAACATGCAGAATGTTAGGGTACCTCTCTTGCTATCCCCTAAAACCGTTTTGACTTGGATTTGCACGGCATGGGGACTAGCCCTTACCACCCCAGGATTTGGGGAGCCACAGAGCATAGGCTTATGTGAGATAATGTTTCTGAGAACTTCCCAAAGGAAAGACATTTTCAGGCAGACTGCTGAGAGCAGATCACGCAGCTGCCATACTGTCCAGGTCACCCAGGTGACAGGAACTTGCAGGCCCAAATCAGAACTCTCAGCAGCTACTCCCTACTTACTAGGAGTAAAGCAGAGACAGAGTGAAGACTTTCAAATAAAGTGAAATAGCAAAGTAACAAAGAGGCTTACTACTAGAAGAGCACAGAGACAAAATGCAATTAAGCTGAGCAGTGAGAATTTTTTATTTAAAGCAAAAAGTACACACTCAAAGAAAGAGGAGTTCAGGCAGCCTCAGAAAGGAGGCACACTGAAAGACTGGGGATTCTGTCTTTTAAGGCTTTCAAGAATGGGGCAAAGGGCAGGGTGGTGGGGGTGTTGTTGGGCACAGGCTTGACTTGTGGCCTCATGATGCCTCTCTGCAGCGAAGAACACTGTGTCCTCATGCACAGTCAGTCCTCCAGATAATTCTGTGTTTAAGATTAACTTAAACACAGGGAAATTATTGATCCAGTTCCTCTCCAAGATAGGGGTTATCCTCAAGCAGTGGGGACATATCAGTTAAGACTGCTTGCTCTGCCTTAAGATTGGGTGCATTACTGTCTGATTACCAAAGAATATGTTAGGAATCTTACCTCCTAACTCCTGGTTTTTAAAATGAAATCTTAGCCTTAAGATGGAATCTCTCCTGTTCTTACTATACTGTTTATATCTCAGCATTTTTCATCATAGTCAGGGAAAGTTAATCAGGACGCTTATCCTGTGTCCCTGTCCTACCTCATCACTTTGAGAAGTCAATAACTAAAATACAAGTCCTCATCCTTATCCAAATTCCCAGTAGGAATTTCTAGCTATTGCACACTAACTTCAGCAAAGATATAGATACCAGCTTGGTGCTGTGGAGGTGCTAAGATAACAAACCACAAAAAAGCTAATTGTCAAGTTCTGGAGACCACAAAGAATGCATAACACACAATGACTGTTATAGTACATCCTTATAACATAGTGATTAAACACATAAATTCTCCAGTTTCACCCTCTTTAAATTCTGTGACTTGGGCTAAGTTATTTATACTTCTTAAGTCTCAGGGTTTTACTTTGTTTTTTCCTATAAAATGAGCAGAATAACAGATAACACTTCACTATGTGGAATACCAATTAATAAAGTAAGTATTAAGGAGACTATAATGGTCCCATCACATAGTAATCATTAACAAGTAGAAACTGAAGCAGTACATACAAATTGCTGAAATTAATTTAGACTAAAGATGGTAGGGAACAGAAAGAGTGTGTCCTGCCCAACTCCCACTCTCAGCCAAGGTTACATACAAAACCTGAGTCATCTCTAATCACAAAACTTCAAGAAAAAAAAAATCAGTTTTTAAATTGGTGTCAGCATCACCACATTGAAAAAATAAATTCCCTGATACAGGTCATCCCCCTGAGACAGGCTTTCCCTTTTGGGAGCTACATATATTAGATTTTGCTATCAGAAAATCCCCCACCTCCAAACATCTAAATTACATCAGCTATAATCTTATTTCTCTGAATTTATTTTAACAGCAACAAAAATTATGTTCCATCTTCAGTGCTTATATCACCACCATGACAAATACCAATAGAAAAGAAATAATAGTCTATTGGATTCTGTCTCAAACTTATAACACATCTCTTTGGGTTCATGACCTAATATGAAGCTTGTGAATATAAATTCACCCACAAATATATCCATTGCCTCAATAAAGCATCTCTTCCAAATGCACCTGCACAGGTTAGAAAACACAAAATAGAAATAAATACTTAGCATCAACTATTCCCTTGTAAACTCCCTTAGCTATCTTGAGCAACCATGTGCACACAATTGTATTAACACTTGTATGTAAAAACTAAGCAGCAATGTGCAAGAAGCCAAGAGTGGTTCATTAATATTGATCTAGTTTCTCAGTCAGTTTTAAGGAAACACACAAACTCTCTGGGTGTGATGGGTCAGAATAAGACACACGTATGATCAACATTAGATAAGCAACTATATGGTTCTAAAACTTTTCTCAAAACTGCTTTGTCCATTAGCATTATCATCCCCATTTCATTGTTGAGGAAATTCATCCAATGTCACAGTTATGAATGAAAGAGCCAGGTCCGAGTGTGACTCTAAACTTCAGGGTTTCTCTTCAGCATGACACCTCTTAAAATTAGAAAAGCTAAGAAACCTCTGCTTCAGTGTTTCCAAGTGGGCTTTAAGAAATGTACTTGAGGTGTATATAAAGAACAAGATGCCTCAAAGATCTATAACTCACTCCATCCTCAGCGTGCACTCTCATGTAAGGCTATGTCATCTAGGAGAACCAAAGGCCTCTTAGAATGAGGAAAATGGTGATGCTGCAGCTGCAACTGATGTGGAGGCAGAAATTGTGTGTGTGTGTGTTGTTGTTTAAAAAAATTTGCAAGCTGAATAAGAGTATGTGATGATAATCTCATTTTTTGAAAAATGTCATATATATGTGCTTGTCAACACTCAGAAAATTTGAAAGGTAGACAAAGTTTTAACTATATTGCTATAAGGAAATATGGAATTTTATGTTTTAATATTATACATTTTAGATGTTTATTTTTTACAGTGGACATAGAAACTTTATAATCATCAGTGACAAAAACTTTTCCATACCATGTAATCTGTACCTTTAGTCCTAAGAGGATTTTATGAAATGTCTGTTATCATCTCCATTTTGCAAGTAAGAAAATGAGAATTCAGAAAGATAAAGCCATTTTGCCAAATTCATAAAACTATTAAGTGGCAGAGCTAGAATTTTAACCCAGGTCAAAAGCTTAGCTATTTTTCACTGTCTTCATTTGACCCAAAAGAATGAAACTCATTCCTTTATCAGATTTCTTTATTGCTTCAAATTCAGAGATAGTTTTATTAAGTATAGGCAACTATACTTACGATTTGCAGAAACAGAAATCGTTGGTCTACCTCAACAAAGCCCTGTCTTAGCATAGCATAAACTTGCTTTAATTAGATGGTTAGGTACATTTAAATAAAAATGGTAAAATATAAATTTTCTGAGAGAAAGGAAGTTATGTTATTGGACGCAAAGTACAATTTAATTGGATGTTTTGGTCTTTTTGAGGAAGGATTTTGTTGGTTATAAGGAGAAGTATTACAGATATGCACTGGTGCTGTAAGAGATGGAAGCATAGAGGACCATAAAAGGTCACTGAAAACAATGATACTCAACTCATTTCAAATAAATGAGGAAAAGATGAATTATTCTTTAAAAGGTATTAGAACAATTGAAGAGTTATTTGGACAAAATCACATTGTATTTCATTTTCATACAAAATAATTTCAGATTGATATATGATAAGCACAAAGAAATCTTTAAAGTACAAGAAAAAAGCATGGGAAATTTATTATTATCAGAGTAGAGAACACTTTCAAATATAAGGTAAAGTTAAAAGCTTCAGAAGAAAAGATTACATTAAAAATAATAATAACTCCTGACAGAAATATCACAAAGTTAAAAGCCTACAACAAGGTGGTAAAAATCTTTGCAACTGATATCACAAAAATAGTTACAGTTTATTTAATGCATCTCTGTATCAGTAAGACCAAAAATATTAATGGAACATAGCCTAAGTGTATGAATAGACATTTCATAGAAAATAAAATAAAAATGGTTTTAAACACATGTAAAGTTTCTCAAATATGTTTCAAATGTAATCCATAATGAGGTGGTATAACTTCACCTCTTACATGACAAACATCAGAAACAGTTTGATAAGGTATTGTGGGAAGAGAAGCCTGAGGAAGTAGGACAGGGAAGTGAAGTTTCCATACATAGCTAACAGTATGCTGGGGAGGAAGAAATTTCTTCCATCCCTTGAGGTTCTTCCAGCTGGTCTAAGAATCAAATTGACATGAGACAGATTAACAGGAGAAAATACAAAGTTTAATTACAGGGAAGCCATAGACATGGTTTCCAAAGATAGGGAGAATGAGGTATACATGTCATCCTGAGCCAAAGAGAAGAGGGTAGGACCCTAAAACTTCACAGGAAAAGGGAAGTAATTCACAGGAATAGGAAAAGAGCAAATGTTTGATAAATAAAATACTTGATAGGCAACACAGAAACAATGCAGGGCCACAAAGGGGAATGTCAACACATGTAACCACATACCTCCCTGTCTACCACACCTGGTTTTTATTATAATATAGTATCAATTGTAATAGCTCTCCTCCCAGAGTAGTTCCTCTTCCTAAATTCTTTTCATGCAGTTGCAGGGGTGGTGGCAGATCAAAGTTCCTTCCACATCTGGGTTTAGATGGTTCTCAGCTCTGAAATAATCCGCATGTCAGAGTGGCACATCCTCAGGTGGCCTGCCCCTGGTCCCTACAAGTAACATGAATTAGCTCGATCACAGTGAGAAGCAATTTGGTAACATTCAGTTAAGAATTTAATATAATGTTAGACCCCTCATCTGTATTATGAAAAATGCCATTTAATTATTACTTTAAGAGGAACTCCCACAACTGTCACTAGTAGAGATGTGATTCATGTACACGCTTTGCCTACATTTCTGATTCTACCATCTGTACTGCCCAGGAATTACTGAAAAACTGCCATCTTTAGAGACAGTAAATTTCTGGTTTTTTAATCTTAAAATTTTGAAAATTATAATTCTTTATACTTCTGTATTAACTAAAGTTAACAGTTTCATATGAAACATTTGACCTATAAATTCATTTTATTATTCATTTGTTCACCTAAGAATTTCCAACACAAAAAGCAGGCTAAGAGTCATTATCATTTGTCACAAGAGAGAATGATCTCTATACCAAAAGTAAATGAATTTGACATATAATTTTACATATCTCTTCTAAATTCATTAACTTATTATACTAGACTTCCCAAAGTATGGCATAAAAGATTTTAGAGCTTGTGCACTGTGGGAAAAATTGCAATATTTCTAGAATCTCTCACCTGGCTTTAGTGCATTTCCATATCAATAGGTGTTTCCAAGGGGTGGAGAGAAATAGTCCATCTCCATATCAATAGGTAATTACAAGGGGGACTGAGGGATTATCTGGACTTGAGAGGTTGGGTGGAGCTCTCTCTTCTGCAGTCAGGTCTGACAAGGTGTGGATGACTACTTGTAAGAAATTAATGGGTTTCTGGCACTTGATTTCTCCCTTTGACTGATTTTGGTTTCAAAGGTATTTTGTCCCAGGATTTTCCCCCTGGACTTACATCTGGCAGTAGTCAGCAGGACCTCTGAACCTAAAATCTGTCTGCATGGGTGCAATCCTTGGGCAGGCTGCCTCTGGAGATGATGGGGAGATGCCTGGAACCGCCCTGTGGATGGTGGGGAAGCCCCAGTGGCTGCAGCAGTAGAGGGTGCAGCTTCACTCAGGAGCCCCATCTGTGGGGCTTCCAACTGGGGAGCCCCTAGTGGGGAATTGGTCTAGGGTAAAGTACCTCCTAGAGTGGTGGGGCTTTCCCTAAATAGGGGAAGGGCAGAGACATTGGAAGCTGCAGAATTAGCCCTCCTTTAGAAGACTGCTTAGAGGCCCCTGAGTGGCTGTGTAGCAGCTGGATTTGTAGGATCTCTTTTCCCTGGGATAGTGGAAAGTGTTATCTAGCAGAGAAAGAGAGTTATTAAGGAAAGAGATAGACTTCAGCAGGAGAGAGACACACTTTAGCATCAGTTGGAGGAGCTGGACAATGACCTATGGGATGCCCTTAAGAAAGAGAAACAGTTATTGAGAAGACTGGTCATGCTCCTGGAATATATGTTAGGAGAGAGGGAGGAGGCAGCTACTGGAGAGTATTTATCCCACACTTGGCACAAATTCTGAAGCACTGTTTGGTATGAAAGGGCATCAGGTGGGTCTGGGATGAAACATATGTAGCTGCTTTTACTGCTGCTAAGTGGGCAGTCAAGACCATACAGGCCTTGAGTATAATGGACTTATCAAGGCCCTGTGCACTAGATGTTCATGTAACTGAAGATGGTTATGGATGGAGCCTTTGGCAGTGTCCTGAACAGACACACCAACCTATTGGATTCTGGTCACAACTATGGAAAGAAGCAGAGGTTTGGTATACCTTGATAGAGAAGTAACTGGCTGCTGTATACCATACCTTGCTGGCTACAGAGCCCATCACTGGAACAGCTCCAACCAAGGTAATAATCACCTATCCTACTGCAGGATGGGTATGAGACTGGACCCAAAGGCCATGGAGTGGCATGGCACAGACAGCTCCACTGGGCAAATGGGGCATATATTTAGATCAGTGTGGTGCCTTCTCTACTAGCCCCTTAAGTGGAGAACTCCAGTGCTTATTGGGACCAGTGACATATACAAGTGGAAAGGAGGAGAACTTGCTTTTGAGCCATTGGTAGCTGAGAGTCCTTATCAGGAGGGAAAAGACCCTATGCCCGAAGACGCTTGGTACACAGATGGCTCCAGTAGTGAGCAGCCCCCAAAGTGGAGGGATGTAGCTTTCCATCCTAAGACTTTGACAATATGGATGGAGGATGGAGAGGGGAAGAGCAGCTAATGAGATGAGTTGCAGGCAGTATGGCTCATGATCAACCAGGAACCCTTCCCTACAGTTGTCTGCACTGACAGCTGGGCTGTCTGTTGGAGCTGGACACTGTGGCAACCAACATGGTACCATGTCAACTGGATGGTTGGTCACAGGCCCCTTTGGGAGCAAGAGTTTTGGCAAGACCTATGGGCCTCTGGTCAGACTAAGACAGTTCCTGTATATCATGTGACTGGCCATTTGCCTTTGGCATCCCTAGGGAATGACAAAGCACATGCACTGGCCCAGGTGTGCTGGCTAGAAGGAAAGCCAGACTCTGATGTAGCCCATTGGTTACATCAGTGTTTGTTGCATGCGGGGCAAAAGACAATGTGGGCTGTAGCCCATTGGTGGGGCTTGCCATTAACCTTTGAAGAAGTCAGCAGAGCCCAGAAAGAATGCTTTGTATGCTCTAAGAGGGACTTACACTGAGTCCTGCAGCAACATAGGACAATAGTTAAGGGGCCAATACCCCTTGTCAGTGGCAAATAGATGGTATTGGACCTCTTCCCACATCAGAAGGATATTAGTATCCCATGACCTGTATTGACACAGAAATTTTGGCACATGGCCCAGCAATGGCTGACTCTTCTGGCACCTGTGGAAAAGGCATGGAAGCTGGCCTCCTGTGTTTTCCTGGAGTAACAGCAGTGGTGAAAGTTTGTTTTATCTTTATGGCCAGTGCATGTACCTCCCATAGCCCTATATATTGACCCATCTGTAACTCCCAAAGGGAAGGGGGAGAAAGTCTGGTATACTAGACCAGGATGTGATCCCATTCCTGCCACTGTCCTATCACAGGTCCACTCTCTTGCATGCATCCTACCTGATGGACAAGATTTTCCTATGCTGGTGCCATTAAAACATGTATCTTATCACCCTTATATTAATTTTCTTCTGCAGTCCCTGTGGCCTCGACCTGCCCCCTGATTGCAGCTGCCACATGATGATTTCCCTGAACTGCCTTCCCATTCAGCTACTGACTGCCTGTGGAATGGGTGAGCTGTGGACTAAATCTTCATAGGACTTTGAACCTAGTTGAATTCTTCAGCTTGAGGATTTTCATGATTTTATTGCTGTTGCTATTCTGTTATTACTCTGGTTACAATGCTCTGGCTTTCTCACACAGGGGCCATTATAAGGCAAGATTTTGAAGGGGTGAGTTGTGGGTAATATTTGCAATATTTCCAGAATCTCTTACCTGGTCTTAGTACATCTCCATATCAGTAGGTGTTTCCAAGGGGTGGAGAGAAGTAGTCCATCTACATATCAATAGATGATTACAAGGGTGAGTGAGGGCATATTTGAACCAGAGAGGCTGGGTGCGGCCTCTTCTTCTGAAGTCAGTTGGAGAGAGATGTGGGACTACTGCTTGGAAGCAATAAATGGGTTTCTCCCACTTTATTTTTCCCTTTGACTGATTTCCGTTTCAAAGGAATTTTGCCATGGGATTTGCATACACTGATTACACTGATCACTGTTTCTAACAAATGGTAAAACATTTCCTAATTTTTCTTAGCAAAAATACTGCTAGGGAATTTAGTCTTTGGAGAATGTTACTTCAATGGTGGCATTACAAGCCACCGTAGGGCAAGATTGAACATCCATAATGTCTGTTGGTAGAAAGTGAAGAGAAGCTAAAGCAAGAAAACCAAGCAATGATTTCCAGAAGTGATGCAGTTAGGAAGGAGGAAAAAATAGTTAAAACGTGAAGTCTTTGTGGCAGAGTGAACCACTAATATCTTGGTAAACAATAATCCAGTAGGGACATCTGGTTCCAGAAATGGCAGATGAATTAATTTGAATCTAATCTCTTGCTGAGGAATATTTTGTTTTGCAAAACAACAGTGACAACATATGATTAAAAGCACTCGTGAAAAATTATTGGTCCAGGATGTGAAAGAAAGGAGAGGCCCAAGGAGTGGATTCAGTTTTTTTAGAGCCTTAGTGAGCTAGGGGGAGATATTGAATTTGGAGTCCAGGAGAGATATACCAGTGAGTCCTAGTAAGGAAAATAGCAAAGGTAGTTCTTTTTTTTATTTTTTTACTTTTTTTCTGGGTTGTACAGCCCTCCCCGTGCCCCCCCAACATTGCATCTGCTAATCATAATGTCCCTTCTTACCCCTTGCCCCTCCCTTCCCAACCATCCTCCCCAGTTCCTTTCCCTTTGGTAACTATTAGTCTGTTCTTGAGTTCTGTGAGACTCCTACTGTTTTGTTCCTTCATTTTTTTTTTTTTTTCTCAGTTCTTGTACTCCACATATGAGTGAAATCATTTGGTACTTGTCTTTTTCAGCTTGGCTTATTTCACTGAGCATAATACCTTCTAGCTCCATCCATGTTCTTGTAAATGGTAGGATTTGTTTTCTTCTTAAGGCTGAATAATATTCCATTGTGTATATGTACCACCTCTTCTTTATCCACTCATCTACCTGTGGACACTTAGGTTGCTTCCATTTCTTGGGTATTGTAAATAGTGCTGCGATAAACATAGGGGTGCATCTGTCTTTTTCAAACTGGGCTGCTGCATTCTTAGGGTAAATTCCTAGGAGTGGAATTCCTGGGTCAAATGGTATTTCTATTTTGAGTTTTTTGAAGAACCTCCATACAGTTTTCCACAATGGCTGAACTAATTTGCAGTCACACCAGCAGTGTAGGAGGGTTCCCTTTTCTCCACATCCTCACCAACATTTGTTGTTGTTTTTGTTTTGGATGTTGACCATCCTCACTGGTGTGAGGTGGTATCTCATTGTGGTTTTAATCTGCATTTCTCTGATGATTAGTGATGTGGAGCGTCTTTTCATGTGCCTGTTGGTCATCTGAATTTCTTCTTTGGAGAAGTGTCTATTCATGTCCTCTGCTCATTTCTTAATTGGATTATTTGCTTTTTGTTTGTTGAGGTGCGTGAGTTCTTTATATATTTTTGATGTCAAACCCTTATCGGATACGTCATTTATGAATATATTCTCCCACACTGTAGGAAGTCTTTTTGTTCTACTGATGGTGTACTTTGCTGTACAGAAGCTTTTCAGCTTCATATAGTCCCACTTGTTCATTTTTGCTTTTGTTTCCCTTGCTCGGGGAGATATGTTCATAAAGAAGTCGCTCATGTTTAAGTCTAAGAGCTTTTTGCCTTATATTTTTTTCTAAGAGTTTTACAGTTTCATGACTTACATTCAGGTCTTTGGTCCACCTGGAGTTTACCTTTGTGTATGGGGTTAGACAGTAGTCCAATTTCATTCTCTTACATGTAGCTGTCCAGTTTTTCCAACACCAGCTGCTGAAGAGGCTGTCATCTCCCCAATGTATATCCAAGGCTCCCTTATCAAATGTTAATTGACTGTATGTGTTTGGGTTGATGTTTGGATTTTCTATTCTATTCCACTGATCTGTGGGTCTGTTTTTGTGCCAATACCAAATTGTCTTGATTACTGTGGCTTTGTAGTAGAGCTTGAAGTCAGTGAGCGTAATTCCCCCTGTTTTATTCCTCCTTCTCAGGATTGCTTTGGCTATTCGAGGTCTTTTGTGGTGCCATATGAATTTTATAATTATTTGTTTGAGCTCATTGAAGAAAGCTGTTGGTAGTTTGATAGGGATTGCATTGAATCTGTAGATTGCTTTGGGTGGTATAGCCATTTTGACAATATTTATTCTTCCTAGCCAAGAGCATGGGATGCATTTTTACTTGTTAGTGTCCTCTTTAATTTCTCTTAGGAATGTCCTGTAGTTTTCAGGGTACATGTCTTTCACTTCCTTCATTAGGTTCATTCCTAGGTATTTTATTCTTTTTGATGCAATTGTGAATGGAATTGTTTTTCTGATTTCTCTTTCTGTTAGTTCATCATTAGTGTATAGGAAAGCAACAGATTTCTGTGTGTTAATTTTGTATCCTGCAACTTTGCTGAATTCACATATTAGTTCTAGTAGTTTTGGAATGGAGTCTTCAGGGTTTTTTATGTACAGTATCATGTCATCTGCAAATAGTGACAATTTGACTTCTTCTTTACCAATCTGGATGCCTTGTATGTCTTTGTTTTGTCTGATTGCTGTGGCTAGGACCTCCAGTACTATGTTGAATAACAGTGGAGAGTGGGCATCCCTGTCTTGTTCCCGATCTTAGATGAAAAGCTTTCAGCGTCTCGCCGTTAAGTATGATGTTAGCTGTGGGTTTGTCATATATGGCCTTTATGATGTTGAGGTACTTGCCCTCTATTCCCATTTTGTTGAGAGTTTTAATCATGAATGGATGCTGAATTTTGTCAAATGCTTTTTCAGCATCTATGGAGATGATCATGTGGTTTTTGTTCTTCTTTTAATTGATGTGGTGGATAATGTTGATGGATTTTCGAATGTTGTACCATCCTTGCATCCATGGGATAAATCCCACTGATCATGGTGTATGATCCTCTTGATGTATTTTTGAATTCGGTTTCCGAATATTTTGTTGAGTATTTTTGCATCCACATTCATCAGGGATATTGGTCTATAGTTTTCTTTTTTGGTGAGGTCTTTGCCCGATTTTGGTATTAGAGTGATGCTGGCTTCATAGTATGAGTTTGGAAGTATTCCCTCCTCTTCTATTTTTTGGAAAATTTTAAGGAGAATCGGTGTTATTTCTTCTCTATACGTCTGGTAGAATTCAGAGGTGAATCCTTCAGGCCTGGGGGTTTTGTTCTTGGGTAGTTTTTTGATTACCAATACGATTTCGTCGCTGGTGATTGGTCTGTTTAGTTTTTCTGTTTCTTGCTTGGTCAGTTTTGGAAGGTTGTATTTTTCTAAAAATTGTCCATTTCTTCTAGGTTTTCCAGCTTGTTAGCATATAGATTCTCATAATATTCTCTTAGAATTCTTTGTATTTCTGTGGGATCCGTCGTGATTTCTCCTTTCTCATTTCTGATTCTGTTTATGTGTGTAGATTCTCTTTTTCTCTTATTGAGTCTGGCTAGGGGTTTATCTATTTTGTTTATTTTTTCAAAGAACCAGGTCTTGGTTTCATTGATTTTTTCTATTGTTTTGTTCTTCTCAGTATTTTTTATTTCTTCTCTGATCTTTATTATGTCCCTCCTTCTGGTGACTTTGGGTCTCATTTGTTCTTCTTTTTCCAATTTCAGTAATTGTGTCTTTAGACTATTCATTTGGGAATGTTCTTCTTTCTTTAGATAGACCTGGATTGCAATATACTTTCCTCTTAGAACTGCCTTTGCTGCGTCCCATAGAAGCTGTGGCTTTGTGTTCTTGCTGTCATTAGTCTCCATATACTCTTTGATTTCTGTTTTGATTTGGTTATTGACCCATTGATTAATTAGGAGAATGTTGTTAAGTCTCGTATTTGTGAGCCTTTTTGTTTTCTTTCTAAAATTCATTTCTAGTTTTATACCTTTGTCATCTGAGAACTTGGTTGGTAGAATTTCAATATTTTTGACTTTACTGAGATGCTTTTTGTGGCCTAGTATGTGGACTATTCTGGAAAATGTTCCACGTGCACTTGAGAAGAATGTGTATCCTGTTGCTTTTGGGTGTAGAGTTCTGTAGATGTCTGTTAGGTCCATCTGTTCTAGTGTGTTGTTCAGTGCCTCTGTGTCTTTACTTATTTTCTGTCTGGTTGATCTGTCCTTTGGAGTGAGTGGTGTGTTGAAGTCACCTAAAATGAATGCATTGTTGTCTATTTCCACCTTTAATTCTGTTAGTATTTGTTTCACAAATGCCGGCACTCCTGTGTTCGGTGCATATATATTTAAAATGGTTATATCCTCTTTTTGGACTGACCCCTTTATCATTATGTAATGTCCTTCTTTATCTCTTGCTACTTTCTTCATTTTGAAGTCTATTTTGTCTGATACAAGTACTGCAACACCAGCTTTTTTCTCCTTGTTATTTGCATGATATATCTTTATCCATCCCTTCACTTTTAATCTGTGAATATCTTTGCATTTAAGGTGAGTTTCTGGTAGACAGCATATAGATGGGTCTTGCTTTTTTATATATTCTGTTACTCTGTATCTTTTGATTGGTGCATTCAGTCCATTTACGTTTAGGGTGATTATCGAAAGATATGTACTTATTGCCATTGCTGGCTTTAGATTCATGGTTACCAAAGGTTCAATGGTTGCTTCTTTAGTATCTAACAATCTAACTTAAATTTCTTATTAAGTTATTGTAAACACAGTCTGATGTTTCTTCATTTCTCTCCCTTCTTATTCTTCCTCCTCCATTCTTTATATACTAGGTGTTTTATTCTTTGCCTTTAGTTAGTGTTTGTATGGTCTGCTTTCTTTGCTATGATTTTATTTTCTCTGGTGACAGCTTTTTAGCCTTAGGAATGCTTCCCTCTAGAGCAATTCCTTTAAGATGTCCTGTAGAGGTGGTTTATGGGAGGCAAATTCTCTCAGCTTTTGCTTGTCTGGAAATTGTTTAATCCCTCCTTCATATTTAAATGATAATTGTGCTGGTTACAGGATTCTTGGTTCGAGGCCCTTCTGTTTCATTGTGTTAAATATATCATGCCATTCTCTTCTAGCCTGAAAGGTTTCTGTTGAGAAGTCTGATGTTAGGCTGATGGGTTTTCCTTTGAAGGTGATCTTTTGTCTCTCTCTAGTTGCCTTTAATTCTCTGTCCTTATCTTTGATCTTTGCCATTTTAATTATTATGTGTCTTGGTGTTGTCTTCCTGGGGTCCCTTGTGTTAGGAGACCTGTGGGCTTCCATGGACTGCGAGACTATTTCCTTCCCCAGCATGGAAAATTTTCAGCAATTATTTCTTCAAAGACACTCTCTATCCCTTTTTCTCTCTCTTCTTCCTCTGGTATTCCTATAATGCGAATATTGTTCTGTTTGGATTGGTCACACAGTTCTCTTAATATTCTTTCATTCCTAGAGATCCTTTTATCTCTCTCTGCCTCAGCTGCTCTGTGTTCTTCTTCCCTGATTTCTATAGCATTAACAGTCACTTGCATCTCGTCCAGTCTGCTGCTGAGCCCTTCGATTACTTGTCTCATTTCTACATTATCTTTCCTGACTTCCCTCACTTCCTCCCTTAGTTCTTGCATATTTCTCTGTAGGTCCATCAGCATGGTTATGACTTTTATTCTGAATCCTTTTTCAGGGAGATGCTGCATTTCCATCCCTTCAGGTTCCTTCTCAGATGGTGCCTGGGTTTGGATTTTTGTCTGTATCATATTCTTCTGTCTTGTCATGTTGATAGGAGTAGTTGCTGGTAGGTGCCACGTATGTCATCTCGGCTCTTTAAAAAAAAAAACCACCAAAAAAACAAGCAAGCCAAAAAAAAAGAAGGAAGAGAAAGAAAAGAGATAAAGAAGAATGTAATGAAAGAAAAGGAAGGTGAAAAAGGAAAGAAAAAAAAAGGTGGCGGCACGAAAAACAAAAGAGCAAAAAAGAAAAAAAGGGCAAGAAATAGAACAAACGAGCAAACAAAAAGGGGGGGCAAGAAATAAAACAAACGAGCAAAAAAAAAGGCAAGAAATAAACAAGCAAAAAAAAAAAGCCCACCTGGAGTGCATTCTCTAAGTGTGCTGTAGGTGTCGCTGTTGCTCCACTAATCCACAGTCGCTGCCATGCTGCGTTTTGGCCAGGTTGGTAACGAATGGGAGGCTATTGTTTTCTGTATAAAGTTCCAGTGTGTCTGCTCCCTTCTCTCTGTCACTAGCGAAGGGGACCGAAGTTCCCCAGGACTTCCAGCCTGCGGGGCTGAGCCCGCAGGGGCGATGTTGTTCCCTTGCTGGGCCTCCTGCCTCTCCAAGACCGCTACAAATGGTGCGCGCTTTTCTCTTGTCCCTGGGCGCTGGCTGCACGGTCCCGGCGCGTTCCTGGCTCTAAACATGCACCTTCTGCCTCTCCAATGATGGATGCACCGCGCGATGTGTGTCAGCGCTCCCGGCGCAGACCACCGGGGCTGGTTATTTCATGGACCTGCTCTTACACCCCCTGCCGGCTCTGAATCCTCTCCTCCCGCCGGTCCGCTGGGGTGGGTGAGTGCTCGGGTCCTGCCAGGTTGCGGCTCCGTATCTTACCCGCCTCTTGGGGTGCCGAGTCCTCTTGGGTGTAGCTGCACGATGTGTGCTTTCTTGTGTATTCTGTCTTTCTTTTATGAGTGGTTTTATTTGCTGTATTTTCGTAGATAAATATAGTGTTGGGAGGAGATTTCTGCCACCCTGCTCACACCGCCATCTTCCAGGAACTCCCCAAAGGTATTTCTATGGAAAAGGTAAATGATGTTTTAACTTTAGAGATTTAGGTAGAAAATAAAAACAATGAAAAGAGCTAATGTGTGAATAAATACAAATGAACATTAAATAATGTATAGTTGGGTTTAAAATTTCTATGGAACTAAATTACATGCATTTAATAGCATATATTAGGAAGAGGGATAAATAGTTATACTGGTTTATGTTTCATTTTTAAAGAAAGAGACAAAAGTACCAATTAATATTAGACTTGATTGAAATTTGAAAATAAGTGAATAGAAAAAGATCAACTATGCAGATAGTGTCTGCGTACCTGTGTTTTTATGGGAGGAGGGGTTCCCTGCTCCAGGCAAGTTCACTATAAATTCGCTGAGACTGTATAAAGACAATAAAGAAAGGTGGGGATTAAAAGGGGCTCATGCCAGATTTATTCTCACAGAGGTCACCCAGTTATGTATAAGTGACAAAGCGTCTCCAGCTCAGTCTCTGCTGGATCTGGCTCTGTTCCCTTATGTTCCCCAGCATGGGGCTCTCTTCTTTCTTCTAGCACTGGGGCTGTGCAGCTTCTCCCTCCTGCTTCCTCTCTCCACTCCCTAAACTCTCTGCTTCTCTGATCCCGGCCCCTAGCGGGGGGAGGAGCTCTGTGGGTGGGTCTCTACGGAGAGTAGAGGACACCTGACCAGTTACATCCACGAGCTTGTGTGTTTTCTTTCCACCCCTCCCTTTGGGCCAGTACTTCAATGATGGAGGGTTGGCTTCAGGCAGCTCTGTAAGCTGGTAAACATCGTGCTGCCCATAGGTATGCAAATAGGCTCTTTTATGTATACAATGGGCAATATTAAAGCCAAGTAAGAATTCTGGTCATAAAATTTCCATTTTCTCTACAACTTTATAACATAGTTCCTTAATATATAATGCGAAGTGGGACAAGAAAACAAAAAGAAATCAATGATGCAAGAATCATAGTGAGAGACTTGATCTATCTCAGTAAAAATACGTATTTCAGTATGTGCAACAACATATAAAATAACTAAGTCTAACAATACCATGAAAGACTGCTAGACAGAACACTATAAAATATTATTGAAAGAGATTTTAAAAGAAATAAACAAAAGATGAAAGTAACCTTAGAAATCAGCTAGGATCTAATAGTTTGCATTTTGGTAAGAGCACCACTATTTTTAAACACTCACATGCACACACATTCACAAACACACAATCTGACACCTTTTGAAAATGAATACTGGATCCGTGCTTCTTAAACTCTAGCTTGAATGTGAAACATCTGGGGAAATTGTGAAAATGGATATTCTGATTCAGCCAGACTGAGGTGGAGTCTGAGATTTTGCATTTCTAACAAGTTCCCAATAATTACAACTCTGGTTTGAGTTCCACCCTTTTAGTAGCAAGATGATAGAATTTTTAATATCAAAATCCATGGGGCACTTACTGGCATTTGGTGGCCAGGAGGCAGGAGTATTGACCATTGTACATTGTGTGGGGTCAGAACCAACCAATGAAGAATTGTCAATTCAAAATGCTTATAGGGTATCTGTTGAGACACACTTAGGACAGACAACCTAAACTGAAAACGAAAAACTGATATCCAGAAATGTGAATTGATTTGTCCAAGGACACATGCTGAGTCAATTGCACACTCCAAGACTAGAATCTAGGTCCCTTGCTTTGCACAATAATGATCCTTCTGTAAAAGAAAAATTGCATCAGACACATTAGAAACAACAAGGAATCAACAGAATTTCAATAGGAACAGAGAATTACATTAGCGGAGAGAGACTGAACTCAATTCTGCTTAAACAAAAAGGGAATATTTTTAGACACTGTGGTGGGCTTGTGGAAAAGTACTAGAAAAATGTTAGGGGGCATATTGGTCACTGTGCTGAGACCATCTGTGTTTGTTATTGTGACTTCTTGATGTTAGGCTCCTCCCCTCCCAAGGCCTGATAAATAGGGATCTTATCTTTCTTAAATAGCAAAGGGAAGGCTCTCAGACTATTAAAAAAGACACTCCTTGGTTGCAAAAGAATTATAGCTCAAAGGAGCAGAGAAAGAAATCCCAACTGCAAGTTTTCTAAAATAGACAGTCTAAGCAGAGGCCCCCAGTAAGTAAGAAGCCCATCAGTATTAGTCAGGCTGAGGAGAACAGTATGGCCATTTGGGTCGGTGCCACCATTAAAAAAACTGCCCTCTTTTTTTCCTTACTTCCTTCTTTACTTCCTCCTTCCCTCCCTTCCTTTATTCCTTTCTTGCTTTTTCTTCTTTATAAATACCTCCTTTGCTTCCTTTCTTCTTTCTTTCCTCCCTTCCTCTCTTGCCTTTCAAGTTTACACACAGACACACACACATGCACACACACACACTTTTCTTCACTTAAAAAAATAATATCATACATTTAATTAGGAATGTCATTTAGTATCAAAAGACAGGTAATTGGTTTGTATGATACTCAACTGCAATTTCAGTAAACGAAATGGAGGAAATCATTCTAAAATCTAGATTAGAGCCTAATACTTCGCCTCTTCAAACTTCTCCTCCCCCTTACAGGTTTCTCTCTCATCACCCAGCCAAATCCGGTTGCTTATTCTCCAGAGTGCATGATACAACATCTGTGGTGGCTTCTACTGAGATTTATTTAGCCAGATTTTCATTAAAATAGGAATGGAATTGACTCAATAAAACGTTGCTTATCTTAATAAAGCTCTTTAGAGCTTTGCAAATTTGCATTTAATACTCTTTAGTGTCATTACGGCATTAATAATCTGTGCCTAAAGAGCAATAAAAAAAAGTTTATACTTTCTATTTAATAGAGGTACCTTCATAACCCTCCATTTTCATGCAGCTTGGGCTTTCAAAGTACCAGACAGAAACTAAAGAAGAATATTCATAGGCAAAACATAGTCAAGTCTCAATGGAACCACTTAGGCTGAATGAATCTAGATTTCTAAAATACTTGCTTTTCCATATTATTCTCTCCAGGAAAATAATCCACATCTATTTTCTCAACCCTGTAACATGTACCTTCAACATCTCCTTAAGAAGAAATTGTTTTTCATTTCCTTGAAATCTCATTGCTAATGAGAATGAGATGGAAGACAGCAACCAACCGTGGAGATGATGTGTAAGTAAATAAGATGATACATTGACTGTTGCTTTTAGTTAAGTCTTTCAGAGCCATGTGCTAAAAGAATTATTAAAGGACATATGAAAATGTTATGAATGACTTCTGGTGCTTTGCTTCTACCTCTTTGCATCCAGTTTCTTCTGGCAGATTCTATTTGAATTTGTAGAGTAAGCAAAAAGAAAAGAGATACAAATATTTCAAATCCAGGCTTCAAGGAACCACTACTGGTTTCTTACTTCCAAAATCAAATGTGCTAATGGAACTGTATAGTAAATTAGATGTATGGAGCACACCAATGTGAGACCAGGGAGGTGTTGCAGGAGGCCCCGTGGGTTAATAGTCTCTTAAAGATGTTTTACAGTGTAGCCAAAAAAAAAAAAAAAACAATTTCAGTATTTAGCTATGACTTTTTTGGCTACAATGAAGTGGGTAAGTCATTTACATTTTCTATAAAGGCATAGCTTGTCATATTGTGCTTAGCTTTAGTGCAATTTGCAGATACTGCATTTTTGTAGAAATTGAAGGTTTGTAGCAACCCTGAGTGGAGGAAGTCTGTCAGTGTCATTTTTGCAGTAACATTTACTCACTTATTATCTCTGTGTCACATTTTGGTGATTCTTGCACTATTTCAAGCTTTTTCATTTTTATTATTTTAGTTGTGGTGATCTACGATCAGTGATTATGACTTGCTGAAAGCTCAGATGATGGCTAGCATTTTTTAGCAACAAAGTGTTTTTAATTAAGATACATATATTTTGTTAGCCATAATGCTATTGTATGCTTAATAGACTATAGTATAGTGTAAACTGTATGTATATGCCCTGGGAAACCAAAAATTTCATTGGAATCACTTTATTATAATATAAGCTTTATTGGAATGGTTTCAACATCTCAGTAGGGAATCAAATGCTCAGTATCTCTGAGGTACTCCTGTAGTTTCAGATCCATTTGGAAGAAAATCAAGGGGTGTATATAGAGGAAAAAGATGCATAGAGATCTCCACCGATGACAAGACACTCAGACCTCTGCATTCTTCAGTGGTATGTGTGCTATAATAGCGGTACTTTTATGTCTTTCCAGGACTGCTTTAAACAGTTAGCATCTCAGATTTCCTATGAGATCAAGGCATATTTTTCCAGTTTGAAGACAGTAATGAGAACAGATACAAACTTTTCTAGGTGTATTACTTCACACCCACAGAATACCATCTCCAGCAAATCAGCCAGAATCATCTGTCAGTAAAACAGAACAGACATTAGGAAAAAAAAAATCTCAGAAAAAGAAAATTGGAAAATGAATACAACAAAATTGAAACAGGACAATAAAAGAATGTGCTTTTACATGTGGAAAAGGAGGCCAGTGGAGGTGCCCTGAAAGGGTGTGAAATGAATGATAAAAATCTTCAAGTTAAGCAAGAACGTAAGTGAACAACACATCTATAGATTGACTACAAAAGAGTAAAGGCAAAAACAGCTTTAAGTTTTCACTCAGGGAAGAGGTCCTTGTTAGAGGGAAAGCAGCCTCTTGTGATCCACAGAGCAGGGAAGAAAACAAAGCAGCCATTTAGGTGAAGAACAGAAGGA
The DNA here is from genome assembly GCA_032199065.1 of Smutsia gigantea. Classification (NCBI taxonomy): domain Eukaryota; kingdom Metazoa; phylum Chordata; class Mammalia; order Pholidota; family Manidae; genus Smutsia; species Smutsia gigantea. The sequence goes on from JAVSCE010004290.1 coordinate 122,029, forward strand.
ACCAAGGTTGAAAATCAAAAGAGTAACAAGAAATAAGATATTAAAAAATATCCTTGCTGAGCGTAACTTCTCTGAAAAGAAGTTGACTGAAAGGGCCAGAAGAGGTTTAAACATCTTTTAGGCCAGTTCCTGTATATAATTTATCAATTAACTTAGAAACAAATTCAGCGAAATTGTGTTGCTTTGACTTATGTTGTAACATTTTTTTGTGCTACTTATCTTTGCACTATTAAAACATCTACGTTTGTTGTAATGTTTGCTTGGAACTTTTAAGATTTCTAGTAATTCAGTGAAGAAGGAGACGCTCACATGTCTGCTTGGCAGGATTTCTGAATTGTCATGAGCCAATGAATGCTGTGTCAATCCCATTGTTTTCATTTTCAATGGGAGTATTTATTGTGGTTATGATGACCTTCTTGTACCACTGTATCCTGGGTGTGTGAGGGTGGGAGGTGGTGAGGGGTATATGACTATAGGGAACAAATAACTTGACAATAGTATTTGTTGTTTTTCTAGGACATAAGGACCTGCTGTGGAGACTATCACAAGATCCTAGGTTTTGAGCCTCCTGCTCTAACAGAATGGGGTTTCTCAAGAGGGGTGGAGGTTGGTGAGTGAGAAGCAAGTGCTTTTGGAGTGTAATGGAGAGTGCATATAACATTTGAGACCAGAAGGGTAGACTTGTGGTTGCATACATAGGTTGTGCTTTGGTTTATAAATATTGACTTTGTGTCTCTGGGAAGTAATTACACTTCCCCTCTTGCTGGCCTCAAACCTGGCCAGAGCTGTGATTTGACTGGTGAGATAGAAGCAGAAATGATGGGTAGCACCTATCAGCTGGGGAAGAGCTAGTACATAGCTTGCCATGCTTTTCTCTCACCTGTGACAGAATAAGGAAGCATGTTTTAAAGTTAAGCTTCTATCAACAGAGGTTCCTGAATAATGCTAGCCAGCAGAGGTCTCCTGCTGAACCTAGATAGAAAGGTCACACATGCAAAGAATAAACTTTGTTTTGTAAGCCAATGAGATTTTGGGGTTGTTTGTAATGCAGCAAAATGTTTTATATCCTACCTGATTCAGGAAGATAGTACAGATATATTTACCATTCACTAGGAGTGCCTTAAAGTTTGGAAAAAAGAAAACCAGAGTAAAAATAAAGAAATATATAACCTACATAGTACTAGTCCTTAAATTCCTTTGTTCAATATCCCAATATTTCCTGGTAATATTACTGTATGTATAATGTCAACAAAACACCTTCTCACATGGAGCTTATCAGTTTCATGATGTCCTAGCATCAGATAATCATTGTTCTGGGGCCTAGAATAATAGTAATGGAAGCCATAAAATCAGGTAAGTCTAATTAATGAATTTAGAAGGGAAGTTTGTGTATTATATAATGGTGAAAAAAATCAATTGAAGTCATTAAAGTATGAGTTGAGAAATTAATAAATAGAAAAAAATACCATAATTTAAATAAAGCAAGGTAATAAAATAGGAATCTAAAATGCTGATTTGTCAGGTAAAAAGAACAATTAAGGTCCACGGGTTTAAAAATATTTATGGTACAAATATCTACAGAGCATGATGGAAAGTTCTTGTTGACGGTTTTGCAAAAGATTGTCAGGCCTCTATCAGGGTCTTTCAATTTCATAAAACGTCCAAGTTATGAGACAGCAACATCTCAAGTGCCCAGTATATTCTGCTAAAGCAGTGTTATTTTTATATAACTAGAAACTTTCACTCCCTGTGTCTAAGGGGAGATGGTTATCTGTCCTTGAGCTGAATTTCTAAGTCAAGAGAGTTAAGGCAGGAAAGTAACATTAACAAGTGCAACTCTTCACACAATATGGCATAGTAGAAACAGAATAATTTGGGTGCCATACAGCCCTGGGTTTGAACTCAAGTTCCAACACATTGTCAATTAATAGGCTGAGCTTTGAAGGAAAAAAGCTATTTATGAACCCTTCTTTGAAGATTTTTAAATGTTGCATGCCTCTTTTATAACTATATACATCATGCTTGTATATTTTCTTATACTTTCTATTTTGTCTAATAATATAAAAATATTTTAGTGTGAAGGGCATGTGTCCTTGATGGAGGAATAGATATAGAGATGCATTTAATTCTTTTGTGGCTCTGGGAAAACCCCAGGAGTCTAATTCTCGGTATACTAGTTCTACAGTACTTTGCTTTATTTACCCAATCTCTGAAGACTAAGAAGTAGTTGTCTTTCAGGAAATAATTTTAGGTGTGATATTCAACATCCATTAATTAAAGAATAATCTTAGCTTTTTAGAGAAAGAAACAATGTACGATGACTGAGATGAGTAGCTGCATTTAGGGTATTTAATTTGTTTCCACACAGTGAAGTATATGAACATATCTTGGTATAGTAAAAATGATTTTCCTGTTGAAATAAAGTGTTCTCTTCTGTGAGGAATATAGATTTTTGCAGGGCCAGGCAATGACAATTCCCTAATTAGCTGTAGGATAAACAGAGGAGTGAAAGAAAGGCTGAATTCTGAATTTTTATTTCAATCCTTGAACTAATTATATCTCCAGAGCTATCAAAACCTACTTGTATTTGTATATTAAGAAGATAGGAATTGGAGACACTTCCGGGAAGATGGCTACATGAGCAGGGCAGCAGAAATCTCCTCCCAAAACTATATCTATGAAAATACAGCAAAACAACTATTCCTAAAAGAGAGACAAGAATACACAGGAAAGCGCACAGCATGCAGCTACACCTGAGAGGAGACGGCACCCCGCAAGGCAGATAAGATATGGGGCCACAACCCGGTGGGACCTGAGCACTTCCCCACCCCAGCGCACTGGCGGGAGGAGAGGATTCAGAGCTGGGAGGGAGTGGAAGAACACCCCGTGAAATAACCATCCCCAGTGATCTGCGTGGGGAGCGCTGACACACATCACGCAGTGTAGCGGAGATTGGAGAGACAGAGGGTGCAGGATTTGAGCGGGAAACGTGCCAGGGTACTTACAGCCTGCTCCAGGGAAGGAAAGAAAAAAAAAAAAGAAAAGTGCGTGCATTTTTCAGCCGTCTCAAAGAGACTGGAGCCCAGCGGAGGAACCGTATTGCCCCGGCACACTCAGCCCAGCAGGCTGGGAGTACTGGGAAGTTTCGGACCCCCTAGGTGGCGACTGGGAAAGGGTGGCTGCACTTAGACTTCCCACAGAGATCAGCAGACTCCCATTTGTTCCAACCGTGGCCAGAGCTACAAAGGGCCCTACGGAGCGGTGGGGCCATAGCTGTGGAATAGTGGAGCAACAGCGCCACCTACAGCATCCCCACAGATTCTACTCCCTGTGGGAGTTTTTTTTTTTCTGGTTGTATTGTTTTGTTTTTGTTTTCTTTTGTTTTGTTTTTTGTTTTTTCTTCTCTTTCTTTATCTTTTCTTTTCTTTCTTTTTTTTTCTTTTTAAAGTCTTAAAGAGCCCAACTGACATACACAGAAACTACCAGCGACAACTTCTATAGCCATGAAAAGACAGAGGAATATGGTTCAGAATAAGATCAACCAGGCAACCCCAGAGAGGGAGCCTGAAGGAATGGAAATGCACAATCTTCCTGAAAAAGAATTCAGAATAAAAGTCATAACAATGCTGATGGATCTACAGAGAAATGTGCAAGAGCTGAGGGAGGAAGTGAGGGAAGTCAGGAAAGACAATGCAGAAAAAAGACAAGCGAACGATGGGCTTAACAGCAGACTGGATGAGATGCAAGAGACTGTTAATGAAATAGAAATCAGAGAATAGGAATACAGAGAAGCTGAGGCAGAGAGAGATAAAAGGATCTCTAGGAATGAAAGAATATTAAGAGAACTGTGTGACCAATCCAAACGGAACAATATTCTCATTATAGGAATACCAGAGGAAGAAGAGAGAGAAAAAGGGATAGAGAGTGTCTTTGAAGAAATAATTGCTGAAAATTTTCCATGCTGGGGAAGGAAATAGTCTCACAGTCCATGGAAGCCCACAGATCTCCCAACAAAAGGGACCCCAGGAAGACAACACCAAGACACATAATAATTAAAATGGCAAAGATCAAAGATAAGGACAGAGAATTAAAGCCAACTAGAGAGAGACAAAATATAAGCTACAAAGGAAAACCCATCAGACTATCACCAGACTTCTCAACAGAAACCTTACAGGCCAGAAGAGAATGGCATGATACATTTAACATAATGAAACAGAAGGGCCTCGAACCAAGAATATTGTATCTAGCACAATTATCATTTAAATATGACGGTGGCATTAAAAAATTTCCAGACAAACGAACGTTGAGAGAGTTTCCCTCTCGTAAACCACCACTACAAGATATCTTAAATGGATTGCTCTAGAGGGAAGCACCCCTAAGGCTAAAAAGATGTCACCAGAGAAAATAAAATCATAGCAACGAAAGCAGACCACACAAATACTAACTAAAGGCAAAGAATAAAACACCTAGTAAACAAAGAATGGAGGAGGAAGAATAAGAAGGGAGAGAAATGAAGAAACATCAGATGGTGTTTACAATCACTTAACAAGAAAGTTAAGTTAGATTGTTAGATACTAAAGAAGCAACCCTTGAACCTTTGGTAACCACGAATCTAAAGCCAGCAATGGCAATAAGTACATATCTATCGATAATCAACCTAAATGGAAATGGACTGAATGCACCAATCAAAAGACAGAGTAACAATATATAAAAAAGCAAGACCCATCTATATGCTGCCTACAAGAAACTCACCTCAAACCCAAAGATATACGCAGACTAAAAGTGAAGGGATGGAAAAAGATATTTCATGCAAACAACAAGGAGAAAAAAGCAGTTGTTGCAGTACTTGTATCAAACAAAATAGGCTTCAAAACAAAGAAAGTAGCAAGAGATAAAGAAGCACATTACATAATGATAAAGGGGTCAATCCAACAAGAGGATATAACCATTATAAATATATATGCACCCAACACAGGAGTGGCACAAAATGTGAAACAAATACTAACAGAATTAAAGGACAAAATAGACAGCAATGCATTCATTTTAGGAGACTTCAACACACCATTCACTCCAAAGGACAGATCAACCAGACAGAGAATAAGTAAAGACACAGAGGCAATGAATAACACACTAGAACAGATGGACCTAACAGATATCTACAGAACTCTGCACCCAAAAGCAGCAGGATACACACTATTCTCAAGTGCAAATGAAACATTTTCCAGAACAGACCACATAATAGGCCACAAAAAAAAAAACCTCAGTAAATTCAAAAGTATTGAAATCCTACCAACCAACTTCTCAGATCACAAAGTTATAAAACTAGAATTAAATTTTAGAAAGAAATCAAAAAGGCTCACAAATACATGGAGACTTAACAACATTCACCTAAGTAATCAATGGGTTAATGACCAAATCAAAACAGAAATCAAAGAATACATGGAGTCTAATGACAACAACACAAAACCACAACTTCTGTGGGACGCAGCAAAGGCAGTTCTAAGAGGAAACTGTATTGCAATCCAGGCCTATTTAAAGAATGAAGAACATTTCCAAATGAATAGTCTGAAGACAAAATTACTGAAATTGAAAAAGAAGAACAAATGAGGCCCAAAGTCACCAGAAGGAGGACATAATAAAGATCACAGAAGAAATAAATAAAACTGAGAATAAAATAATAGAAAAATTCAATAAAACCAAGAGCTGGTTCTTTGAAAAATAAACAAAATAGATAAACCCCTAGCCAGACTTATAAGAGAAAAAGAGAATCTACACACATAAACAGAATCAGAAATGAGAAAGGAAAAATCACAAGGGACCCCACAGAAATACAAAGAATTATAACAATATTATGAGAATCTATATGCTAACAAGCTGGAGAACCGGGAAGACATGGACTTCTTAGAAAAATACAACCTTCCAAGACTGACCAAGGAAGAAACAGAAAAACTAAGCAGACCAATCACAAGCAACAAAATTCAGTCGGTAATCAAAAAATTACCCAAAAACAAAACCCCCGGACCTGATGGATTCACCTCTGAATTCTACCAGACATATAGAGAAGAAATAACACCCATTCTCCTTAAAGTTCTTCAAAAAATACAAGAGGAGGTAATACTTCCAAACTCATTCTATGAAGCGAGCATCACTTTAATACCAAAACTTGGCAAAGGCCTCACCAAAAAAGAAAATTACAGATCAGTATCCCTGATGAACGTAGATGCAAAAATACTCAACAAAATTTTAGCAAACCGAATTCAAAAATACATCAAGAGGATCATACACCATGATCAAGTGGCATTCATCCCAGGGATGCAACGATGGTACAACATTCGAAAATCCATCAACATCATCAACCACATCAACAAAAAGAAGAACAAAAACCACATGATCAACTCCATAGATGCTGAAAAAGCAATTGACAAAATTCTGCATCCACTCATGATTAAAACTCTCAACAAAATGGGTATAGACGGCAAGTACCTCAACATCATAAAGGCCATATATGACAAACCCATGGCTAACATCATACTTAACAGCGAGAAGCTGAAAGCTTTTCATCTAATATCGGGAACAAGACAGGGATGCCCACTCTCTCCACAGTTATTCAACATAGTACTGGAGGTTCTAGCTACGGCAATCAGACAAAACAAAGACATACAAGGATCCAGACTGGTAAAGAAGAAGTCAAATTGTCACTATTTGCAGATGACGTGATACTCTGCAAAAAAAGCACTATAGACTCTACTCCAAAATTGCTAGAACTAATATCTGAATTCAGCAAAGTTGCAGGATACAAAATTAACGCACAGAAATCTGTTGCTTTCCTATACACTAATGATGAACTAACAGAAAGAGAAATCAGAGAAACAATTCCATTCACAATTGCATCAAAAAGAATAAAATACCTAGGGATAAACCTAACGAAGGAAGTGAAAGACTTGTACTCTGAAAACTACAAAACAGTTCTTAGACAAATTAAAGAGGACACTAACAAATGGAAATGCATCCCATGGTCTTGGCTAGGGAGAATAAATATTGTCAAAATCGGTATACTACCTCAAGCAATCTACAGATTTAATGTAATCCCTATCAAACTACCAGCAGATTTCTTCAATGAACTCGAAAAAATAATTCTAAAATTCATATGGAACCACAAAAGACCCCAAATACCCAAAGCAATCCTGAGAAGGAGGAATAAAACAGGGGGAATTATGCTCCCTGACTTCAAGCTCTACAACAAAGCCACAGTAAACAAGACAATTTGGTATTGGCACAAAAACAGATCCGCAGACCAGTGGAACAGAATAGAAAATCCAAACATTAACCCAAACATATACAGTCAATTAATATTTGATAAAGGAGCCTTGGATATACATTGGGGAGATGACAGCCTCTTCAGCAGCTGGTGTTGGAGAAACTCGACAGCTACATGTAAGAGAGTGAAACTGGACTACTGTCTAGCCCCATACACAAAGGTAAACTCAAGGTGGAACAAAGACCTGAATGTAAGTCATTAAACCATAAAACTCTTAGAAAAAAACAGGCAAAAATCTCTTAGACATAAACCTGAGCGACTTCTTCATGAACATATCTCCCCGGCAAGGGAAACAAGAGCAAAAATGAACAAGTGGGACTATATGAAGCTGAAAAGCTTCTGTACAGCAAAGGACACCATCAGTAGAACAAAAAGACATCCTACAGTATGGGAGAATATATTCATAAATGACGTATCTGATAAGGGGTTGACATCCAAAATATATGAAGACCTCACACACCTTAACAAACAAAAAACAAATAATCCAATTAAGAAATGGGTAGAGGACATGAATAGACACTTCTCTAAAGAAGAAATTCAGATGGCCAACAGGCACATGAAAAGATGTTCCACATTGCTAATCATCAGAGAAATGCAGATTAAAACCACAATGAGATATCACCTCACACCAGTGAGGATGGCCAACATCCAAAACACAAACAACAACAAATGTTGGCGAGGATGTGGAGAAAAGGGAACCCTCCTACACTGCTGGTGGGAATGCAAATTAGTTCAACCATTGTGGAAAGCAGTATGGAGGTTCCTCAAAAAACTCAAAATAGAAATACCATTTGACCCAGGAATTCCACTCCTAGGAATTTACCCTAAGAATGCAGCAGCCCAATTTGAAAAGGACAGATGCACCCCTATGTTTATTGCAGCACTATTTACAATAGCCAAGAAATGGAAGCAACCTACGTGTCCATCAGTAGCTGAATGGATAAAGAAGATGTGGTACATATACACAATGGAATATTATTCAGCCATAAGAAAAAACCAAATCCTACCACTTGCAGCAACATGGATGGAGCTATAGGGTATTATGCTCAGTGAAATAAGCCAAGCCAAAAAAGACAAGTATCAAATGATTTCACTCATATGTGGAGTATAAGAACAAAGAAAAAAAACTGAAGGAACAAAACAGCCACAGACTCACCAAACCCAAGAATGACTAATAGTTACCAAAGGGAAAGGGACTCGGGAAGATTGGTGGGAAGGGAGGGATAAGAGTGAAAAAGGGGCATTATGATTAGCAGATGTAGTGTTGGGGGGGCACGGGGAGGGCTGTACAACTCAGAGAAGACAAGTATTGATTCTATAGCATCTCACTACGCTGATGGACAGTGAGTGTAATGGGTTTGGTGGGGGGGACCTGATGAAGGGGGTAGTTTAAAAACCATAATATTTCACATGTAATTGTAGATTAATGATACCAAAATAAATTATTAAAAAAAAAGAGAAGATAGGAATTGTACTATCCAACGTCTTTCTCAGGGACTGGGGTAAGTATAATAAACATAGCACATATAAATGCATATGTAGTACATATACATGTAATGTGTATTTTAAAAAGCCAAAGTGTGTAAAAGATCCTCATCCGTTTTGATAATCCTCACCTGAGGCTGATCTGAAATGAAGGTAAAGTACTAATACTAAAATCCATATGTCTTGCCAGTGGGTTTCAGCCCCCGGCATGTTCGCTATTGATTCAATGTGACCAAATAAATTGACAGCAGAACGTTCTTTGGGGTGAAAGTGTTTATTACCCAGCTTGTTCTCCCGGTGGTAGGTCAAGCACTAGCATCTCTTCCTCCGCCCACAGCACTGGGTTGAGTTCTCTATATAGCACAGTAATAGCTTATTGCCTAAATGTGTGTAAGCGGTAGCCTAGCAACAGGCCAGTTACATCATTAGGTAGTTTAAGTTCAGTGAGAATACTGCCCATAGGAACCCCAACTTCCTCACACTCCACCCCTCCAGGAATCTCACCTTACAATCCGCACATTTTCCATCTTCCACAATGGTCCCTGTGTGAGAAAGCTGGAGCACTGTAACCAGATTCCACACAGCAACAGAGGCTAACAACTTAGAGATAATAAAAAATTAAGATACACGTAACAAAAATTATAATAATCCTTAAGCCAGAGGAAGTTCACAATCCACAAAGACTTTAGGGGTGATAAGACACATGTTTTTAATGCCACCAACATAGGCAAATCTTGTCCATCAGGTAGGATGCATGCAAGAGAGTGGTCCTGTGATAGGACTGTAGCAGGAACGGGGTCCCTTCCAGGTCTAGTATACCATACTTTTACTCCTCTCCCTATGGGGGTTACTGAAAGGTCTATATATAGTGCTACTGGAGGTGCATGCACTGGCCATAATGATAAAACAAAACTCCCCTGTAAGATGATCCGACCTTCTGGTCATTCAGGATATACTACTGTGACCTTTGGCAGCCACTCTGCTGTTATTCCAGGAATACACAGGAGGCCAGCTTCCAGGCCTTGTCCCCAAGGTGCCAGGAGAGCCAGCCATCATTGGTCCATGTGTCGAAAGATACAAGGCCATGTCCACTCAATGGAGTCTCTGGGATTCAGTGCAGTTGGTGCTGGCAGCAAGATATTATTCTGGTGGCCGAACCTCTGCTTCAGTGATTCTTCCTTGGTTTGCACTTGCAGTTGTATAGGGGAAGCTGTCATATGTGTTAACATGTCTACAGGGCTCAGGGCTCCCTTTCAGGGTCTCTCATTCAAACGTTGTAGCATGGTCCATAAGTGGACTGACCATCCCCGCAGACTATTGGTATCTGACTTAAGTCTGGATTTTAACAAGCCATTGTGCCTCTCTATCATGCCTGCTGCAGTAGTAATTGTATGGCACATGAAACTTCCACTTGATTCCCAGCTGTCGCACCCATTCTTGCAGTGTATGTCCAGTAAAGTGGGTGCCCTGATCACTCTCAATTACCTGTGGCTGGCCATAGGCAGCAAAGAGATGCTCCAGGCCTCTTTTGGTCATCTGCTGGTCTGCACAATGGGTAGGAAAAACAACCAGAAGTTCAGTAGCTGTGTCCACACCGGTCATCGCATACTGATATCCTTCTGACAGAGGTAGAGGCCCAATATAGTCTATCTGCCACCTGATGAGGGGTATAGGCCCAGTAGCTATTATCCCATGTTGCTATGGAACTCACTGTAAGTCCCTTTTGGAGCATATAACACACTCCTGCCAGGCTCTACTAACTTCTTTGAAGGTCAAAGGCAAGCCCCACTGACAGGCTACATCCCACATTGTCTTTTGCCCCATTGCAGCAAACACTGATGTAGCCATTGGGCTACATCAGAGGTAGGCCTTCCTTCTAACCAACGTATCTGGGCCAATTTATCTGCTTCATCATTTCCTGGGGATGTCAGTGGCAAATGACCTGTCACATGGTATACTGTAATTATTTTAGTCTGACCACAGGCCCATAAGTCTTGCCACAATTCTTTCCCCCAAAGGGGATTGTGACCAACCAGCCAGTTGGCATGGTACCAGGTTGGTAGCCAAAGGGTCAAGCCCTGATAGACAGCTTAGCAGTCAGTGCAGACAACTATACGGGAGGGCTCCTGGCTGATCACAAGCTACATGGTTCACAACTCTGCCCATTGGCTGCTCTTCACCTCACCATCTTCCATCCATATTGTCTAAGTCTTAGAATGGAAAGCTTTGGCCCTCCATATTGGGGACTGCCCACAGCTGGAGCCATCTGTGTACCATGCATCTTTGGTTATAGGGGCTCTTCCATCCCAATATGGACTCTCTGCTACTAATGGTTCAAAAGCAAGTTCTTCCTGCTTTTCACTAGTATATGTCACTGGCCCCAACATACGTGGGAGTTCTTCACTCAAGGGGCTACTAGAAAGGGCACTATGCTGCTGTAAGTAAGCACCCCACTTGGCTAGTCTGGGTGTTTGTGCCACACCACTCCTTGGCCTTTGGGTCCAGTCTCGTACCCACCCCAAGATGGGATATGTGATTATTACCTTTATCGGGGCCATTCCAGTGATGGGTTCTGTAGCCAGCAAGGTGTGATACATGGCAGCCAGTTGTTTTTCTATCAAAGTTTATCGTACCTCTGCCCCTTTCCAGAGTTGTGACCAGAATCCAACAGGTTAGCGAGTTCGTTCAAGCTGCTGCCAGAGACCCCAGCCATAACCGTCTTCAGTGACATGAATGTCCAGCTCACAGGGCCTGCATGGGTCTATCACACTCAAGGCCTGCACAGCCTTGACTGCCTGTTTTACTGTAGTAAAGGCAGATGCACATGTCTCATCCCAGTCCCACCTGACACCCTTTCATACCAACCGGTATAAGGGCTTCAGAATTTGTGCCAAGTGAGGGATAAACACTTTCCAGTAGCCTAGAAGATCCAGAAACTCCTGTAGCAATGCTACAGTTGTGGGGGTAGGAAAGGCCTAGACTTTATCTATCACTGCTTCTGGTATCACGTTGGTCTTACCTGACCAGATGACCCCCAAGAATTTGACAGACAAACCAGGTCCCTGAACCTTGGTGCTGTTCACAGCCCATCCTTTCTCCTGCAAAAGTTGCAGCAGTCTAGGTGCTGTACCTTCTAGATCTGAAAGAGAATCGGACATGAGCATAACATCATCAATATAATGGTACAGCCACACTTTTGGCAGTTTCTCCCATTTAGCCAAGTCCTGGGATACAAGTCCATGACAGACGGTCAGGCTGTGGAGGTATCCCTGTGGGAGGACGGTGAAAGTCCATTGCCATCCTTCCCACATGAAGGCAAACTGTTCCTGACATTCCTGCTTAATGTTAATGAAAAACAAGGCATTAGCAAGATCTACCACATAATGATATGTTCCTAGTTCATGGCTGAGAGTATTAATCAAGACTGCAATAGAGGGGACAGCAGTATGCATAGGGGGTATGACCTTATTCAGATCTCCATAATCCACAGTCATATGTCAGGAGCCATCTTGCATTTTTACTGGCCATTCTGGGGAATTGAATGGACTATGGGTGGGCTTTATAATACCCACATTTTCCAGCTCCTGAAGAGTTTCTCCAATCTCTTTATGCCCTCCAGGCAGTTTGTACTGTTTGGTATTAGTCACCCGTGGAGGTACAGGCAAAGCTATGGGTGGGTGCCTAGCATGTCCCCTCATAATTGCCTTCACCACATGCACTTTCAGTCTGAACTCACCTGCAGTGGTCTGCAACCATAGATGCTGCAGAATATCAATCCCTAAAATATACTCAGGGATAGGAGATATATACACAGTATACTCTTTTGGGGGTAGATGCCCTATTCCCAAAGGGATTTGGGCTTTTTTCACTCTGATAGCCTTCCCCCCGTATCTATCTATGATAGTCTGGCTCCCAGGGAACTACTCAGGGTTACCATGAATCAGTGAACATTCAGCCCCAGTGTCCACCAGAGCCAGGACACATTGTATGTTCACTGGGGACCAATGGATAGCTATTTCAACATGTGGTCTCCGGTACCCCCCGGTCCCTCAGGGCAGATACCTTCACCTTCCCCTCAGTCAAACCATGTTCCCCAATCACCTTCCTGTGTGGGCAGGGGGGGGGCGCTGCTCCTCTCCCTGGGGAATCTTCAGCTGCTGGGTCTTTATTTTCTTTACAACCACTGGGCATGCTTTCAATACAGGAGGCGCCAGTGCCTCCAGCATCACCCCTTCGTCTTTCTCCAGCTCCTCCATTTCTGGGGCTGATGGCACCTTTCTCTCCCCTCCCCCGAGTGCCTCCTCTGCTACAACCTTTACCTTTTCTAGTGTACCTCGCAGCAATGCTACCTCAGTCTTCAGAAGGTCTCTTACCTTCAGCTCAATTCTCCGCAGCTGACGTTCTCGTACCACCTCCGCCTGTGCTTCCTTCAGGAGTTTGTCTTTTTCCTTGATGGCTTCTTCCTCCTTCAGAACACCTGGCAGCACTGCCGTCTCATCTCCAATGGCACCTTGCTGCCTGTGCTCTTGTATCAATGCCATCTCTTTCTCAGGGAATCCACAAAAGAGTGCAGCTCGCATTCTCGTGCTGCCTCTTGCATCAATGCCATTTCCCTCCTCAGGGAATCCACAGAAGTTTGCAGTTTGCGTTCTCGTGTCACCATTTCCTCTGTAGACTTTTTTAATACTGTGAGAAGCAGCCAACCCACAGTCCCTGCTGCCTCACGGGCACTCTGCTTCTCAAAGGATTTGCTTACTATACCAAGGGCCACCCCTACTGCCTCAGGTGTCACCTCCACTTGCCTCTAGTCCTGGGGTGGGGCCCAGTCCTCTAGGAGGCAAGCCACCTCAGACCACATACCCATTAGGGGACGATCCACTGTTTCCCTATTCACAGGGGCAGCCCGCTGAAGCACCCCTCCCATAAGGGCAGCTTCTTTTTCCTCGGTCAACAATGAACCCTGCCAACTTTCGCCAATTGTCTTGTCAATGGGTTTCAGCCCCAGACAAGTTCACTATGGATTCAATGTGACCAAAGAAATTGACAGCAGAACATTCTTTGGGGTGAAAGGGTTTATTACCCGGCTTGTTCTCCTGGCGGTAGGTCGAGCACTAGCGTCTCTGCCTCCACCCAGAGCACTGGGCTGAACTCTCTCTATAGCACAGTAATAGCTTATTGCCTAAAGGTGTGGAAGCAGTAGCCTAGCAACAGGCCAGTTACATCATCAAGTGGTTTAAGTTCAGTAAGGATCCTGGCCATAAGAACCCCAACTTCCCCACACCATCCCAAAAGGTCGTTTTTCCCAAAGTTTCAAATTCTGCTTACTGAAGTATTTTATCCATATATGTATAGTATTTGACAAACCATAAGAGTGTATTCCCAAAGCTTGAGAAGGAAAACTTGTGTATCAAAGTAGAGTAAGTATAATTCACAAGAAAGTGAGTGGAGAGTAATATTTATTACTCTCAAAGAAGATGTTGTGAACAGAACAACTGTGGAAGAAACTGTAACAATACAAATAATCTACTTTAAGAACTGTAGAATATCTCAAGCAACCAAGATACTCTTTGCTTTTACTTATGTAGAAGGTGTTTTGTGCTGAATTGTGCCCCTCCCCCACCCAATTCATATAATGAGGTTCTAATCTCCAGTACCTCAAAATATGACTTTATTTGAAGATAAGACCTCTTAAGAGGTAATTAATGTAAAAATGCCACCATGTGCCTAAACTCTAAATTATATGACTCCTGTCCTTATAAGCAGAGCAAGTTAAGGCACAAATTTACACAGATTTAGGAGTGATGATGTGAGGTCACAGCAAGAAGATAATCGTCTATAGGCCAGAGAGAAAGACCTCAGAATGAAATCAACTCTGCGAACACCTTTATCTCAGACTTCTAGCTTTCAGGTCTGTGAGAAAGTAAATTTCTGTTAAACCACTCAGTCTGTGGTACTCTGTTATGGCAGCCCTAGCAGACTGCTACACAAAATATTTCTTGGATTTTTTTCTGTTTTTATAGTAATACTCAGATGCATAATTTCTGGAAATAGCTGAGTATCAACTTTCAAAACAAGGTGAAATATGTTTTGATTTTGTTATGTTTTTTGTTTATATCTAATACATATATGTCATTTTAGGAAACATTCTTAAAGTTGAGGACTTAAATAAAGACCTTCTAGGATAACTTGCTTAAATGTGGTGGCAGTGCCGAACATCACTTTGGTTAATAGCAGTGGTAGATTGAAAAATGGGTGCGATCCTTCATCCCCTCCTGTGTTCACACCCCTTTGTCACTGCTCCGTTAAGGGATAGAATCTAAATATCCCTGCCTCTGAATTGGCACTGGCTTTGTCATTCATCTTGGTTGATACAATGCACCAGGGATGACATGTGTCAATTCCCAGTCTAGGCCTCCAGAAACCCTGTGCTCCTGTGCTCTTTTCTCTCTTGAAACTTGTCTCCTCCATGAACAAAAGCCATTTGCCTGCTGGATGACAAGAGACACCTGGCGCAGTGCTGGGAATGGCCAGCAATCCCTGAGACAACAGATGAAAGACTACTCCACACCTCACTTTACAGCAAGAAAGGAGAAGGCAAGGGGGTCTGTGCTCAGGGGTAAAGACCCTTTTCCTCTGTTCGCTCTAGTATTTATTATGTGCTTTCAAATCTTTACATCATGATTAAAAATAACACAGGTGCAGATCACAAGAATGCAGAAAGTTACAGAATGTAATCACTCTTAAACCTTTCATACAGTCAAAGGCTTTCATGTGCTGATTATTATCAGAAACACAAAGCAGAGCTCTATGTGTGCTGCATGCTTGGTTAAACTAGAATTATACTATGCAAAAACAGCATTTGTGAAAAACACCTTCAGGCTCATGGGAACAAAAGGAACAGGTGACTCTCGTGTCTTTCCAAGGATACAGTCTTTACACAGACCCCAGCACCCTGTCCGGTAGTCCCATGATGCCCTCTGGAAATTTCTATCTATATTTTAGCAAGCCAAGCACTGTGCACAGCACCAACATTAACATTTCCATACCCTGCATCCCAGTCCATCTCTTCACCTTAGCAGACCACCAACCACTTGGTGTTTGGGTTAAGCTATGGTAACTTAGTAGGTCCCTCCCTGTCTGCCGACTAATCACAAGCCCAGATAAGATCAGACAAGTCTGGTCCAGAACAAGAGAAATGTGCAATAGACCTATGGACCTGTGGACCTAAGCAGCAAAAAACAATTGTTTTTGATTGTTATTTAGCTGACTAAATTCTCAAGTGTTCTGTTGCATCCTATACATATATAATACTAGAGCCACTTGGGCTTTTAATCTGGGATTTGACTTATACTTCTTACCACTTATGGATTTTTTTTATTGTCATGTAATTAAGATTTTTTAAAACATATCTAATTATATGTATTTATCTAAAGTCATTTCTATAACATTGCTTAGAATGTTACTTTAAATGTATACTAATTCTTTGTTATGTATGTGGAAGCTGTACCCACCAGAACTTTTTCTGTGTGATCAATGAAGCTCCTTTAGCTCAAAGTAAACACACACACACACACAAGTCAAATGACTTATTATCTAGCAAGTTAATAAATTATTAAAATTGATTATTGAGTATTAATGGTTTGTGTTATAGATCATTGTAAGGCATTTTCTTTCATAGCTAATTTACAATCAAGCATCTCGAATTATGTTGCTATGCACTGTGTAGTTCTTACTAGACTTTATAATACATAGTTCATCTTAACATTGTTTCTTGGATGAATTGAAAGAAAACTTGAGAGAAAGACTGGAATTTCTCTTTTGTTTGGTCCTCCACATAATTCATCAGAACAGTGAATGTGGTAGAATTTAATAGTGAATGTTTCTTAAATATATAAATACATGAGAGCTGATGGTATGGCTTATGAGAATGGACAGACAAACATTTAAGAGCTGTGGACACTTCCTCATCAATACCCCTCTAAAGTAGAATATAGGGAGACATGCCCCCTCAGCTGTCTTGAATCTGTATGTATCTACTTTCAGTATATTATAGTGGTATAAATCATCAAGACCTTTTGTTTTATTTAAAAATTTGAATCCATTCTTATTCCTTTATCTTAATATTTGTAGCTAAAATCCTTTTGATTTGTTTTATTCTTGGTTACTTCAGGTTATCTTGAGGCACAAACATTAACAATGGTCCACTAATTAGGGGTCCCAGACAGATATGTTCCAGCTCCCTGTTGATTGGCTCTTTGAATACCCAAGATTTGCCTGAGTCTTAATTTTTTCTAGCATGGTTTTGATACTTTATTTCTGAGTAGCTGTGGACTACAAGCCTGGTAAATCCCAATTGCATTCTATTACACTATCCATACAATCTAACATTGACCTTTGTCCCCTGCTTAGAACTTCTCTTCTAGCTCATCCTGGTGTTCCTCCTAAATGTAACTCCTTTGGCTGTGCCTTAACACTGAATAGCTCTTGAAGCTATCTCCACTGGGACACCAAACTTATTCTTTACAATTCTTAGTCACGGGCTGTATTACTTTCCTAGCGCTGCTGTACCACTGACTGGGCTGCTTAAAAAACAGAAATTTATTATCGTAGTTCTAGAGGCTAGAAATCCAGAATCAATGTGCCACCACTGTTGGTTCCTTTGGAGACGGCTGAGGGAAGGATCTGCTCCAGGCCTTGTTCCTGGGTTTGTGCATGGCTGTCTTCTCCCTATGCTTCTTCACAGTGCCTTCCCTTTATATATGTCTCTGTGTCCAAATTTCCCCATTTACAAGTCATATTAATTAGGTCCCACATTAGAGACCTCACTTTACCTTGATTACCTCTGAAAAGACCTTATCTTCAAGAAAGGTCACATTCTCAGGTACTTGGGGTTAGGACTTAAATGTGTGAATTTTAAGCAAGGCATTAATTCAACCCACAACACCCAAATTGATGGTATTGATAGCATGGACTTAACTTTCTCTTCTTCTTGTTATTGACACTGAAGGACAAATATTTATGCTATACCGAAGCCAAATATAAACCAGGGGTTCAAAAGTGAAAAAATATCACTGTAGTCTACCCTCCTACTTTGCCACCTTGACATGCAACATAACTCCTTAAATTGGTTTGGTTTTGTCTGAAGGACTGGAAATGCCAAGATTAGATGGTTAAGGAAGTTGAAAAAGAGCAAGAAGGTGTTTAAATCATTATGATGAGAGAAATAAATAATATTTCCTCACGCTAATTTTAATAAACTGCTTAATTAAGAATTGTTTAGTGTCACAGAAAAGTTGCAAGGATGGTTACCTTATCTTCTCACCCAGATTCCCATATTGTTAACATCTTATAGAATTAGTATGAAGCATTTGTTAAGACTAACAACCCAACTTTAGTAAAATACTATTGATTAAAGTTTACACTTAATTTGGATTTCACCATAATACTAATTTCCCCCTAATGACTATTTCCTGATCTAAGATCCCAGCCAGAATACCACCTCACACATAGTTGTCATGTCTCCTTATTCTCCTCTGGTCTGTGACTCTGTCTTATACTTTTCTTGATTTTTCATAACATTAACAGTTTTGAGGAATCCTGGTCAGGTATTTTTCACAGTATCCCTCTATTTGGGTTCTTTTGACATTTCTCCCTTGGTCAGAATGGTGTTACAGATTTGGGGACAAATCTCACAGAGGTGAACTGCCCTTCTTGTCACATCATATCAGCTGAATTTGCTATTAATATGGCTACTTACTGATGATGTTAACCTTGGTCAATTGTTCATAGTAGTGTTGTCCAGGTTTCTCCACAGTAAAGTTACTTTTTCTCTCTTTATTTCTGCTGCTCTGTGGAATTAAGTTATTAAGTGCAATCCACCTTGAATGTGGGGAATGGTCAAGTTGATTTTTTAAAGTATTATTTTTTTTCTTCCAAGAGTTTAGTACTACTAAATGGTCTTTTCCCTTCCATACTAAAGTCAATAGAATGTTGGGACTTTTTAGTTCTTCATTCAATTAAGACATCTCAAAAGCAACAAAAAGAAGAACTCAGTGATTTTAGCAAAAGGTTATTTTTGCAAAATCCAGAATAAATATGCAGAAATGTAACAAATTCCTCTCCTTTATATATGTGTTTTTTTCTCTTGAATGTGGAACATTTTGCAGCACTTATTGAGCAACCAGCAGCTCTTAAGTCTTTGGTAGGAATTACTCCTAAGCTGTTCAACATTTGCTACACTAGTTCAACATTGCAAACTATTAATGATTTTCTAGAGCACTGTATTCCTGACAGTCTTTTGAAGATTCAAAGCAGACAAGAAAGCATTGACAGACAACAATTTTGCCCAAATCATAAAGGATGGCTTTTTCTCAGCCTTCACTACACTTTTAACTTAACCGTAAATATATTGTTGCATATTTTCAATTAACTAGAGGCCTGACTTTTTGTCAAAGCAGAAAAGATGTACCTTCCTTTGCATCAATAGTTCAGTTTACATTCTTTGGGAAGTAGAGTAGCTTCAACATGCAAATCTCATTTTCTAATTAATCTAATTGAAGAAAACAACATTACTATGTTTGGCCAAATTTTGGTAGATTTCCTTCCAAATGAAATGGTCAATACTAAGCAATCCATATCCCTTAAAGAACTAATTTGATTAAAAAGCTCCAAATACAATGTGCAAGTAAGTGATTCTTTTAGGCCTACCTCAAGGCTCCATTCACTACAGCTGGTGTTTGGAATATGGGAGGGCACCTGAACTATAGACATGTAATCTATGATTCTCAGTGGCCTGAGCCCTAAATCCTCAGCCCATCAGATGTGATGACTATTTTATATCAATTAGATTATATCTAAGAGATTCGATGTGAAATACAAGAATCAAGATTTTCATATTTGGAAGATGAAATGCAAAATGCCTAGACAGAGAAGAGTTAAAAGAATGTGTATAACAGCAGAAAGAAGAGACAAATGAACTCCACCCACTGGAGCAATAGCATGGTTATCCTGTCCCTCAATTTGTATTATATCCTCCCAGTTCTCATATAATATCCTGAATTCCATGTTAGCTCAGTGTGATGCTATTCCTGGGTTGTTTTCCATATTTCTGAGGATAACCTTTCATTACTCGATGATAGCTGATCTTTGAAACAAAAATGACGATATTCTACACAAATGTTTTACACAGCAGCATCAGGTTTTTCTGTGAACATGATCAAAGATTTTGACCAAAGTAATGGAATTTAAAATGTTCAGCAATAAGCTTCTTTTTCTTGTTCTCTAGCACAGAACTCTCTTGTATTTCAAACTAGCTTTTGTCAAGGTTCAAGAAAAATGCAAAACTGCCATGTGAAGAAATTCTAAGAATTTCCTATTGACTCATTTATGAAGATGGGATGTCCTGCCATTGCTGTGAGAACACAGGTAAGTTATCTCAGGAAAGACTATTCTAGGAGAGACTATTAATGTTATACCTGCAGTTTTGAAATCCAAAGATTATTTGTTGCTCTCAACCAATATACTATGTCTCCTCATAAATTTAACAAAATATGACTGATTCCAAGGACTTGTTAACACATGGCTGGGGAGCATTTTACATTAGAAAATAATCAATGCTATTCTTCCCATTCTTAAAGTATTTCTGCACCAACTTTGATTTAAACAAAACTATGACGCCTTTGTTAGCTAGCCACTACTAGGTAGCTATCAAAATTATTAAGATATTTTGGATTTTGTTTATTCTGATAATCAAGGTTACGTAGAGGGGGAGGCCATGTCAAAAATTCTTCAGCATTAACTATTGAATATTGTGTTGTTTCCACAGATAAAGGTAACATATTAATATCTAATAGAATTTATTAGTATTATAAATTGCTTTTATCTTGAAGTAATGTCATATTTCCTTTTAATAGATATGTTTCTCTATTATTCATCCACATCATTGCCAGACTTCCCCTTCAGGGAAGCAGCATTTTTACAAGGAGTTTGGGTCACAGATTTAAATCTGATTTACTTGAGTCCAAGTCCTAACTCTGTCATTTACTAGCTATGTGACCTTGGGCAGGTTCCCTTAACTTATCTGCCTATCAGATTTTCCATCCAAAAAGTGAGGATAACAATGGTTCTTGTATCAGAGGATTCTTGTGAGCATGAAGATAATATATAGAAAGTATTTAGAATAGTGTCTGACACTATCACCAAGATAGAATGTTAAAGTTTCTATTTGAGGTTAGCATGCTTATTTTCAACAACCTCCTATTCTTTGGGGATAAAAATACATATATAGGAAGGAAAGAAAAAAAGAATGAATTACAAAAAGAAGACAGGAAGAGTGGAAGGATTTCACAGTTGGCATTTGGAAAGTTTCTCAGGAATGGCTGCAGACCCATGTGAAGTAAGCTGGAGAGGGTCCCCAGTAATCCATGAGGAATGCAGCAGACCTAGGGAATGCACAGTGTTCACTGTTGCTTGAAGTTTATAGATTATGGGGGTGAGTTAGTGTTAGTAAGACTTCTTTTTCTTAACTGTGCTTCAATTATCTTTTTTTCCTCTGCACTTTGGTGGCAATTGAATGTTGGAAATAAAGTAAGGTGTGAAAGTAAAAAATGAGATAAAAATAACCTGAACACTTTAGACAAGTAGGGTAATAAATGCAGCTGCAGTCAAAATAGTGCACACTGAATTTCTGAGCTTTTTAAAATTCCCATTTAAAATATGCCTATTAGTTATTAGTAAGTTAGAATACAGGCAGACAAAGCGTGGTATTTGAAACAGCATAAATCCAAGGGTACAAATGATGGCAATCTAGTGTAAATGGTAGATATGGGAATTAATCTTACTAGGTACTCACAGGGGTCCTATTTTCAGTGTGCCCTACAGCACTGGCCCACTTCATTCTGTGTCAGCATAAATCTCATCTTAGTGGGAATAACTGCATGCCCACTACAAATGTAAAAAGTACTGGTTCAAAAGATAAAGCAACACTAGGGTGATCTAAAGACGAATACTGAAGAAAGGTGAATTCATTTCATCAGACCTTGGTGAATCTAACTGATGATGCATCTTGATTAAGATTAGCTCAGATGCAGGCTCATGAATATTTGTGAAGTGTTGAAATGAACAATCATGGAGGGAATTAAGAGGCACATAATAGAAAAATATGAAGCATGAGAACTAGTTTTTACTGTTAAGTTCAAGGCTATGCCAAATTACATCAATCAGTATCTAAAACTTTGGCTTTATATCTAACTTAATTAGTAAATATTTGGATTCTTATAGAGCCAAGAGATAGAAATCCCATATTATTACATTAAAACGATTTTTAATGTTCCCTCCATTTAAAAAAAAAAGTTGAACTTTTTAAACCCTTCAATCAGAAACTGTTGGTATAAGCAAATTTTCACATATCAGGTAATCATTGCATTATTAGGTATAATTCTCTATCAGTCTATACTTGGCAAGTACTCTTTTCAGTTATACTTTCAAAAACTTTAGTCAGGATTCTGTACTTTTCAGTGCATGTGGGGTCCTTTCCAAAGTCAATTCTAGGCTCTGAAAATATGAACTATCTATAGCTGATATAAAACCTGCAGCTTAATTCCGTGTATAAAGATTTAATAGCTATGAAACACTACCAAAAATGGGGGTAGAGATTCTCATTTATGCCTTCACTGAATATTCTCAGTAGAGATTCTCAAGGTTTCTGTTATCTCATGTGTGAAAATAGACTGGAGAACATTTTATCTTCTTGCTTGAGAGATATAACACCTATTCACATTTTCTGCCACAAGGAACAGATTGGTGCTCAGCCTTCTGCTGCTTCTCTAGACCTGCCACTGCA
This sequence comes from Smutsia gigantea, assembly GCA_032199065.1. Lineage (NCBI taxonomy): Eukaryota > Metazoa > Chordata > Mammalia > Pholidota > Manidae > Smutsia > Smutsia gigantea. Next base: position 144,672 of record JAVSCE010004290.1, read on the forward strand.
TCCGTGACAAGGTCAGGCTTCCTGTGGGCTATTTCCAGTTGGTGACTTAGCACAATGGGAATACTAATGCAGTCCCATTCCTATAAGACAGGAACTCCTCAAATGGGAGATGTAGCTTGAAGATTCTTTATTGACCTGATCAAATCTTTCTTGGAACTGTGCTGGAGTCCAAGATATTTCTTATACAACCTCCTATGTTCCTCTTCCCTTCACACTATCAGACTGCAACACAGTCTTCTCTGACTCTCTTCTCGCCCTCTCTGACTCCCTTACCATGTTGAACAGGCATTTTCCCTAATAAATCCATTTTGGATTTTGCCTTTAGAAGGAACCAAACTAACACATCACTTTTAATAATCAGTCTTAATAACTATTATAAACTGGATGAGTGATTATGCCTTAATGTGATTCTTTGTGATTCAAAGAAAATCAACTGCTGCATTTAATATATTCAATTATTCATATACTTGATATTCACTGAGTTCCTGCTATTTGGTAGATATGGACACAACTTCATCTCTCAAATACTTAGAATCATGGCCTTGATAGGAATTTTTACTCTGATTTTTTATGACAGTCAGAAGTATCTCTAATTGGAGAAAATTTCCCAGGGTCATTTTAAATAATTTTGGATTTTGTTTGTATTGTGTATGTGGTTCATTTAGGTATAAAAATGAGGTGCTCAAGTAGAACTGTGACCTATTCAGCTTCCCTTTACCTGGACAACCTACCTTGAGTACCAAAGTTCTATTTAGCAATGTCTCTTTTGTTCCAGTCAAGAGTTCTCTGCAAAAATAAGATAAATGTTCCTTCACAGTGGAATTCCTCAATGTTGTCACTAGTAAGTTTTTGGACTATATGATTCTTTGTCGTGGAAGACTGTTCTATACATTATATGATGTTTAGCAGCATCCTGGGCCTCTACCTACCGGTGTAATAGCAATCCTCCAGTTGTGACAATCAAGACATTGCCCCAATACTCTGGGGGCAAAGCTTCTTACTTGAGAACCAGTGTTCTTAAGAACTTCTTGAGGACCAACAAAGGAATCAGTGAAACCACAACATAATACGTTTTGTACTAAGTGAACAATTTAAAAAAGAGAGAGAGCAGCACCTGCAGTTCAGGAGAATGTAAGCACCGTCTCTGAGGCCGGCCCATCGTTACTTTGTACTCGATGTTGTGTTATGCTTTTGATCGTGCACTTTCTGTTTTGGATTTTTTTACCTGGAAATTTAATTGCCGCGGGTCTGATGCCTTACGTGTATCAAGAAGAAAACTCTGTCAATGGATAATTCTGCCTTTCTGTTTATAGTCTTTAAGATTCAGAATTTCAAATACAGAATATTTTATCAGCTACATTGATTTCCATTCTCTTTAACTACTTATTTAATTAATTATTAAGGATTTCCTATGTGCCGTCTTTGTATCAGGTATTGGGGACACATGAGTGAACAAAAAAAACAAATTATAGCGTACCTGAGAAAGCATATGAAGATGTTTGCTCTCCTCAATATGTGCCAACCTGAACCACATTCAGATACCAAGCAATGTCTTCTTCATTTGCACTGATTGGGTAATGGGGGTGGTGGTAAAGTTTGGGTTATGGGAAGAAAGGTGCAAAAGAAGAGTGTATGACCATATTAAATAGGGACACAAAAAGAACAACCTCCACACTGATTCTATTTCAGAAAGTCTTTACCCATTACTTAAAGTCAATACTGATTTTTTTCTGCCATCTTGACTAATTTCATTCTAGGCTCCAAAAGCTTCTGGCTGTGTTATTTAACAATTTTTTACACACCTATGTATTTTTATAGAAATATAGGAACTTCCATGCACCTAGAGAAAGAAGTGAAAAAGTGGACTTAGGGTGACACACTTAGAGACCACACACTTGCAGCTTTAGAAGAGCTGCTTTCAAAGTAATGTCATCAAAGAAACACATAAGCCAATAATAATCATGCTATAAAATACTACATAATAAAGGGCTTTATTCAAATTAATTTCTTATGTTCACATGTATAAAAAAGCAAGTAACATAGCACACATGGAGTATATTTTATTTTTATTTAATCAATTCATAAAAAATTCAATGTAAGATTTGTGGGATAAAATCTCAGTCTCAATTTATTAGAACTGATAAACATATTTTCATTTCATTCATAAGGAAAAAACTCTTTCACACAAATACACACAATCACACACATACACACATGCACACACACATGCTATCAAAGCATCATTTAGATGGTGACCTGATGCTTTTCTAACTTCACACTCCCTCACAGGAAGACTGACTAGCAGCCTTCTATAGACAAGATACCACTGAGAAAATCCCTGAACCCAGTGGTAAGGTTTAGGCATCTCCCAGGACCACAAAGACCAAGAAGAAATGCATTTGAAGGGTAAGAAGAGCAGTCTTACTTTGTCTGCCTCTTCCCAAACCAGCTCAGTGCTGCACTAAAGCCTCCTAAGCCTAGAATTTCTCTAGTGGGAAAAAAGAGTCCAGTATGGACATCTAGTTTCCCTAGTATTGCAAGACACTTCCCAGGAGGAAACAAAATTGACAAACCTGTATCTAATCTTACCAAGACAAAAAGAGCAAAGACTTAAATAAATAAAATTATAAGTGAAAGAGAAGATGTTACAACTGGTACCACAAAGGATCATAGATCATCTGAAAAATTATGTGCCAATAAATTGGATAACCTAGAAGAAATGGAAAAGAATTCTAGAACCCTACACTCTACCAAGACTGAATCACGAAGAAATAGAAAATCTTAATAGACCAATAACAAATAAAAGGATTGAATCAGTAATCAAAGGCATCCTAAAAAAGAATGTTCTAGTACCAGAGGTTTTCACTGGTGAATTCTACCAAATATTTAAAGGATTAACAACGATGCTTCTCAAGTTCTTCCAAAATATTGAAGGGGAGAGAATACTCCCAGACTCATTTTATGAGGCCAGCATTATCTTGACACCAAAGCCAGATAAACACACTTCAAGGAAAGAAAGCTACAAGTCAATATTCCTTATGAGTACAGATATAAACATTCTCAACGAAATCATAGCAAACCAAATTCAAGAGCACAGTGAAAGAATTACACACCACGACCAAGTGGGATTCATTCCTGGGATTCAAGTTTGGCTCAACATATATAAATCAATAAAGGTAATACATCATATTAATAAAATGAAAGTTAAAAATCATATGATCATCTCAATAAATGTAGAAAAATCATTTGACAAAATTCAACAAACTTTCATAATTAGAACTCAACAAATAGGTATAAAAGGAATGTACATCAACATAATAAAGGCCATATATGACAAACCCACAGGTAACATTTTATTCAATGATGAAAATCTGAAAGCTTTTCCTCTAAGTTAGGAACAACACAAGAATGACCACTCTCAACACACCTGTTCAACATAGTAGTGTAAGTCCTATCCAGAGGTCATAGACAAGAAAAGAGAAAATCATCTAAACTGGTAAGGAAGAAGTAAAACTGTCACTATTTGCAGGTGACATGATATTGCATATAGAAAATCCTAAAGACTCCACCAAAAAAAGTTAGAATTAATAAATTACTTCAGTAAAGTTTCAGGATACAAAATCAACATACACAAATCAATTGCATTTCTTTACACTAACAATAAACTATCTGAAAAACAAATAAACCAATCTTATTTTCAATAGCATCAAAAACAATAAATTATCTAGGAATAAATTTAACCAAGGAGGTAAAAGATTTATACAATGAAAGCTGTAAGACATTAATGAAAGAAATTGAAGGAGACACAAGAAATGGAAGGATAACATTGTTCCTGTATCACAAGACTTTAACATTTTCACAATATTAATGGCATTTTTGCAGAATGGCATTTTTGCAGAAATAGATAAAACAACCTTAAAATTCATTTGGAACCACAAAAGACCAAATAGTCAAAGCAACCTTGAGATTGTTCTAAAAAACAAAGCTAGAGCCATCACACCTCCTTATGTCAAAGTATATTACAAACTATATTACTAAGCTATAGGAATTTAAACAGAGTGGTGCTGGCATAAAAACAGACATGTAGACTAATGGAAGAAAATGGAGATACCAGAAATAAACTTATGCGTATACAATCAACTAATATTTAATAAAGGAGCCATGACTACTCAATTAGGTAAAAACAGTTTTTTCAATAAGTGGTGTTGGGAAATTGAATATTCACATGCAAAAGAACAAAACTGGATCTTATACCATTCACAAAAATTAACTCAAAACCTGAAACCATAAAGCTCCTAGAAGAAAATAGAGAAGAAGCTTTTCAACATTGATCCTGGCAATGATGTTTTGGATTTGACACCAAAAGCACCAAAAACAAAAGCAAAAATCAACAAGCGGGACTACACCAAATTTAAATACTTCTGTAGAGCAAAAATACAATCAACAAAATGAAAACGCATATATGGAATGGAGAAAATATTTGCATATCATGTATTTGATAAGGTGTTAATATCTAAAATATATAAGAAACTTATACAACCCCATAGCAAAACCAAAGAATCTAATTTAAAAAGTACAAAGATCCTTAACAGACATTTTTCCAAAAAGATATTCAAATGACCAACAGGTACATGAAAATGTGCTTAACATTACCAATCATCAGTAAAATGCAATTTGAAATCATAATGAAGTATTACCTGACACTTGTTAGAATGGCTGTATTAAAAAATGTAAGAGATAAGTGTTGGTGATGATGTGGAGAAAAAGGAAGGCTTGTACATGGTTGGTGGGACTTTAAATTGGTACAGCCACAATAGAAAGCAGTATGAAGGTTCCTTAAAAAATTAAAAATAAAACTACCATATGATCCAGCAATCCCCCTTCTGGGAATGTTGCCAGAGGAAATGCAATCACTCTCTTGAAGAGATATCTACACCCCCATGTTTGTTGCAGCTTATTTATAATAGCCAAGATATGGACATGCCCTAAGCACCTGTTGACAGGTATATGGATAAAGAAAATATAATACACACACACAGTACAGTGGAATAATATAATATACACAATGGTACAATAAAATAGTAGGAAATCTTGCCATTTGCAAAAACATGGATGAGTCTTGAGAACATGACGCTGAGAAATGATTCAAAGAAAGACAATAGAAATACCTACATATATGACCTTGCTTATATGTAGAATCTAAAAATGTGAACTTGTAGAAACAGAGAGTAGATTACTAGTTGCCAAGGGTGGGGATAGAGGTGGGGATAGGGGTGAGGGAAGTGAGAGAAAGTGGTCAAAGTGTCCTAACTTCTAGTTATAAGGTAAGTAAGATTTGGGACCTAATATTGAACATGATGCAGTTAATACTGTATTGTATAGTTTAAAGGTGCTAAGAGAGTAGATCTTAAATGTTCATATATTGCACACACACAAAAGGTAACTATGTGAATGACAGATGTGTCAACTAACCTTACTGTAGTCATTTTGCAATGTATACATATGTCAAATCATCACATTGTACATCTTCAGCTTACACAATGTTACAGATCAATTCTATCTCAGTAAAGCTGGAAAAAAAATGCCCCCTCAATATGGCAGGAGTCAGTACATATGTAACATCAGTCCATCATGTCTATATACATATTGATTATATATATTATATAATACATATTAAATATATATATTACATATGATATATATTGGTAAAGAGCATAAGATAAGTGGTGGTGTTTTTTTCTTTTTGTAAAATATACTAGTTAGTCATATATTTGGACTGAAATACTCTACCATCTTTTCAATTTAATTTAAAACAAAACAATGATAACCAGAAAATTTAACTAATATCTTAATGTCTAATCATTTCCATTTCACTTTATTCTAGCATACACTTGAAATATAATTAAGTCTACACTGTATATTAAAATTAAAATGCTGCAGTTGTTTAAAAAATGAAAAAGAAAGTATTTGTTCAGAAGAGGAATTATGAGGCTACAGCTATAAAAAATAACTGCAGTCTTATCACCAACTGACACAGTATTAAAACTGAAGGACCTTGATGTTTAGAGTTGTGGAGATCAGGTCACATTTCTAGATCAGCTAAAGATTGTTTAAGGCCCTGGTGAGACACCACAGAATTGTCTGTGAGTTTTTACCATTTCTACACAATCATGAATATATTCATTATCAGATTTCCATATTCTCTTAAAAAATATTTTCAAAGCATAAAGAAAAAACTGAAGGAACAAAACAGCAGCAGAGTCACAGAACCCAGCAACAGACTAACAGTTACCAAAGGGAAAGGGACTGAGGAGGATGGGTGGGAAGGGAGGGACAAGGGGGAAAAAGGGGCATTACGATTAGCAGACATAATGTAGGGGGGGGCACAGGGAGGGCTGTACAGCACAGAGAAGACAAGTAGTGACTCTATAGCATCTTTCTATGCTGATGGACAGTGACTGTAATGGGGTATGTGGTGGGGAGTTGATGATGGGGGGAGTTTAGTAACCACAATGTTGCACATGTAATTATAGATTAATGATACAAAAAAAACCCACAGTGTGAGACCTCAAAGGAACTATTTAGTGAAGCTATATTCCAAACTACAGTTCTGTAGATATGTGTATTTTTATACTTTTTCCAGTGGCCCTTTGCTATGAAAAAGAAAGATTTACCTGAGCAATTATCAATGTTGGTTCCACACATTATTTCAGCCAGCAACTTTTCTTGAATAACTCTAGCTGGACAGGCCATGGTGTACAGCCGGTCTGTACAGAACAGATAGGTTCTGTTATGAAGACAGGGAACTGTTATCCCTCCAGGCAAAACATGCCAAGGAGAATGCAACTGTAGCAGACCTAAGCGGGGAGTGGGAATTTACAAGGACTCATGTTTGGTAGCAATAGTCAGGTCATACTTGATTACAATATGAAATAAATAATTTAGCATGGTTTTATAGTCTACTAAAACATCATAAAGTAACTAAACTGTGTATGCTGTCAACATGAGACTAGTATAATTTAATAAATAAGATTAATTTAACATAAGTCTTTAAGCCTTTTTTGTCAAACACATTACATATTTATATTTTTTTCCTGCAGATAGCAAATTAAATAACATTTGTTTACCCAGAAATTGCTATAGGTTATGTATCATTCAGGAAGTAGATTTTCAAAGAAATTAATCTGTCTCCTTTTAAGTCTAATAAATTTAGGATTTTCAGAAATGTACGGATTTATGAGAAATATAACATCTCCAAAAATAATGACTGAAACTTTTTGATATCAGAGGATATATTTAAATTTAAATAGTATTTTACCCATAGCACATAGGCTAGAATGTTAATTCTTCTTAGTAATACTTGCTAGTTCATTCTTTACTTGATATCTCTAAAGAATAGGTATTCTATTAGTAGAACAGATACAACCACTAAACAAGTAGTACTTATTTTAATCTTCAAATCTCCAAAAAAATATATTTCCCCTATGAGTTCCATTCATTCTTAATTATTTTATTACCAATCAGCTGCCGCCTATAATACAGTAATCCTTCACCCATGTTTACATTAAAATAAAAACCGTATATGAAAATGTGGAAGAGAATCATTGACATTAGACAACTTAATGATTTATACGATTTTTTTAAACAAAGAATACTTTTAAACAGACAATATATTGATTAAACAACTACAAAAAAGATCCAAAAACACAAAACAAAAATATGTCATTAGTATGCAACCCATTTATATAGCAGGGACAAATAATTAGTTTAAAGTTATCAGCAGTTTATTTCTTTTACCAGAGATATTTGACTTTACATTTCTCAGTAGCAAAAACAAACAGAAAACAAGTAAGTGGTTGGTTATATGAACCTTCTGTTTTCCTGGGCAGAAGCTGAAGTTTTTCTTTGGCTAGACCTTCCCCCAGTTAAGGGATAGGCCACTTTGATGAGCTTATTCAAGCAGTCAATGTAATTCACAGGGAAGACTTAAATGTTGCCTGAGAAACATATATCATGTATTGTGATTGCCCCACCTGGCCCTTGGCCACATAAAATATCCAGGAGTCAGAGCAGTGGTTCCCCCTGAAGGAAGCTGTGTTCCAAAGATCAATCATTCAGGGACAAATCAAAGCAGCAGGCTTTAATCTGGGGACATGAAGGACTTAGTTTTTTTCTGTGTCCAAGGGATTGGGCCTGTGCTCCAGAGAGAGACAGTGAAGTGGACTCCTGAAAGAGAAAGATGATCCTAGAGAAATAGTGGGCAGCTGAAGGAGTAGAGGGTACAGTGGAGCAAAAAATGTAAGAAATCCGTGAAGAAGGAAGAGTGAAACCTAGTAACTAGTGTGTGTGTGTGAACTTTTGTTTATTTTTTATTTTTTTGCATTTAATTTTTATCCTATAGTCTTATCCTAGCTTTTCTTTAGTGAAGAACGTGTTTGGGTGTGTGCGCGTGCATGCACGTGCAGGAGAGTTGAGAAGAAAGGGATTCAAGGTATGACTTTGTTTGTAATATAACAGATATGTGGACCAAGCCACTGTTGGAAGATGGTTTTAAAAGAGTGAAAAGTGATCGTCAGAGAAGCTCAGAATAGGAGTGCCAAGCAGGAGATGACATACAGGTGCTTAGGATGAATTTGTTGGAGACATAATCATTCCTGTGACTGTGCATGATTACCAAGGACAAGAATATAAAAATGGTGTCTTAAAGCCATCATACAGAGAGATGACCCAAGTTATGTTCTATACTGTCCAATTTATAAATTCAGTAGTGACTTCTGAAGGTAAGGGAACTGGACATTCAGATTGTGCTTTTAAGAAGATATTAAAGTTGGAAGAAAATATAATTCAAGCAGATGTTTGCCCTCCTTCCACTTGCCAACATTTCCAAGAAACATCAGTAACATGGAAGCCCTGTTCTTGCTGAGACTATTCTACTACAGAAATTGCAAAGTCCACTTTTTCATGTATCAGTTTGTTTTGTTTGATCACTATTGCATTAATCAGAGATTACATCTTCAGATAGGTTAAAATCATAATGGAAGAAGAGAATCTTGAACAACAAACTACAAATCTAAAGTTTTAGATTGTAATTTCTTTCACTTTTCATCTATAGTCCTGTGTTTTGTTTTGCTTCTTCTTGCTCTATGTTCCTTGAATTCAAGAAAGAATCACTCAGTGAATAAATTCCAACTGTTGACCTGGACTCACATTGGAAAGGCCATTAGAGGTCAGCAAACATCAAGCAAGATATCTTCTTTTATTTAGACAGAACTCTTGTAACTGTATTGTCATCTATATGTTTTAATCATTTAAAAAAACTTCCTTATTCTACCATATGTTCCACAAAGGTAGCTTAGGTTCAAGTTTCTAATCCTTTTTACTTGTCATCCTGGCGGGTGTTAAAATCAAGGATGGAGGGAGACCAGCCTTGAAGGTTCCCTAAGCAGACCGAACCAGTCTTGCCACCCAGGCAGAGCTTCATTTAGCTTATTTTGCAAGGTTAACTTGACCGGGATCATTTCTTGCTTGTGCCTCTGGAAATGATAACCAAATTTGAACTGTTTCCAAGGTTACTATGAGGCAACCACTGAAAACTGTAATATTGTAACCAGTCCCTAGGAAGAATAAACAGTTACTGCTTTCTCAGTATATGAACTGCTTTAGAACACTATATCCCTTAGCCTCATTCCATGTTCCAGTTTGAGTGGAACATGGGATGCAAGCTTTTTAGTGTGTACACAATAAATTTTGACTAATCACAACTTCAATGATTCATTGATTTTACTTCAGCTATTCGAACCTCTGATATGGGCTATTGATCCTTGTCAATGGCAAATAGCTCTAATGTAAAATAAGGGAACAATAGGAGCCTACGAATAAATCTGACATGAAATCAACTTTGAAGGTGATAGTATCTTATATATCAACCACAACAATAAATAAGTAAATAACGATTCTGAGAAAACAAGTTATTACTTCCATTTGATCTCCAGGTGTATTGAATGACCCAAATAAAGAAAATTAACTCTAATGTCTTTAGGCTTAAAAAATATAAACATACCCAGGAATTTGAACTGAATAAAAGTACTTTTCTGGAGAACTGTAAATATTCATCCAAGTCATTGGTAAGATATTAATATTGTGTTAACTTCCAATAATTTTTAAAATTATGATGGTGATATTAAAAGAAATACTGCATAAATTATTATATCTTGAATATATGCCTTTTTTTGGATACTCTGATTCTGAATGATAGAAACAATAAAACCAAACTATAAAAAAGAAATTTAAAAGTCATTTTTTTTAATTAAAAAAATAACTATAGACTCCTAAGAACTTTCAAAGATAGTACAGGGAGATCTGTATAGCTTTTGCCTAATTTTTCCAAAAGGTCTGCAACTGTAGTGCAAAATGAAAAACAGGAAGTTGACTTTGGTACATACAATGCGTCTGCTGAGAGTGATTCCACTTTATTACATGTGTACCTTTGCGTAGTGACCATAACAGCTGAGATATAGTGCTATTGCGTCACAACAAATCTCTCGCTCCTATCTGTTTGTTTGTTTTTAATAGTCACCATCATTTGCATCCCCTCATTCTACCCCTGTGATGGTTAATGTCCTGTGTCCACCTGATTGGGCCATAAGGTGCCCAGATACTTGGTTAAACATTTTTCTGAGTGTGCCTGTGAGGGTGCTTCTGGATGAGATTAACATTTGAATTAGTAGACTGTGTAAAGCAGATTATTCTCCCTCATGTGGATGGACCTCATCCAGTCCATTCAGTATCTGAGTAGACTATGAGTAAGAAAAAATTCTTTCTCTGTGCCTGAATGTCTGTGAGTTGGGATATCAATCTTCTGCCTTGAGACTCAGATTTGGACTGGAACTAAACCACCTTTTGGGTCTCTTGGGTTTGCAGACTGCCTACGGCTGATCTTAGACTTCTCAGTTTCCATAATGATTGTATCTCACAGTAGAATCAGGGAACATTCTGTTTATCAGAACAATATAGACAAACCTCAGAGACATTGCAGGTTTAGACCCAGATCACTACAATAAAGTGATTATCAAAATATAGTCAAATGAAACTTTTGGTTTCTGAGTGCATATAAAAGTTATATTTTTTATAGACTATACTGCAGTATATGAGTAGTATTATGTCTAAAAGACAATGTATATACCTTAATTAAAACTTAATTTTTTCCTAAAATATGCTAACCATCTTCTGAATTTTCGGCAAGTCATAATCTTTTTGTTGGTGGAAGGTCTTGCATTGATGTTGATGGCTGCTCACTGATCAGGTTGATGGTAGCTGAAGAGTGGGGTAGCTTGTGACAATTTCTTAAAATAAAATAATAATGTAGTTTTTCTAATTGACTCTTCTCTTCACAAATGATTTCTCTGCAGCACGTGATGATGTTTGATATAATTTTACCCCCAGTAAAACTTTTCAAAGTTGGAGTCAATCTTCTCAAATTTTGATGCTGCTTTATCAACTAAATTTATGTAATATTCTGAGTGCTTTGCTGAAATTTCAGTAATCTTCACCATTAGTATATTCTGTCTCAAAAAAACCACTTTCCTAGCTCATCCAAAAGAAGCAACTCCTCATCCATTTAAGTTTTATCACGATGTTGCAGCAAAGCAGTCACATCTTCAGGCTTTGCCTCTCGTTGTCATTCCCTTACTGTTTCCACGACATCTGCAGTGACTTCCTCCACTGAAATCTTGAACCCCTCAAAGTCATCCATGAAGGTTGGGATCAACATCTTCCAAAATCTTGTCAATGTTGATATTTTGATCTCTTCTCATGAATCCCAAATGTTCTTAATGGTATCTAGAATGGTGAAACCTCTCCAAAAGGTTTTCAATTTACTTTTCGCAGATACATCAGAATAATCACTATCTATGGCAGCTATAGGATTATGAAATGTTCTTCTTAAGTAATAAGACTTGAAAGCTCAAAATACTCCCTTATCCATGGGCTACAGAATAGATGTGTGAAAACAATAAGAATGAAAACAATATTAATTTCACTGTCCATCTCCGTCAGAGCTCTTGGGTGACTAAGGGGATTGTCACTGAGCAGTGTTATTTTGAAAGGAATGTTTTTCTGAGCAGTAGATCTCAACAGTGGGCTTAAAATAGTCAGTAAACCATGTTGTAAACAGATGTGCTGTCATCTAGTCTTTGTGGTTCTCCTTAGAGAGTACAGGGGGAGTTAATCAAGTATAATGCTTAAGGGCCCTAGGATTTTTGGAAAGGTGCATGAACATTACTTCAACTTAGTCACCTGCTACACTAGCCCCTAACAAGAGAGTCAGCCTGTCCTTTGAAACTGTGTAGCCAGGCATTGCCATCTTTTTTCAGTTATGAAAGTCCTAGAAGGCATTTCTTCCACCAGAAGACTGTTTTGTCTACTTTGAAGATCTGTTGTTTAGTGTAGCCACCTTCATTAATCATCTTACTAGATCTTCTGGATAACTTGCTGCAGCTTCTCCTTCAGCACCTGTTGCTTCACCTGCACTTTTATGTTATGGAGATAGCTTCTTTCCTTAAACCTTATGAAGCAACCCCTGAACATGAATATATACAGCAGGACAGAATAACAACCTCCACACCACTAAAACTTGTTACATCAGCAATAAGGTTGTTTCACTTTATTATTCATGTTTTTACCAGAGTAGCACTTTTAATTTCCTTCAAAAACATTTCCTTTGCATTCACAGATTGGCTACCTGGTACAACAGGCCTAACTTTTGACTTATCTTGGCTTTTCAGATGCTGTCCTCACTAGTCATTTCTAGATTTTGATTTAAACTGAGAGACATACAATTCTTCTTTTCACTTGAACAGTTAGAAGCCATTGTCAGGTTATTAACTGTCCTAATTTCAATATTGTTATGGAATAGGGAATAGGGGGGCCCAAGGAGAGGGGGAGAGACAGGGCAATGGCCAGCCAGTGGACCAGTGAGACACACATATTTACTGATAAAATTAATCATCTTACATGGGAGCAGTTTGTGCTGCCCCAAAACAATTACAATAGCAGTGTCAGAGCTCTGTTCACGGATCATCATAACAAATGAATAACTATGAAATAATATAATAGCAATGAAAAATTTGAAATGTGAGATTTACCACAATATAACACAGAGACACAAAGCGAGTGAATGTTGTTGGAAAAATGGCACCAATAGGCTTGTTTAATCTAGGGTTGCCACAAACTTTCCATGTGTAAAAACTCAGTATTTGTGAAGCAAATAAACTGAAATGTAATAAAATGAGGCAGGCCTATAAATAATCAGGGGAGAAAGGGCACCAGAATTTCTGAAAAGTTCAGAAGTGGCTGCTCACAATAGGAGTGACAATAGAATATGCTATTATATAACTGGGCTCCTTGGTAACAATGGGGATAATAGGTTTTGAAAATGATAGGAGTAAAGACATGGTATTTACCAGAAGGAGCCAATGAGTGCAGATATCACAATTAGGATAAGAGTACAGGGGTAGTCAAGGGGTTCCTATCCCCACAAAGCTATGGAGAAGTCTAACAAGCACAGTGCTCCTCAAAACAATAGAGATGGGCAGCCAATAAGCCTATTAAAAATATGTTAGGTTTGGATGATGTGGTAGACTGACTAATGTCCCTCAAAGATATCAAAGATAAGGGGTATTAGAGAAAGATATGATTCCAGAAAAGAGAAGAGGATGTGACATCAGCATAGAGAAAGAGTGAGAGATTTGAAGATAGTACACTAAGGGATTTGAAGACATAGGAAGGGGCCAGGAGTCTAGGAATGCAAGACTAGTCTATTTTACAGTAATTCATCTAATAGTTCCCCAAATCAGTAACTGATTAAATATGAATTGAAGAAAAGGACATACTCAGATGTTCAGAGGATCTGGGGACAAATTGACCTTCATACCCAGAGATGAAAAGTGTCCCCATGACTTCTTTGTTAGAGGACAAGTGGGAGCCAGACCCAGATCATAGTGGGTCCCCTGCTCTACAAAACCACCTGTTACCACAGCTTCATTCTCTGTTTTATAATAGGGATGGAAGAGTTTGCTCTGTGACAGAATTCTCTTTTTAGTCACTTGACCTGTGGAGTGAGGGCTACTGTAGTGGGGAAGACCAAGAAAAGTCTCTGAAACTGCACACACCCCAGAAAAGTAAATGAAAAACACTAATACATACTGGAGAGAAGGAGGAAACGGGAGATTCTGGTGTCACCTGGGTGAGTGGATTTCCTGGGTGGGTTATGCCATGGATGCTTCATGTTGGACTTTCTCCCTGTCATATCCTGAGTTAATTGACCAATTTGAAGCCATTAAAAGTGAGTGTAACACGGTGGTTGATATTGAGCTACTACAGGTAATCAAGAGTAGCCCCTACTGCAGGTGCCAGATGCAGCAGAATGGAATAAGATGGTTTCTGGCACCTCGTAAGTGTGCAACTGTCATGAATGTATACATTTTCATCACTATCAGAAAGGAGGATCAGAAATAGTTTTAATTAAGGTGAAATGCACAGAGAATACATTTTACATATGATTCCAGGGCTCTATTCACTTTCCCACCCTTTGCTGTCATTTCATCCCAAAGTAACTGGACTGTCTAAACAGACCACAGAACACTGCAGTAGGCCACTGTATAGATGACATAATGTTAATTAACCAGATAAGGCACAAGGGACAAAATACTGGAGAACTCAACAAGAAATATTTGTTCTTTAGTGCAGGTATTGTAGATAGGCCCTTAAGGTGGTCCTCATGATCTACACCTCCTCATACTTAACGCTTCAACATAATCAGCTCCGTTTCAGTGTGGGCAGACCCTGTGACTTGCTCCTAACCAATGGATTATGGCAAAGGTGACAGGATGGACATGATGACATTATAAGATTATGTTATGTAAGATAACATATGTTGTCTGTTTTGCTGGAGACTTTTTCTCCCCATTACTGACTCTCAGAAAGGAAGTTGTCAAGTTGTGAGTACAAATAGAGCCAAATGCAGGAACTAGAGAGGCCTCTGGCCAGCAGTCAGAGAGAACACAGGGCCCATGGTTTATTGCTTTCAAAAGATTGAGTGCTCCTAATAACCACATGAGCTCAGAAGATCTCTTGCCACAGGCAGGACTGCATTCCCAGCCACCAGCCTGATTACAGCCTTGTAGAAGTCCCACCTATGTTTTGCACAGACTCCCGAAGCCCAGAAATTGTGAGATAATAAGTATATGAAGTTTGAAGCTGCTAAATTTGTGGTACTATTGTCACAAAACAATAGATAAGCAATACAGAAGAAGATAACTCCAAATATTCAGGGCCCAATACACTGATGGTATTTTAAAGGATCTAATGATTTTGGGAAAGTGAATGGTATAACAAACATTTTCAGAAAGAACCAGATAGTAAATATTTTAGGCTTTTCAATCTTAAGTTCTCTGTTGCAACCACTCAACTTTGCCATTATTATGTGAAAGAATACATAGAAAGTACACAAACAAATGAACATTTTGGGCATGATGCTCTAAAATAAAGCACAAATGTAGGCATTCCTCATTTCCAATAAGAATATAGCATATTACTTTCAATCCTAGAAAAGGCAGTGAATTATGCTTACTAGAATCAACACATATTCTAGGAATGGGTTTGATTTTCAGATTCAAGGCCTTGGTTAATACCAATACTTGAGGAATTACAGATAGTTTGGTCAACAACACAGGATTCCACATAACACTGTCTAAGACTAAGGGACCCATTCAACAGGCATGGGAAATGTTGAGGAGTTGATTAGGTAAGTAACTATGGGATGCTTTGATCCTATCACATTCCATACCATGCAGTAACCCCTTGTGTATTAGAACATTAGAATGATCTCTTGTAAATGAAGCTAGGATGCCAGGTTAAGAACAAAAACTTGTGAAGACTGGGAATTTTCCAGGACAAAATACAAACCCCAAATCATGGACCAGTATATATTTCTGTATTCTGAATAGGTAGAATTACTAATAGAAAAAAGGGATAGAATGGAGAATAAACACCGAAGATTGCTCTAAGTGGGACATACCAATAATTTGTTCTTTTTGCAGGTCCATAACTTTTTGGTTCCCAGAGGGAGAATGCTCTCACCAACAGACACCACTCATTGGCGAGGGCTTGGGTCACCCTAGCAGGTGAACCAAGTAGATGAGCAGGGGTGCTAGCTCAAGGCAAGGGAAAACTTGAAGTTAAGTGATAAGAAGAATGATGATTATCAGAAATGTCCCCAAGGTCAATTGAAGCAGCATGGATTTTAGTTCTTCCAGTAAACAAAAAAAGTGACACTGGGAGAAGCCTAGATTAGGCAAAATTATTAAAATACATATATGGATCTGAGTGGTACAAAGGGTGGACTGTACTGGATTCTCTGCCCAGATAACTTCCTTCAGGGCTGACACATCCATCCCCAGCTGTTAATATCAGCTGCCACAAGCTCTCACTTGTCTCCCTTACTGGGAATTACTGTCAGTCATAGGAAATTGACTCAACCAAACTTACATCCCTGTCCAAGATGATTCTAGTCAATATCTGACTGATATGATGCTACAAAGGTCCAGCTTCTTTGCTTCAGTTTGGGACAAATCTGAAGGACCATAACTGCTCCAGAGTCCCCTGTAAAAAATTCTGAGTCTTCATTTGCAAACACATTGCAAATAATCTTTTCCCTTTGTCCAAGTTCCTCTGTCTCCCTCACTTATGGGCATATCTCCCAAAAGCACTCTCTGATAAACTCAGTCTAAGGGAACTTAATCAAAGGCACAAAATATAGCCTTATTTGTTTTATATGTGTATATGAGTGTATGTATTCTAAATATAAATACATATATATATTTACTAAATACAAATATATATAAAATATGCATGTAGCAAATACAAACATATATATGTGCATATATATGAATATATATGTATATGTATATACCAAATATTTAATTTATATGTCCTCAATACACACACAAACACAACTCTAGGCTTTATTTCCCATAGTTTCAAATAAATTTACCAATTTTGTAGTATTTTCAACTCAGTCGCACAGATAATTTAATTTCTAATGTAAAATTTGCTCCAAAAAATGCCTGTTGAGAAAATCCATTTATAATTAGTTTTTATAAATAAACTATATCATCCAATATTTCCACAGATACAGTTTTAATGGAGTCTTTGACAGCCTTGGAAGATCAAACATGCAATTTCCCACTATTACAGCTTATTTTAATAAGGCTATTGTTCTGTGATTTTTTTTTGTAATTACTTCAAGAAATATTAACAAATTGGCCCTTTCATACTGAAATGTGTATGACCATTCCTTTGTCTGCTGAAATTCAAGTGTAGGGAAGAAAGATAAAATTCTAAAACCATCTTAAAGATATACTTTAGATAATTATTTTTAAATCCTTTTAATAAGAATTGTCAAATAAATGCATTATATGTTTTATTATCTTAGCATCAACTTTTAAATATTTTTTTCTTGACAAGAGGAGAAAGAAAATGAGTTTCTTTTATGCTGAAATGAAAACTTCAAAGGTGTTATTGATCTTTTCACATCACATCAAAATTACATTGATTGTGGGCCACACAAACTATTGGCAATCAAAAGTAAGTTCAGAGTAATTTTAGAAGATGGGAGTTGGTCTAAGTCAGCAATCGGAGAGAGGTAAGTTTTCTGAGGAGTGCTCTCAGGTGATACCTCTTTTAAATTCCAGGAGGTATTCCAGAAGCAATTCCAGAGGCATTGTGCCTGTAAATGTGGCCCAGCCCAAGAAGAACTCTCTGCAGTGTCAGAGTCAGTGTTGGAAACCCTATCAGACCCCTGCTTTCAGTAAGAGAGGTTATCAGGCCCTTCACTGATTGAATTCTCCAGTCTCTGCCAAGAGCTTCAAAATTTCCTGTTTATCAGATATGTCAGACCTAATCTCACTTTCAGGAGGATGATTGTAGGCGTAATACTGTAAGAAGCTCCTAATTTTGCAAGTACCAAATGCTTTTTGCTGTGTAAGATATGCCTCACTATCTACTGAAATTTCCAGATCTAAATTTCCTATATCCCTTTGAGATAAAAAAATTGTAGCATATCAAAAACCTATTTTTGAAAATAAAAAGATCTAAAACAATAAAATATTATGATTATCTTATAAACCATGGTGAATTTACTTTGAGCAATAACATATATTCATTCAATAAATATTTACTGAACTGCTAACATGGCCAGGCACTAGTCATTATCACGTTGGCAAGAAAGCATGGTCCCTGCTACCATAAAACTTAAAGTCCTGTGGGGACAGTAAGAGTTAACCTTAATGGAAATATTATAACTAACATGTACTCTGTAGTGGGTTAACCATTTACTTGTAGTATTTCATATAACTTTTATGTAAGTTTGTTGACAAATATTATAACTGAAGCTTACAAAGGAAACCCAGGTAGCATTATTCACTCAGCTGACAAATAGCACAAAGCCAGGTCCATACCTAACCCAAAGTCTAGGCGCTTATCCAATAAGCAGTGTTTGTGGCTATGCATACACTGGATATTTATTAAGCATCTTTACTGTGCCAGACAGTGCAGCAGAACTTGAGAATAGACTTAATTAATAAGAAAAATTATCAGCTTTTTTAGAGATTATGTTCTAGTAAGAAAGAGAGAGCTGTAAACAAGTAAGCACATAAATAATTTTCAAGTAGGTAAAATGTCTATGAAAACAAAAGAATGAAGTGTTAGAGACAGAAGTGGACGGCTATTTTATATAAGGTGGTGAGGGAACTTCTCTGTGAGGCAGTAATATTTGGGCAGAGTCTTAAATGATCTGAAGATAAGATCTGTGCAAAGGTTTTGGGCAGGATCAACTAGATAAACCATGAAAGTGGAACAAGTTCTCTGTGTTTAAGGGCCAACAAGAAAGCCAGAACCAATGAATGAGTGAGGAAAAGAGTGAGAAAATGATGAGGCAGACATAAACCGAGATCAAAGTGTGTGGCATCTTTTTGGCTATGGTGAAGCCAACAAGGTTTAGATTTGACTAAAATCAGAGTCATTACTGATCAATGGAATTAGTGTTAACATTTAGCAACAAGCTTATTTAGATCAGGGTAGCATGACACCAAACAGCTGAAACAGCTATCGATCATAAATGTGGAGTAAGAAGAGGAAAAAGGAAATATGATCAAAATTATACTGCCTGATTTGTTTTGAATGTTTAGATGATTAATTATAACAATGGCAAAATAATAATAATAAAAGTTTATGTGGGAAGCATGGAGCCAACTTCTGCTGTAAAATATGTCAAGTTGTGTTTCTCTGGTTATACCACACACACATGAAAAATAAATATGCCATGACATTAAAAAAAGTTACAAGGAGTATTAGATAAAAGAAGTTTGAGAACAAAACAAAATGAAATGTGGAAACAACAATTGAACACTAAACATGGTACAAGACAGTTTAGAGGAAATCCTTAGGGTCTTATGCATTGTCAGCTATCTGAGGTTGGAATGGGGCAGGAAATCTGAGACTTCACATAGTTTAAGTCAACTGCCTTCTAAAAGCTTGGTCCAGGACAGTGGAGCAGAAAGAAAGACTTCCTTTCCCCAAAATGCAAAAAGGTGGAGTGGGATTAGAGAGCTGAGAAAATTTGCCAACCACTCACACGGTGGGCACTTTTGTTGTAAAGTAGACTCTCATTCCATCATGTTTTCCTTGTTTATCATGTACTTCCTTTCCTCCTTACTCTTTATAGGTCTTCATGACATAGTAATCTGTATTTTCTAACAAATAACTTTGTCAATTAAAAAAATTACAACAATGATTAAAGCATTCTATCATTCTAATTTTCACTGTCAAAACAGCAAAGAAAAGATAAGGCTGAGGTGGGCATCATGTGAAGCTAACTCTATTTTATCTATCCCCTGATTCAAGTGGTATTATAATATGACTGGGTACATCATAATTGACTTAGGCAAATATTCTACATGTTTCTAACTGGCCCTAAAATACAGGCCGGTCATAACCCAGCACTGGATCCCCAGGCTGTGGCCTTCCACTTGATGCTCTCATATACAGGAAGGAGGGTGACCTAATCAGAACACAAACATCTGAAGCATTTTGAACTTGGCTTCACTGAAGATTCCTGTCCAGGAAAGGCAAGATAAATCTTATCAGGAACAAGAAAACTAAACATTCCATGACACAGCAATGATAGAGCCTTTTTATATTCAGCATTCAGGTGGCTTTTCTTAAGGTATTCTTAAAGTATTAACATATCTTAGCTATTCTGGAATTTATGTCTGTATATTGCAAGAAATAAATATGTATTGCTTTTATTTGAGTAGCCAATTGTCAAAAAAAAAAAAAGACAGGATGGCCCCCACATTGCCCTGATTAGAAAGGAAACTTTATTATTTAATGTTTTTTATACTGTATACAATCCTTTTATATTGGATACAAAAACTGATTCCAAACTATTTAGTTCCATTGATTAATTTGCACTAGTATCACACTTGTTTAGTTATTGTTTTTCACCAGTACACTTGCTTAGTTACCATTGTTTTATAGTTTTATATGTTTTCATACATGATCAAGCACATTCCCATTAATCATTTTCTTTTTCAAAGTAGTGTTTATATTTCTTGCCAATTTTCTCCTATGAACATTAGCATCTTAACAAGTTCTATCAAATTTATATTGGGATTTTGGGAATTATTTAATTGAACATAGCATTTGATAGGGAGAAGATCAATGTGCTTACAATTCAAAGTATTTCCATTTCTGAACATGTCGTATGTCTTATATTAGGATTCTCCAGAGAAATGGAATCAGTAAGAGATATATAGATAAATGGGAGGAAATTTCTTATGGGAACTGATTTACACAGTATGTAGACTAAGAAGCCCTACACTATGCTTTCTGCAAGTTGGAGAACTGGGAGAGCTGGTGGTATAATTCAATCCGAGGCAAAAGGTATGAGAACTGAAGAGACACTGATGTTACATTCCAGAGTCTGAAAGCTCGAGGACCAGGAGCTCTCACGTCAGAGGGCAGTTAAAGAACGTCCCAACTCATGAAGACAAATACACCTTTCCTTTTTTTGTTGTTCCACTTGGGCCCTCAAAAAACTGGCTGATGCCTACCACATTGGTGAGGGTGGATTTTATTCAGCCTACTGACTCATGTGCCGATCTCCAGAAACAGCTTTACACACACACACCAAAAAAATAATATTTTACTAGCTAACTGGGCAGCCCTTAGCACAATTTGACCATAAAATTAAAAACTACATCTCTTCCTTCCAAAAGTTAATTTCTGTCATTCACTATTATTTTCTAATTTCTTCATATGCGACTTATACATTTCAGTTAAATATATTCCTAGAAGATTTATTTATATGAAAATGTAGTTAGTTATGACTTTGTATTGCAATGCTATCATGTTTTTGTAAATTGTTTTTGCATCTGACTTCCTGGCTAATTAATTTATAAGCTCTAATATTGTGTTAGTTTGTTGTGTTTGTGATATTATATGACAATAGCAAGAACTTAATGCAATAGCTTGAATAGTAAGCAGTAATTTCAAATGGGAAACAAAATAGAACTACAATTAATGCCATTATTTGGGGAAAAATTTCATTAACTGTTTTAATGTTGATAAATCTGTATTACCAAGGCACTTAATCCCAAAGTCACAACTTACAAAGAAATTTGTAAGTGGGGGGAATATATGTTTACCAGATGTCACCTATGGGTACAGAGTCATACATGTACATAACACCCATTAATTCTTCTCTATATCATTTAGCTAATGTTGCCTCAACTATTACCTTTGTATCAATTAAATGCTTATATGTAAAATATTGCAAGGAGCTGAAATCTGTCTGCTGTGGGAGTGCATATATATCCATATGCTCATGTACTACATCATACAAGCTTTTATTACTTTGAGTAAACAACAAAGAAAAAAGTTTCAGTTTGAGAAAAAAACAGAGACACAAACTCACGTGCAAAGCCTTGTCTGGGGTTTGCATATCTGTTAGCCAATGATCTCAGTAAAAAGCATTACCATTTCTAAGAGGTGATAAATGTGTTCCTGTTACAAAAATAATCAAAACATGGTAAGATAAATGAATAAAGCATTTGTCATGTCCCTGTCATTTAAAATGTAACAACTCTGTATTTTGTAGCTCAATGAAGAAGTATGAGATTTTTTTTTTGTAAGTGTGACTTGGATTGAATTTTGTGGATAAAGCATGCTGACTTATTGGACTTTCCCTATTTGTTACTTATTATTTCAGTTTCCTAGATTATATAAAGGACAAAATGAAACCTTTTAGAGGCTTGCTGTGTTTGTTGTTATTATAAGCTCACTTAATTATTAGTTATCTATAAATTGCAAGTATTTATAAGGATTGGATAGCTGTCTTTCTAAGCTGTCTTCCTGAAGCCTGGCAAGTGGTCTATGAAATATCAAAGAGCTGAATCTTTAAAAAAATAGTGAATCTCCTTGGCTTTAAAGAAGCCCTTCTCAATGAGGTTTACTCTGACATGAAAAACAATAAAGTTATGCCAAAAATTAAATGTTATAAATTAGATTTTATACAGTAACTGTCATATAAGTATATTTTCAAAAAAAATCAATGATATGCTATTTAGCAAAATAAAAAAATTATGCTTATTACTTCAGTCCATACCAGTTAAAGAATGACATTTGTTGGAGGTCATCTTCACCAAACTGCCTTTATTATTGTCTAGCACTTTGCGTCATCAGCATCCTGTGGGAGATGATGAGAAATGCTGAGTCTCTCACTGACCCCACCCTAGACATTCTGAATCACAAACTGTGGAGGCAGGAGCAACAATTTATGTTTTAACAGTTCCTGCAAGGGAATCTGGGAGACACTTAAGTTTGAGATCCCCTGGGCTAAGTGATTATCATCACTTCTTAGAGGAACTTACATTCCAGAGGAGAAGATGCAAGCAAATGGTTATCTACTCAAAAACAAAGTCCAACCATGATTTCTGAAAGAAGATATCATCTATGAAAAGAAAAATTTCATCCACTGTAAGTAGAATTTGCTTACTTGTTAATTCTGGTGAATGAAATAATGACCATTTATTCTAACCCTTTCCAATGCCCAGCACTGAGGGACTCCTACTGTTAATTCCCAAAGAAGTTTCCAGTTTACAGATATGAGGGCTCAAAGGAATTAAGACATGTATTAATTGCCAGGCTCACACATCTAGAAATGCAAGTCAGGTGTTCAAAACCCATCACCCCTACCCCAACTGGTCTCTCCTATACCTAAATTCTTTCTGCCAGATTTCACTGGCTCCTGTTCAGGACAAGTTTATCACATCCTACCAAGACAACTTAAAAGGGGCTGTCCAGAACAGATGAGACACTTACTTGAGCATGATTCTAAGTTTTTAAGTTAAATTAAGATTTCATATTTAAGGTGTTTCTTTTTTTCTTCTTTTCCTTCTGGCCATCATAAAATATCTAATGTCCAAATCCCAATGTACAGTAACTGTCTGCTTATCACTGTCTTGACCTAGATCTTTTAGCAGTGTCATAGACCCTTTTAAAAAACTGAAGAAATCCCAGGAATTTCCCCTCCTCTCATTAAAAAATGTATCAACCCATGTAAGTATTTGTTCAAGGAAGATTGTTCATAAACTAGCAGGCCTGTCCCTAGGGTAGAACATTTCTTGAGTTCCCTGGGCCCAATGCCTGGGTGAGTAAAGGATTCTTAGCCTCACTCTTTTCTTAATATTATCGAAATTCAATTAAGTTTTCTCCTTTAATGATTTTTTTCAAAGGGCCCACAAAACTTCCTATACTAATATCCTTCTTCATAAATTCTACCATTTCCCACATAGCTTCCCCTTAGCTGAGTTATTAGGAAAAATATTTCTTCTATAGTTTTATCCTTAGCCTGACTCATGTTAAGTGCAATGATGTTTTGTTGAGTGAATATTACATCAAAACAATTTTGATTTAATTATATAATTATTATAAAAATTGAACCTTAATAATTTATATTATTACTTTGCCAACATTCCTCTTCCCCTTAAGACTTAATGGATATGAAACATTGGTATTTATTATGTTCAGGTCATTTAATCTTAATTTTATTTTGGCATCAATATGATGCATGCACTTTTACCAACCTCATTCTACAAATTAGGAAACTTGAGACACAGAATGGTTTTATAAGTTGCTCCAGGTCATTTGTTTACAAAGTTGTAGAGCCAAGATTTAAACTCAACACACTGACTCCAGAATCCACGAAGACTATAGTTCACATGGTCCATCTTAGTGTTCTAACAATCCAGAATCTTTTTGTTGCATACATTTCAGAACTGGAAACTTATTGGTTTTATTTATTTATAATTTTAATGTTGTTTGCATGGTTCAGGAAGTTTTATGTGAATGGTTATTAATTTTTCATTAATAAAATATTTTATAAAGAATTAGCTCATCTTTAAAATAATGCAATTTTCATAATCATAAATCTTATTTTCCAACTTGATGCACAATATAAATATTGAATATTAAATATTAACTCTTATTGAAAAAGATGGAAATGGAGCATAGCCTTGAACTACCAAGGCCAAACTGATATGTAATCTGTAAACTACAAAAATAAGAACTAACAGCTTAATCCATTCACAAAATATCCGACATGGTAGTTCTATTGCAGACACCTTCACAATCAATTCAGACCAATAAGAAAGGGCACATCAACCAATCAACCAGACATTTAATCAAAAGACACAATGAAAAAAATCAAAAGAAGGATCCGAAAGCAATATGAACTTTGATTACTTGAACACCAAAGGTGTGCCAATTTGCCTTGACTCTCTGTCAAGTAAAAGTCCTAATTACCTTTTTTTCTATGAACTGGATAGTTCCAAATTACTAGAATAGAGTTTATATCAACCAATTTTTTAAAAATCAACTCCTTCCCCAAAATTTACAAATAATCAAGCATGGAAGAGAGCAGATAGCATGTATTTATTTTAATTTCTAAAAAAACATTTTATAAATTGAAAAATTATTCCAAATTAACAAATGTTAATTATACAGCAAATCAGAAACACTGAAATAAAATTGTCCAGGGAAAATTGACTTCTGGCCTGCTCACTTAGCCTAATACCAGGTTGCAAAGTGTGTCCTTCATTATCTAAGTTAAAATAGCCTCATAAGCTTTGCTTGCTGCAGGGTACACAGTCACAGAAACATCAAAAATTTTACTGTTTGTTTCAAGCTTGCTAAACAATAGCAAAGTTTTTTTTCTTCCAATTAAAATTTATTTTGTTATCCTGTCAATAAGGCTCACAAACATGTTTAAACATCTGACTGAATCT
Organism: Smutsia gigantea; assembly: GCA_032199065.1. NCBI lineage: Eukaryota > Metazoa > Chordata > Mammalia > Pholidota > Manidae > Smutsia > Smutsia gigantea. Next base: position 170,075 of record JAVSCE010004290.1, read on the forward strand.
CAATATCTAAATTACATGCAGAATTACTTAATTAAGGACAATTTTAAGATCTAAAATCAATTGAATAATTGAGTGGCTAAAAATTAGAGGTAGGTTTGGATTCAAATTTAAAAATGTAATGTGGAAAATAAGCTGACTTCCATTGCTAAATAATTCTGTCACACCTTTTGAAAACTATATGAATAACATCATTTTCTAGCTTAATTTTATTATATTGTAATGGGCTACAATATTACCTTGAAAATAATTGTTTGCAAATCTAGCCAAGAGTTAAAGAAGGAAATGTAAGTTCACGTTTTCTGAGTCTGGGGCACTAGTTTAAGCCCCATCTACCACCACCACATCTTATGGGGTTCCAACCACAGTTCTTCATCAAAAAACCATCACCTTTTCCCTGCTGTGGAGTGTTTTGGAAAGCACCTCTGGATTAAGGTGAGCAAAGGATGCCGGTGAACAGAAGTTGACAAATTTGTTTGCTCACATGAATAGCTCATGCTTTCAAAGAGAAATGCTTTCTTTAGCCTCATGTCACTTCTATTGGGCTTTGGACTGCTTCTGATATTCTGGAGATGGGACACTTCATTATAATGCTTGTCCCCAAAATTTCATTCCCACATAGTTTCCCGGTATTTTTGAACCCAACTGTGTTAGGGTAACATGGATGACTAGCTTCTTTCACTGTTAGATGGTCAGACAGAAACAACGGCTTTCTTAAAAATGATCCAGTGAATCCTCATTCTCAGCCTTGTCCTACTTCCACTTATTTTCATAGTCACTTCTTTCCACATATTCTCCAGTAGAGAATACTTCTCATCTACCTCAGGCCACAGCAAGATTTTGAGAAGTTAGTATGTTGCTTTCTATCAAACCTGCCAGACTATTGTTTCTCTATTAGTTCTCTGAAAGCAAACTGGTGAGAACGCTTTGGAGAGAACACTTTGATGTAAGGTAATAGCCCAGATTAGTGCTTAAAAAGAAGCCAATTATATATACTTATCCACGAAGGTCATACGATAGTTGCCTTGGGTCTTATCTAAATGCCCAGCATCCACATTTTGGCCTCACTGAATTGATTTTAGATTTTTGACATGACACGTTCTCTGCATTAATTCTGAAAACCTGTTCAACTGTCAAAATCTGGATTTTGTATCTCAACATATGAGAAAATGGCCCATCTGGTTCTCTACTTTGGCCTGTTGCAAGGTACCACCTTTTGGTTACTCCTTTGGCAATTAGCTCTCTATCTAGCAACTCTGACTTCTCTGGCTCTTCAATAAAGAGGCAGGCTCCTATGAGCTAGTGTATCCTCAGATGATGGAATTACTTATTTAGCAGACTGTCTTCTCTCTGAACTCCTGAAGAGTCAAGATCACCGTTTTGTTGCCTCTGAATCTCTGAAATAGATGAAAAGATATGGAAAATGAAGAAGTAATTTTATGTATGGAGTTGTCTTCATTCTGCAGAGATCTAGGAAGCACCTGACCCCACAATGAGTGCAGGCAGCTACTTAAACGTTCAGAAAAGGCCTCCTCAGACCCTGGTAGGGGAAAAGGTGCATAGGGGGTAGGGTATGTACCTAGGTCTCAGATTCATACCAGCTTTCCTGTTTTACAGAACAAAAAATAGAATAGAAACTACTATGGTACAAACTATAATAAAATAAACAGAATCATCAAGGACCAAATCAGATTTTTAGTCTAAAACCAAAAGAAACTTAAAAGCATTTGCCTTGACCCCTGAGGTCCTGAGTGAGGAAGCTGGGTTTCAGCCCTAGGGTGTAGTTCCCTAGAGGACTGTTAGAAGCCTTAAAAAGAAAGTTGGGAACAGAGCTTTCCTCTCCCACACCCAATGCCTCAGAGGCATGAGGAGCCTGTAGTCAAGACTGCACTCAGCCACCCACCCCCGTCCTCCTCAGACTCGCCCAGCCATTCCCCGCCCTCTCGGTGGCCCCACGTAGGGTTCCACAGGGTTCTCCAGATCCCTCCCTGTCAGGAGTGAGCCCCTCTCCCAATGGTTCCTCACTCTGTCACTTATGAGCTGCCTGGATTTGGGCAAGTTGCAGATCCTGTCTGTGCCTCGGGGTCCCCAATAGCAAACAGGAATACTAACAGCCCAGACCTCATAGACGATTTAATCCATGCAAAACATTTCAAACAGACCATAGTAGGAATGATTTCAACAAATACTAGGTATTGCTGATTGTTTTATTCTTTTCAAAACACCTAGCAAACATCAGTGACCAGATTATCCCAAAATGAAAAATGTTGTGTCTCAGGTATTGAATCCATTGGTCAAACAAAGAAATTCTTTCTCAGAGAATTTATCACCATGATTTGCCAAAGTGAACATAGCTACTGAATGGTAGAAATAAGGCCAGGATCTAAATTTTGTTCAATTCTCTTTTTAGAGTATCATGTTGACCCAGTTTATTAAAAGTTTTCTGTAGTTGCATGGGAATCCATGACATGCTCTGTAGATTCACACTTTGGATTCTTGGGTTTAAGGCTGCCAGGAGGAAGGAAGGTGCAGGTTGCTAATCCTGTAGAATGACTTAGCAGGAGTACTACTAAGAGGAATTGCACGGGTAGTGATGGTGATGGCTATCATTTACTGAGCTCCAGGCTTATATCCTTTACACTTAGTTTCACAGCTGCTGCTCAGAACAACCTTAGGTGCACACTAATATTATTTATCAAGTAAGGCAGTGAAATTTAGGGAAGTGAAGAAACTATCTGGGAAATGGAGACAATTGAATTCTGATGAGGTTTCTTATTTTCCAGACCAATTTCACAGATGTGGAATATAAATCCCCCTGCAATGCAACACGGTGCCCAAATTCAGGGATGTATCTGGCTAAAACATTGTATAATTCCTCTTAAAACCTTAAGATTCAGATTTGACAGAAAGTTAATGAATTAATAATATTCTCAACCTTTTATTTGGCAAGATAGAAAATAGCTCCACCAGGGAGGCCAATTAATGTGCCCAGGGTCCCCTACCTACTTAGTGGCAGAACTAAAATTAAAGTATGTGTCCTTTCCTTATCTAAGTCCTACTTTGTTTTGTTTCTATTTTTCACTCTTTCTTTCTTTGGAGTATACTTTCTTATTTTGGTAGCAAGCTTTCGATTTCTTTTCCCAGAGAACATTTCTCAGGATAAAATTAAAGTCATTCCAAACCTTAAGCAAATTTCCTACTTCTGAATTGACTCTGTTGGTGTCTCTTTGTCCAGCCTTTCTCCCCTTACTGACATTCATATACAATGTATAATCCCCTTCAAGATTGTTTATTACCACGTCTTTATACATCAACCCTCAAGGTTTCTTAAAATCCACAATGTGGGTGTGTAAACTAAATTTAAAATAACTGTCCATTTCAAAAGATGGCCACTTGGATTTAGAACTCATTCTATAATATTTTATAGGTTAAACACAAACGACAGAAAGCTAATATAGATTTTTTGACACCTTCATATGCAAACATAAGGAGAAAAACCTCACTATGCATAAGCTCACTATGTGTAAATCTCCCACAAGGAAAGGAGCAAAACAGAACTGGTCAGTTCTCTGAAAGACAGATCTCAGAGGAATAGAAGGTTCTCTTCAAAGGCTGGCTCCCCAAATGGTAGAATTCTCTGTCAGTTGAAAGCTTGTAAGTTCATCATAAATGGTTAAGGATGTGAGCTCTAGAGACAGACTGGGTTTGAACCCTGACTCTGCCACTAACTGTGAAATCTTGGGTAACTCTCTTAACCTCTTTGTGTCTTTGTAAAATGGAAATAATAATAGTGTCTTCTTTTCAAGTTCTTTTGAGTATTAAGCAAACCCATGTGATTCATGTATTAGAGTGCCTGGTACAGAGTATGTTAAGTACATGATAGCTATTAGTATTAATAATACATTTTCCAGCAAACATTCTATAGCCTGCCCTCCCCATTATTTGATACACCGGTTTCAGACTTCACTACATCACACTAATATTCTAACAGAACCCAAGCCATTTAATGAGCGATATCCTCCAGTTGGACACTTCAACCTACTCAGGAGTATAACCTGATTACTATGCCATATCACCTACCAACATCTGCTTTCTTACCCATCCCAGACACACTAAGTATAATTCCCTCCCCCATCCTGTCTTCCTACTTCAGAGCACTATGTTTATCCACTTACCCATAAACAACATATTCCATGGTTTCCCATGCCAGTTGTAGGATTGCCTCATTCACCATACCTTCTCAGACCCCACAAGACTAAAAATAAACTAACATCCATCCCTCATTTTTCTTATATATTCCTTAGTCTTACTTCTCCAAGTTAACCCTTTCTCTCACACATAAAATCTCATTTGCAATCTTTGTATTTGCCTTTTTCTTTCAGTAATAATAGGATCACAAAACTTCCAAGCCTACCCACCCTGAGAATATTTCCTCAACTTGCTTGCTCTCCAGCTAATATTGTACCATGATATTTTTCAGAAGAATGGAAGTATAGCCCATTTGCCTTTCTTCATATTCAAATTATGCTACACTTTGAAGTATGACTTGTCTAAAGTTTTAGACATGTTTTAAAACTCACAAGGAAAAAGCTTTGTGTATGTGTGTGAGCATTATTCTCCCACATGTGTCACATACGATGTCGAGGACTCAAATGTCCTTTTTGAAACTCTTTCCCTTTGGCTTCTGTGGCAGGGCACTTTTCTCCCTCTTCCTGCTTCCGTTTTTCAGACTCCAAAATGAAGAGTTTATCCTATATCTGCTTTTTATCTTGCTCACATGATACACTTTTATTTTGATATGTCCATTTTCTTTTTCAGGTTAAGGCTTACTATTGGTCTGATTCTTCCATATGTTTTGATCCCAATCAGTGAAAAGTTTTGATAAGGTTATTTACTATTAAATATATGTTTTTCTTGTCATATTATTACTCTCTTCAATCTCCTCTGGAGTCTAAAGCTCTGGATTACCTCTATGTGGTTAATAAACCATGTTGTTTTCAGGACGTGGTCCACGAGTGCTGTGGGAGACATGACCCAGAATCCTGACAGCTCCCATCCTGGATGCTGACTCTGAACCTGAGTTTCATACATCAGGTAATTTCTCTTAGGGCATTTTAGGAAATGCCCAGATAGCTAGAAGACCTGGTGTGGTTGCTAAAACAGTCACGTTCAATGAATCAGTGAATGCTGTATTTTAATGTATGTAAATTTTTAAAGATTTTAAGGATACATATGTTTTCTATTTATAATTTTTTGTGCTTATAGGAAATTATATGCATTTATAAATACAGTATTTTTATAGACATATGAACCCTTTTCTCAATCTTAATGACAGATCATGGAGGCCAGCCTCATCATTATACCACAGAAGAGATGGACATTTCCCAAGGCTGTGCTGTTAGTTGATGTTCTAGCTGATTGAGTTCAGCGTTGCTCTGATTAAACAAGAATGAATTTCCTGAAATTGGATATTGTGCGAACAATTAAGTATTAATATATTTCTAGTCTAGTAAAGTTCTACCATATAAAGACATTGTTGGTATTTTATTATGTCAAAGGGACTGCAGTTAATATATGAGTGTTCGCTCTTTACACCACTTTTAATCTAATATACAAAGTACAGAAAACAGAAGGGGAGACTTACAGGAGAAAACACTACATTGCATATGGAATTTGAGTTAGCCTATGGTGAAAACATAGATACATAAGACCCATATTCAACAGCAGAGATTAAGTCATAAACACAAAATAAAAGATAGTTGAAGAGAAGTGGACAGTGGTACTAGGATCTCTTAGTTAAGAAGAGCAGTACAGTTAATTATAAAATTTATCTTTCTGTCCTTGTTATCACACCATACAGAAAAATAAGTCAGTTGGATGGCATGTACATTTGTCAGTAAGAGTTACGGCAGTTTAGTGGAGGAAGCACTTTTTTTATGGCACTGTATGCACCCTTAGTAGGATGAGTCACAAGGATTATTGATTAAAGTAACCAATAATATCATCAATATCAAGATGTGGTCTGAAAACCCATGTAAATTGTTCTTAACTTCACAAAACATTCAGGAATATGAGTTTGTCATAAATTCTCCATCAGTGAAATACTGAAACTTAATACTGGAATTAAGGCGTAAGATCATGAAGGGATGCCTCGTGTGGTCCAGCTGTCAAACGACAAGGATCAAGCATCATTGTCAGACCATTCCTTTCACACTGAATTCTGCTTCAGTTGGTGGTATTCTGAGAGAAATGAATGGCACAGTTAATAGGACTGAGGTTGCCAGGTATGTGGATAGGAACTACCCATGGAGAAGGTACTGCAGTGGGAGTATTTGAAGAGAAAAATTTCTCAGAAAGCAGTTTTTGATGATTTCACACAATTGCTTTAGTTCTTGGTAGTAAGAAAAGGCTTCAGTTTAAAATATGGAAGAATTTCTGTCATTTTGAAGACAGATGAATATAGCTCAATTAGCCACAGAATGGAAGATCATAATACTGAATCAAATGCTTGGTTTTTACAAAAGGCTGGACATTTTATGGTCAAATCTGTTACTTTGGACTTCTTGGGCATTTGTGTCATTAGCGGTGGCCCTACCAGAAGCTGATTGACACTAGGTTTTATTAGTTCCTGAGGACTGTGAATAAACTGGGCTTCTAAAGTCACTCTGTACTTCCCTAATTTTGTGGAAATATGTCAACCCACTTTGAGAAAACATGGTTATCTGTTAGATAGTTTCTGTTGGATAATGATTAGAATTGGTTATAACAACAGAGAATTGTCACTGAAAATAGTAGCTGAGCCTGAATTCTGATGAAGGATATTAGAAGATTAAAAGAAGGAAACTTTTGTTTAAAAACAATCTATCTACATCTAAAAGGACTGTAAATTTTTCTTCCAACTACAGTGTTTTCTAGTCAGCAACAAATAGATTAGATTTCCTTTTCTTTGATGAAGTGGCTTGGTGTTTTTATATATGCTATGAATACAAAACTCAGACAGTGGTATAAATATTCTTCAGAAAGGAGTCCTTTACAATCAAGGAGCTACCACAATGAAGTAGTAATGGCAATAATGTTCTGCTTTCACAGATTTCTGTGTAGGAATATTGTTAATTAAGTAATATTTTTATGACCTTTTGAGTATTCATCAGTTTAAAGAACATCCTGATTAGATTATATAATGCAGCATAATGTTTAGTTTTCCTCAGTTCTCCAATCTTTGCTTGAGAGTCTGTTACTTAGTTTTTTGAACTTTGTGCATTTTACTTAGAATAGTAAGTATACCCTTGATATATTATTAAATTTGTTATGTGGGGAGATAAAAAAATAAAATTGTTGAGGTCAGACACTGAGCTTCATGATAAAATATCCATCCCCAGTAGCAATGTGGCATTAAAAACAACAATAGCAATGATAAAGCATGATTAACCTAGAGAGATTGTTCCCTCATATTATCTTCTTTGTTTTGAAAAGAAGCATATGATTCATTGTTCAGATTATTGAAAGATATTTAATTTAATTTAAATTAGAAATATGTATAATAATGATTAGCAAATTTAGGTCATCATTAAAATAATGATTAACATGTATTAAATTTTGAATGACACAAGAAATACTCATTACTTAATATTAAGCGAAAAAGAGCACAAACTGACATTTTAACAATAGCTAACTCTGAAAAGAGATAGGATTGTTCTTTTCTCATTTATTTGTTCTGTATTTTCCACTTCTGCTATGAAGAGCTTATAGTTTACTATATTTAAAATGATGACCTTGTGTTTGCTATAAAAAAAAGAATGTAATTTTTAAAATGTATCAGGAATGTACAAATACAGGCTTACTTCAGCTTGCTCTCATATATATTCGCATATACCCTTTTAGAATTGTCCCCAGATGTTTTTAAAATTAGAGATGTGATATATATAGGGTGGGACTAGCTGGGTAGAATGGTTGTGTACAGCTTAATGCATTGTTCATTTTGCAAAAGTGCCCAGCCCAAGGTCCACCAGTACAACTGCCAGTCTTCATCTACCCATTCAGTCTTCAAGAACAGGAGGGGCAGCTTTTGGTAACTTGTACAAAGGCACAGTGTGAACTAGAGGAGGTCTTTGAACAAACAAGTTCTCTATATTAACATGCTTTTATAAGCAACTTATATAAAACTGTTTCTATAATTTAGAAACCCATTTTCTATACATGAATATCTAATTTGCTTTGAGGGGCTAAAATACACTGGATCAAAAGTCAATGGGAGAATAACAAAATGAAGAGCAGGCTGAGGGGCAATTGGCAGAAGTGGGAAAGAAATGACATCTTATAAAATTACAGACATTTACAAAGCTTTAGAAAGTAGTTTTAATTAACAAGTTCAGTGTTTAGACACAAAAATTTTCTGCTTTGGGAAAGGTAAGAGAAGGGACCATTCATTCTGTATTGTAAAAGCCTGCATTATAGTGTTTTAACACTGGTTGTTACCTTTGGTTAGTTTAATTATCAGTAAAAACTACAATTATATAATGGCAATTGTCAAAATGTGCACGTTTTCCAGATAACACTTGCATATACTAAAAATATAATCCTTTAAATGTGAATTTAAGATGTGGCAGGGAAGTTTTAGTAAAGTAAATTTGAATCTGCTCCCACCCCATTAGCTGGCTTTTGAGCAGCTTTATCTTTCTCCAAAAAAGAATAGATATATGTCTTCCTGATCTCTGTTGAGCTCTGGTTTAAATGAATTTTCTGGGTGGTGTATTTTTTTTTAATGATTTTTAGCGTCATGTACAAAGCATAAAAATATATATTCACATATACCCTTTTAGACCCAGCCCCATTCACAGAGGTGGATTTGATTAGAATTATTTTTATAACGAAGATTATGTTAAAACATCAGTTCTGTTTACTATTACCATTTTAATATTTCTGAGTCATTTTCATACTACAAAAATGCTTCCTTTCATATTTTTAAATCAACCTAGTTGGAATGCTGAGGATAGTACCCATTTTTCCACACACGTATTTGTAATTTGTTGGTTCACCCATCTTACTTTTCAGAATTCTTGCTTATTATAACTATGACATAAAATGTAAGATAGCACCCCATAGTGCATTGTACTCTTTGCTTTCTAATGCACAGTCTCAACAGAAGGCATGAATAAAAATTTATTAGAAGTGTTTTACCTACCATCTGGAAGTCCAGTATCAGTCTTTAATGAATAGCCTTTAACACCTATAGACTCAATATCCTATATCCTCAATACAGTCTCTTTATGATAATATTCTAGGGGCAAATCCAGTTCATAGTTTCATTTTTTTCCCCTTCTCCTACATTAACCTATTGCAGTTTTGATTTCAATTACCTTGTAATGCATATAAAAATAAATTACAGAGAGAAAATATTACAGAGATGTTTAACATGTTAATGGTAAATTAAATGCACTCTCTTCTTCATTATGCAAATTTGCAATGCTGTGAAACATTTAGCACTCTCTCCTGGGTAGCACTCGACATTTTATATGCAGATAAGTCAACAGCTCTAGTGAACTTCTCCCTTACTTGTGCATTAATACAAGAAATAAATGCTGAAGTTTTTCCAATTGCCTTACCCACCTACAGGAAGGGTGAAAGAGAAATCACTATTTCATATACAGCAACCATTTCTAGTTGTGCTCGGTGGTGAGCAAAGACGTGCTAATTTTGACATAAAATTTAAATTTTCAAATGCATATAATTATTTTTCCCATCAAAGTGGCTGTAACATCATTGAGAAAACGTATGAGCATAGTTTTCTTATCATAATAAATGGATACCATCTTCTTATCTTTTAAAATTTTGGTTATGTCAAACATAATGAATTAGTTGACATTTATTAAAGTTGAATTGAAAAATGTAGGTCAAAGAGTACAAATTGCAGTTAGAAGATGAGTAAGTTCTGAAGATCTAATGCCCAACATTGTGATTAGTCACATTATTGTATTAAATACTTCAAAGTTGCTAAGAGACTAGATCTTAAATGTTCTCATAAAAAAATGATACTTGTGTGATGTGATGGAGGTGTTCACACTATGGTGATAATCATACTATAATATATAAATATATCCACACATTGTACACCTTAAACTTACACAGTGCTATATGTCAGTTATATCTCAAATAAAAAATTGAAATAAATTTGACAATTTTCAAGCAACAGTTATTTTTGCAAATACTCCATTGTGTAACCTAAATCTTATTCTAAATCTGTTTTCCTTAAATTGGTTTATAAGTTTCATTGCTGAATTATCTCATACCTCTGATATCAATCTGAAAATTTTTGGTTCTAAATTACCTTGAAGCAGTTAACCTTAAAATTTTCTGAATGCATTTAGTAATTTCTTAAACTTTAAACTCAAACTTCTTCCAAGCAAATGTAAATGACACAGCCTACTCTTTGTCAGAGTAGATTACTTCATCCCTCAAGATTGCTCACTGCAAACACAAGACTGTGAAATGAATGGCCCAGCAGAGAGTGGCTGGAGCTTTACATTCTTGGCATACTCAACACTTAATTCCCCAAGTTAAAATAAAAACTTATAGAGTCTCCTACAAGATATAACATATAGAGCATTCTCCTGATGCGAACATCTCTTTTGCTGTTTCTTCTGACATTTAGGCAAAGAAGTAGTGGAAGACCAAGGAAAAGGTAGGAGAAAAAGGTTGACTGAGAGGCATCACACCTGCTAGAATAAGGCAACTATAATTGGAAACCTCTATGGACCGCAGAGATCCATCTGGAAGGAGAAGGCATACCATCCCAAACTTTCAACAACTGTGTTCTAACACTCTAGAAATATTCTGAAGCATCATTAAGTTGTAAGCAGTCCAACTAGTAACAAGATGTATCCAGGTTATTGAAACACAGTCATAGGATTTTTAGATCTGTTGGTATTAAGAAGTTTAATCTAAAGATCAGGAGGTGGGTTCCATTACCCTAGAAATATGGCATGTACCTAGTACTTTGTCATGCAGCTGCATCTGGGAGGTCTCTCTCTGTGCCCAAGGTGAAACTTCAGCCTAGATGGAGGAGGATTCTTGACTATGAATGAGAAAGAATTGAGCATGTCAGAAGAATGTAGGTAAGGAAGGAATTCATTAGATGGAGAGTAAAAATGAATGGCAGTGGTCTTGCAGGTGGCTGAGAATAGAAAAGTGCAGAGGGAATGAGAAAAAGCTCACTGAACATTTTCTTGGTATAGGGCAGATTCCCTCGCCATCTCTTCAAGCCATGGTCACCTGGCATTCCATGTCTGCTTGGATCTGTACTTTGCGGGGGCTAGCCTCTAATGCCCCAGGATCTGGGGGAGCCATAGAGCACAGAATGCAGTGACGTTGTGTCCTGATAACTTCCCAAAGAAAGGAGATTTTCAGGCAGGATCCTGCAGCTGCAGTTCCCTCCAAGTCACCCAAGTGATGGGGACATCATTTATTTCATGGTGGAGAGTAAAGAAAGAACCAAACACATGAAGAGGAGATTCACAAGATGGTGGCATGAGTAAGATGGCAGAAATCTCCTCCCAAAACCATATATATTTTGAAAATACAGAAAATAGAACTATTCCTAAAAGAGAGACCAGAAGATACAGTACAACAGCCAGGCTACATCTACATCTGTGCGAACTCAACGTTTCATGGAAAAGGGTAAGATTCAAAGCCATGACCTGGCAGGACCTGAGCACTCACCCACCCCAACTCATTGGCAGGAGGAAAAAATCAGAGTGGGGAGGGAGTGGAAGCACAAGACAGCTAAATAACCAGCCCTAGTAAACTGCACTGGGAGCACAGACACACATTGCATGGTGTACAGGATATTAGAGAAACGGAAAAGCATAATCCAAGACTAAGACTGTGAACAGGTCAACACAGCCAGCTACGCTGGGGCAAAAGAAAAGTGAGTGCTTTAAAAGCCTTAAAGGGACAAGGGTTTAACAGACAGACAAAATCATCCTGGCACACTCAGCCCAGCACACCAGGACCTTTAAGGTACTTCAGGCACCCTAACCCCCTGGGTTCGCAACTCCGAAGCCCCTCGTGGTGATAAGCAGACTGCCGTTCATTCCTCCCACTGGCACTACAAGTAAACCGGCTGACCTGCCATTGCTGTGGAGCAGCCGGAGAGCAGCCCCACCCACAGCAACCACACAGAGACTTCTCCCAGCATAGCGCTAACCGGGTCAGACCCAGAGGTTGTCCCCCATGCGCAGCTGCCTGGCACAGACAGCAAAGACTGACGCAGAATCTGGAAGGCATGTAGGGGCTCTGTTCTCGTGGTGAACTCACGCTGCTCACCTGCAAATACCGCCAGTGCCTTAGGCCATCCCGAGGGCCACCCTGCCCATGGAAGCTCAGGGGTTTAACCCAGAGGCTGCTCCCTGTGTGCAGTTGCCTGGTACAGGAAGGAGAGACTGGCGCAGACTCTGGAAAGAACAAAGGGATGCTGTTCCCACAGGAGAACATACGCCACTCACCTGCGACCCCTGTCAGTCCCCTAGGCCATCCCAAGGGCTGCCTTACCCACAGCAGCTCAGGGGATTAACTCAGAAGATGCTCCCTGTGTGCAACTGACTGGCACAGGAAGCAGAAAAAGGCAAGGTGATCAGTGAGCAGGAAGGGACTTTGTTCTCCTAGCTGACACATGTGCCCCCTGCCAGCAATCAATTCTATAGCCAGGAAAAGGCAGTAGAACTTTGTTCAGTCCAAAATCCCTCAGACACCAGAGAGAGGACATGAGAAACCAAAATCACCAATCTTCCAGAAAAAGAATTCAAAATAAAAGTTATAAGCATACTGATGGATCTACAGAGAATTATGCAAGAGCTAAGGGATGAATTCCGGAGGGAGATAACAGAAATGAAACAAACAATGGAAGGATTTAAGAGCAGACTGGATGAGGTGGAAGAGACTGCTAATGGAATAGAAATCAGAGAACAGGAATACAGAGAAGTTGTGGCAGACCATGGAAGTCCACAGATCTCCCAACACAAGGGACCCAAGAAGGACAACACCAAGACATATAATAATTAAAATGGCAAACATCAAAGACAAGGACAGAGTATTAAAAACAGCCAGAGGGGGAAAAAAGATCACCTACAAAGGAAAACCTATCAGGCTATCATCAGACTTCTCAGCAGAAACCTTACAGGTCAGAAGAGAATGGCCTGATATATTTAATTCAATGAAAGAAAAGGGCCTCAAACCAAGAATACTGTATCCAGCAAGATTATCATTTAAATTTGAAGGAAGGATTAAACAATTCCAAGAGAAGCAAAAGTTGAGGGAATTTAACTCCCAACAAACCACCTCTACAGTGTTTTTAAAGGTACTGCTCTAAATGGAAGGGCTCCTAAGGCTAAATAGATGTCACCAGAGAAAATAAAAACACAGCAAAGAAAGTATACCAACCAAATACTAACTAAATGCAAAATAAAATCAGCTATCCACAAAATCAGTCAAGGGAAACATAAAAGAGTACAGAATAAAATACCTAACATATAGAGAGAAGAGGAGGAAGAAAAAGAAGGGAGAGAAATAAATAATCATCAGAATGTGATTATAATAGCATAATAAGTGAGTTAAGTTAGATGGTTAGGTAGTAAAGAAGCTACCCTTGAACCTTTGGTAACCATGAAGCCTGCAATGGCAATAAGTACATATCTTTTGATAATCACCCTGAATGTAAATGGACTGAATGCATCAATCAAAAGACACAGAGTAACAGAATGGATAAAAAAGCAAGACCCATCTATATGCTCCATACAAGAGAATCACCTCAAACCCAAAGACATACACAGACTAAAAGTGAAGGAATGTAAAAAGACATTTCATGCAAACAATAGGGAGAAAAAGCAGGTGTTGCAGTACTTGTATCAGACAAAATAGACTTCAAAACAAAGAAAATAATAAGAGACAAAGAAGGACATTACATAATGACAAAGGGGGAAGTCCAACAAGAGGATATAACCATTATAAATATCTATGCACCCAATACAGGAGCACCTACATATGTGAAACAAATACTAACAGAATTATATAGGAAATAGCATGTAATGCATTCATTCTAGAAGACTTCAACACACCACTCACTCTGAAGGGCGGATCAACCAGGCAGAAAATAAGTAAGGACACAGAGGCACTGAACAACACACTAGAATAGATGGACCTAACAGACATCTACAAAATTCTACACAAAAAAGCAGCAGGATACACATTCTTCTCAAATGCACATTGAACATTTTCCAGAATATACCACATACTAGACCACAAAAAGAGCCTGAGTAAATTCAAAAAGATTGAAATTGTACCAACCAACTTCTCAGATCACAAAAATATAAAACTTGAAAGAAATTGTACAAAGAAAAGAAAAAGACTCAGAAACACATGGAGGCTTACCAACATGCTTCTAAATAATCAATGGATCAATGATCAAATTAAAATAGATATCAAGCAATATATGGAGACAAATGACAACAACAGCATAACACCCCAACTTCTGTGGGATGCAGTGAAGGCAGTTCTAAGAAGAAATCATAGCAATCCAGGCCTATTTAAAGAAGGAAGAACAATTCCAAATGAATAGTCTAAAGTCACAATTATTGAAACTGGAGAAAAAAGAATAAAGGAGGCCCAAAGTCAGCAGAAAGAGGAACATAATAAAGATCAGAGAAAAAATAAATAAAATTGAGAGAAATAAAAGAATAGAAGTAATCAGTGACACCAAGAGCTGGTTTGTTGAGAAAATAACCAAAATAGATAAAACTTATTAAGAGAAAAAGAGAATCTACACACATAAACAGAATCAGAAACGAGAAAGGAAAAATCATGACAGACACCACAGAAATACAAAGAATTATTAGAGAACACTATGAAACTCTATATGCTAACAAACTGGATAACATAGAAGAAATGGACAACTTTCTAGAAAAATACAACTTTCCAAGACTGACCAAGGAAGAAACAGAAAATCTAAACAGACCAATTACCAGCAACAGAATTGAATTGGTAATCAAAAAGAACCCAAGAACAAAAGCCTCGGTCCAGATGGATTCACTGCTGAATTTCATCAGACATTTAGAGAGGACATAATACCCAACCTCCTTAAAGTTCTCCAAAAAATAGAAGAGGAGGGAATACTTCCAAACTCATTCTATGAAGTCAGCATCACTGTAATACCAAGACCAGGCAAAGACACCACAAAAAAAGAAATTTACAGACCCATATCCACGATGAAGATAGATATAAAAATACTCAACAAATATTAGCAAACTGAATTCATACACCATGATCAAGTGTGATTCATCCCAGGGATGCAAGGATGATACAACATTCAAAAATCCATCAATATCATCCATCACATCAACAAAAAGAAGGATAAAAAACACATGATCATTTGCATCCACAGATGCTGAAAAAGCATTCGACAAAATTCAACATCCATTCATGAAAAAAACAATCAACAAAATGTGTATAGAGGGCAAGTACCTCAAAATAATAAAGGCCATATATGACAAACCCACAAACAGCATCATACTTAACAGCGATAAGACGAAAGCTTTTCCCCTAAGATCGGGAACAAGACAAGGATGCCCACTCTCTCCGCTTTTTTTCAGCATAGTACTGGAGGTTCTAGCCAAAGAAATAAAAGGCATCCAGATTGGTAAGGAAGAAGTCAAACTGTCATTGTTTGCAGATGACATAATATTGTACATAAAAAACCCTAAAGAATACACTACAAAACTACATCTAATATCTGAATTCGCAAACTTGCAGGATACTAAATTAATACACAGAAATCTCTTGCATTCGTATAGACTAATGATGAACTAGCAGAAAGAGAAATCAGGAAAACAGTTCCATTCACAATTGCATTAAAAAGAATAAAATACATAAGAATAAACCTAACCAAGGAAGTGGAAGACCTATATCCTGAAAACTACAGGACACTCTTAAGAGAAATTAGGGAGGATCCTAATAAAGGGAAATTCATCCCATGCTCTTGGGTAGGAAGATTTAATATTGTCAAAATTGTCATTCTGCCTAAAGCAATGTACAGATTCAATGCATTCCCTATCAAAATACCAACAGCATTCTTCAATCAACTGGAACAAATAGTTCTAAAATTCATATGGAACCACAAAAGATGCTGAATAACCAAAGTAATGCTGAGAAGGAAGAATAAAGCAGGGGGGATCTCACTTCCCAACTTCAAGCTCTGCTACAAAGCTACAGTAATCAAGACAATTTGGTACTGGCACAAGAATAGACCCATAGACCAGTGGAACAGAATAGAGAGTCCAGAGATTAGCCCAAGCATATATGGTCAATTAATATATGGTAATGGAGCCATGGATATACAATGGGGAAAAGGCAGCCTCTTCAACAGCTGGTGTTGGCAAAACTAGACAGCTACATGTAAAAGAATGAAACTGGATTACTGTCTAACCTCATACACAAAAGTAAACTCAAAAATGGATCAAAGAACTGAATGTAAGTCATGAAACCATTAAACTCTTAGAAAAAAACATAGGAAAAAATCTCCTCGACATAAACATGAGCAACTTCTTAATAAACATATCTCCCCAGGCAAGAGAAACAAAAGCAAAAATGAACAAGTGGGACTATATCAAACTAAAAATCTTCTGTACAGCAAAGGATACCATCAATAGAAAAAATAGACACCCTACAGTATGGGAGAATATATTCATAAATGACATATCCAATAAAGGGTTGACATCCAAAATATATAAAGAGCTCATGCAACTCAACAAACAAAAAGTAAATAATCCAATTAAAAAATGGGCAGAGGATCTGAACAGACACTTCTCCAAAGGAGAAATTCAGATGGCCAACAGGCACATGAAAAGATGCTCCACATCACTAATCATCAGAGAAATGCAAATTAAAATCAGAATGAGATATCACCTCATGCCAGTTAGGATGGCCACCATCCAAAAGACAAACAACAAATATTGGCAAGGATGTGGAGAAAAAGGAACCCTCTTACACTGCTGGTGGGAATGTAAATTAGTTCAAGCATTGTGGAAAGCAGTATGGAGATTCCTCAAAAAACTCAAAATAGAAATGCCATTTGACCCAGGAATTCCACTCCTAGGAATTTACCCTAAGAATGCAGCAGTCCAGTTTGAAAACATATATGCACCCCTATGCTTATCACAGCACTATTTACAATAGCCAAGAAATGGAAGCAACCTACGTGTCCATCAGTAGATGAATGGATAAAGAAGAGGTGGTACATATACACAATGGAATATTATTCAGCCATAAGAAGAAAACAAATCCTACCATTTGCAACAACATGGATGGAGTTTGAAGGTATTATACTCAGTGAAATAAGCCAGGCAGAGAGACAAGTATCAAATGATTTCTCTCATCAGTGGAGTATAAGAATAAAGAAAAAACTGAAGGAACAAAACAGCAGCAGACTCACAGAACCCAAGAACGGACTAACAGTTACCAAAGGGAAAGGGACTGGGGAGGATGGGTGGGAAGGGAGGGACAAGGGGGAAAAAGGGGCATTACGATTAGCAGATGTAATGTTGGGGGGGCACAGGGAGGGCTGTACAACTCAGAGAAGACAAGTAGTGATTCTATAGTATCTTACTACGCTGTTGGACAGTGACTGCAATGGGGTATGTGGTGGGAACTTGATAATAGAGGGAGTCTAGTAACCATAATGTTGCTCATGTAACTGTACATTAATTATACCAAAATAAATAGATAAAATAAAATAAAATAATAAAATAAAATAAAATAAAGAACCAAAGAAATGCTCAATCCATGTCAGGGGCTTTTGCTGGGAGCCCGAGGAGGTTTCCCAAATCACTCTCGCAAAAGTGGCTATTCAGGGGAAGCTCCCCACAACTTCCACTGCACCTCTGAGGAGAGCAAGACAGAAGAAGAGAAGCGGCTCCTTATGGACACCGGATAGGCAGTCAGGGTCTGAGTTCCAAAAGGTGACCTTAGGGAGCCCACCAAGTGTGGCCTTGGCCAGGACCTCGCAGTTGTCTGCCTGTTTCTCTCAGTCCCTCACATCCAAGGAGAGGTTCGAAAGAGAATTCTGGCCCCCACTCATCCGACATTTCCGACTATGGGGGAGACAGGTGATTAACCGAGCGAGACTCAGAGGAACCTAATACCTGAGCTTTGAGATCAGCAGCTCCACTAATCACTTTTTTAAATGGCTGCCAGGTGCCCAGTGTCATCACGACAGTTGGTTGGCACTCCACTATAAGGAAAGTAAGAGAAAGATGCTGGTTGTAGCCAATACTCACCCTTCAAAGACAATCCGAACCAGCCCCAAAAGATGTACTGATGGAGATGCTGTTTTTCCCAGGATGGTGTCTTGGAGATGACAAAGAATGAAGCCAGCACATGAGTATGGAGCAACAAGAAAAGTTTAATGGAAGAATGAAAAAAGAAAGGAAAGCTCCTGCTTATTGGGAGGGGGTCCAAGGGATGACACCGTTAGAGCTGCAGTGTCTAGGGTTTATAAGCATGAAAAATGGAGTAAACCATGCAAGTGCCTGGGAGTTGTTGCTAGGGCCTGTTGCTTATGGCCAATCTAGTATCAAAGGAAAAGAAAAACTCCCTTTTTCTCAGGCTGAATTTTTCCTAGATGTCCAGGATGAGCCTTCTTGTTTACTGAGAATGCTTGACCCTAGTTCGTTTCTGCCTGCTTCTTACCAGGACCTTGAGCTCTGTCTGCCTGTGTCTGGGGCCTTGAATTCTATCTGCCTCTGTCTGACTAACACCTGCCTCAACAGGACTTGGTAAAATATATAAATTACTGCAATGGGAATTAAGAACTGTGGTCTTGGGCCTCCTACACTTAAGAATAGGGGGAAATAAAATCAACAGGGTAGGAAAAGTGTGTGGTGAGAGACAAAGCTTCCACTTCAGAACTGATACAGCAACACCAAGTCCTCAATCAGTTTTAAGCAATGATGAGTCAGAGCACACAAGTGGATCCCTGTGCTAATAGCCTACATCCAATCAGGGAGGTGAATGAGTCTTAGCTTCTGTATCATTGAGAAGGTGAAACTTAAGTGGCACATGGCCTGTTACCTCAAGCCCAGAATGCTCTGACTCTGGGATAAGAATAAATATACCAATGTTAATGAACACTTTTTAATTCTTTGGTTAAAGACATTTTTAAAAAAGAAGAGATAAATTGATAATCATAGATTTAATGAAGTCAATACTCACAGATTTAAATTTTTTTCTTACTGATAAAAATTTGTATCATCCATAAATCAAGATATAAGGTTGTAATTCCATTTTTACTTTTCATTCTCTAAGAGCTTTTTGAAGTCTGAAGATCAGGACCATTGAATCCCCTTTTTATGAAAAACAGAATAGATCAGAGACATATTATTAAGAAGTTATTTTGCTTTATAAATGCTCATTTTTATTTACTCCCCCATGATTTCCAGATCCTACTAAATAATATGTAAACTGTTATAAATTGGAAAAAGGGAGCACTGCATGCTAAGATTGGTATGACATATTCATAAATGTGAGATTTATTAAGCTGTAATGCCAGTAAGTAATTCTTTTAGGATTACCTTTTGTAAATCAAGCTATGCTATCATCTGAAGTATTTCTAGAACATTATAAATCCTGTTAATATAAATATGGTAATATTTTTAATGGCACAATATGAAGAGAAACTTATCTCACCATACATGGAAGTCGGCTTATTTAGTTGCAAATGACAGAAAACCTTACTGGAACTGACTGGAGCAAAAATGAATTTTACTGACTCCTGTAACTGATGAGTTTAGGGGTCTCCAATTTTGGGTGTGTCTGGACGAAAACACAGAAACAATGTAATCAAATCTATTTCTCGGCCACCTGCTATCTCAGTTCATTTCTACACCTCATTGTCAGACGATCCTTCATTTGTGGTTACAAGATGGATGCCCACCTGTAACTCCGGGGAGAAAATCCCGGAGCAAAATACCTTTGAAACAGAAATGAGTCGAATGGAGAAATAAAGTGGGAGAAACCCGTTTATTGCCTACAAGCTGTCCACTTCTGCTGTCCCCTGTCTCTGGCGACCTGGCTGCAGAAGAGACTGCACCCAATCCGTCTGGTCCAGATATACCCTCGCTGGCCCTTGTAATCACCTATTGATATGGAGATGGACTACTTCTCTCCACCCCTTGGAAACACCTATTGATATGGAGACACTCTAAGGACAGGCAAGAGATTCTGGAAATACGCAATTTTACCCACACGACCAATCTCCATCTGAGAAAATAAGCAGGAATTCCATTTTCTAGTATCTTTCTTAAATATCACATGATTCATAGGTCATGTGCTCAGCCCTCAATCAAAGTGGCTTTGGCCTCAGTCTCCACTTTGGCAATGCTCTGGAGAGGGATGGAGCCCACCCCAGTTGCATATACTGAAAGTGGAGGGGTGGGGACCTGATATCTGAATCAAACTTCTGAGTTTTTACTCTAGGTATGGCAAATAACTTTTAGGTAGTCAAAATGAAATAAATGTAGCTACCTCACCGTCTTGTAATTTTTTAATGGTTTTTGAGGACAAAGCAGAAGGGAAAAGTAAAGCATTCCGTTCTAACCAGCACTTAGAATAAATTTATTCTAATCTTTTCATCTGAATTAGCCAAAGGATAAAAAGTTTTGTTTCATTTTGAAATCGATTTCAAAATAAGCTTTAAAAGGAGATTGTGGTTTACCTTAAACATGTAATATTTAATCATTTCATTATTCACACATTGCATGATTAACTTAGTACATGCTCTGGAATTACAGTTAATTTGATGCTTCCTTCTTCAAAATACCTATGGTAATAGACATTGATGTCAGTGCTCTGTGAGTGAAAATATAGTGAAGACATTGTTTCACAGCTGCTTGTTTGGGCATCTAAAGCTCAATGTGGGATTGCGTTTAGGCACATGCAGAGATCCACCTGCATTTGTCCATTACAGCACCAGAGTGCTGGTGTAGGTCGGAAGTCAGCAGAGCTGAATGAGTCGGCATGACTACAGTTAAGTTCAGTAGGCCCTTTAACTGCCTTGCTTCTTCGATGCTGAGAGCAGTTATTCCAGTTTAAGCCAATTTTTAATTCAGATGCTTGTTTTGTGTTAATGTGAAGCTTTTCAAACGGAAAATAAATCAATCCAATGTCCCTTCCTCATTGACCTATTTCTCCCCCATTTACACACCTGAATTAGAGACTAGGTAGAAGGACTGCTGCCTACATGTGCCTCTGAAAACAAATGGCTCTTTTTCATCTCGACTGTTATATTCTTTATAGAATGTAGGTATTAACTTAACCTTTCTCCAACAGCACAAACCTGACTTGCCCCAAGGACATGAAACACTCAAGTCTACGATGAAACTAGATCATTGTAAGAGCACTCATGACTGGGTGTGCAGGGAAGTCCCTGCATTCACTCCAGGACTTTATGCTGATGTTCCGTTATGAACTTTGAAGTAGAAAAGAAAGTGAATTAGTTGAAAAGTAGAGGAAACTGAACATTATTAACATTCATTTTATGAAATAAACTTGATTTTGTCCCCCCATGATTCTTTAAAATAAATAGCAGCAAGCCAAAATGGGAGATGGGAGTAATTAAAAATAAACACAAGCTGACTTGACTTTCTGGTATGTGTATGGCCATACAGGAGTGTTCAGAGTACACCGTCACAGGACTGAAATGTTTCTGAGATTCACCATCTTCTCTCCATCCTTTTCTCCCTTCTCGTGCACTTTCTATTTCTCTCTTTCTCTCTCTTTCTTTTTCTTTCTTAAATGAAGATGGAATATAAACTGAAGGCAATAGGTTCACCATATGTGTATCCAGCTGAAATTGTGAATAAGGGAACTTGTAATGATTGAAATTATAGGCAAATTCACATGTGCTAGCTCACTTAATTGTCAAACTAATTATATTTTATTTGCTATTATCCCCATTTCCTACAGATAAAGAAAGCCAAGCTCATAGATTTTTTGTAATTTGCCAAAGCCTCACAGTTTTTGTGGCAAAGCCAGAATTTAAGCAAAGGCCATTTCTAATTCCAGGTACAGAGGCCAGTGTTACATGGTGCTAAAAATGCTTTCGGGAGATAAAGAAATTATTGTTTCTATTTAAAAAGATAATTTGTATTCACCACCTTTATTTCCATATCATTTTCCCAGGAGTCTCTGTAAGTTTCCTACTGAACTTCAACTTCTTTTTGATATAAATTTCACTTATTCTTAAATAAATTACTGTTTATGGTATGCTGCACAATATTTTTAAATTGGTGTTTTAGCCTTTCTTACTACTTACTTGCACTTTTCTGCAGAAGTAGAATTAAAGAGAAATAATGTTTTCTACAAAATAAAGAAGAAAGAATGGTTTTCTTGGCATGCTCTTTAATAGTTTCACTTTTTCCTGGTTAGAAGATACAATTAGCTTAGCTTTTGACAATTGTGCATTAATATAGGAAATCATAAAGGGCCAAAAAACTATTTAGAAAAAGATTACAATTTTTCCCTTCTTTCAGAGTTTCTTCCATTATTAAAAAAACATATATATATAGTCCTATTGCTTCTACAATTTAGATATAATGCTTATATAAAGAAGCAGTGATCAGTGATTCAGTGATGAAAATCAGTTGGAGAAATACAAGAAGTTCTCCTGATTAAAAGGGATTATTAAAACTCAAAATATTTATTTTCATATTATAGGGAAATATGTTATTTATCTAAGATATGTCTTTAAATATGTAATTTCAATCTTGAAATGTTGGATTAGGAGGGTCTCCTATATGATAGGGCAAATGGAATCTTTCAAAGTAATATGTTGGAAAGGAGAATAATTGGAATTCAGCACAGTCTGAAGGTAAATAATACTTCCCTGAAGCAAAAATTGCTGCAAGAGAAAGAAAGGCAATCAGCTTGTGCTGCTTTTCAGCTGCCAGCTCATTATGCGGCAAGGCGATAATGACGGGGAATGTTCAGTATAGCACACTCTGTGTTTGGCATTGTCTCCCCTGCCAGGAGTCTTCCGAACAGAACTCTGATGTGATGAGGCTCCCATACTATTATTTTTACGTAAAATATTCTATTTTATTCTAACGAGCTATCACTGCAATGAATGAGACTTGGGTACTCCAATATCTGATAAGACTGCAAATATGTCTCAGAATGTATCTCTTTATATTTTCAATTCTATTGAGTCCATTGCAGAACATAATGATTTGCCTAAAACATAAGTCTCAAGAAGCATGCCCTTTGATTTTTATTTCCGAAATTACATTTCATTCCTCTCTCTTAAATAGAATATTGAGTTTCTTTCTAAGTTCACCCTGCACCAATCATTCATTATGTTCTCCCAGAACTAGATCCAGAGTCTTTTCTGGTGACTCAGGTGTTGGCAGCAAAAGCCTCACACATAATGACTATTTTTAACCAATATTAAAGACACAGGGAATTGGTGTGTTTTCTAATTTATTCTTATCTAGAAATCACGAAACTTTTATCTTTCCCTAATTTTTCAGCAGTACTTGCTACATGGCAGCTTTTATGAGAGAAGCACAAGTTTATATTTTCACCCATGGGAAAACTAGTAGTTGGAGATTACATGTGACATAGTCTCAACTATGGGACTTTCTTTTTGGTGGTAGAAAATATAACTGAATGAAAGTCACCAAATTGGTGGTGTCTCTTTTCGTAGTTATGGTACTATATATAATAGGATTCATGCTTATAAGAAATGATAAATACATATTTGATCAGTTGAACTGAAACCACAAGTTAGTTAGGGACATGGTGTCCACTAATAAAAAATGATATTTGGAACAGTCAAACCTGGTGATGATTGCCAGTGTCTTCTGGGGCAATTTTTTTTTTCCCCCGGAGACCAATTTAAACCCTCCTTTGTAACACTTATTGTGAAATGATGACCAGTGTGTTTGTTATCAGATGTTGACCCTCAGCTTCAAACAGACCCTCTGCCCACCTCTGTGATGCTTGAGCTGGGATTCTGTAAAACATATCTCTTTTGGCAACCCGTCCCTGTTGAATGCTGCCAGTAGGTAAAACACAGAGACCTGAAGTTTCCTGTTGCCTCTCATCCCTGACAGCATTACCCAGCAACAGTTCCTCACTGAGGCAGGAGCATTTGGTCCCACTAGCAACCATTTTGTGATATTTTCCATATTCCAGAATCAGTCTCATTTCACCCTGTAGGAAATGATGCACCAGTTGGTGCAATCCTGTCTCTGAGAGGACTGGGTTACAGTCCATGGGGGTCTGTCTGGTGTCTTTAAGGCATCATACTAGTCAGCTTCATTCTTAGACATCTGCAAACCTTAGCCGATTTTCTTCTTTCCAGCTTAGTTCTGTTCTTAAGGCTGTTTAACTGAATGGCTCTGGCCCACCCAGGTAATCTAGGATAATCTTCTTCCTTATTTTAGGTAAATTGACAGATAAAATAACCATCACAAATCTTGATGTTGGAAATTTCTGAGATTGGCTGTTTGGGTGTACTGAAAGAAAATGAGTACTTGAACCCTGCAGTTGCCTTAAACTTCCTTTGCCAGTAGAGCTCTTACCTTCCTATGTCTGAAACACTCACCTCCACAACTTAAAGAAGCTATAATAAACTGACCTGAGGAGTCTGTCCAGGAAGGACATGCCTATTGTTCTGAAGACACATCTGAACCACCCCCTAATGCCCTCGATCACTAACTAGAGTCAGATGTCAGCTTGTTCCAGAGTCTGATCCTATAGAAAATAGTTTATGCTTCAAAACAATTGAAAGGTTTTTGCTGATATTATCATAAACCTGGGAGTATGTCTGGAAATAGATTCCCAAAGAGTTAGATTACAAAGGACAGAATTTATCATTCACTGAACTGATATGGATGTGCTGATACGGGTATATACCAGAAATTCTAAATGTGACATATTATCTCACACAGTATGAAATGCATCTTTTCGTTTATTTGGCTGTTTGTCTGAAACATTGGCACTTACACTCAGTAGGTTTCAGATGCTAGAATTTTCTTGGCATAGTGTAAATATAGGAATATGAAGACTCTATAAAATAGAAGTACTGGAGTGATTTATCACATTTGTCTGCACACCACCAACCCAGCACCCTCCTACCCCCACCAACTACATCCACTGAGAGGGTCCAGAGGTCACTGACTACATTTCTCCCTCAGAAAGAGAGGAAAAGAAAGAGAAATAGAAAGGCACACACACACATACACATGTACATTTACATATGTATGTTTACGTATATATAATTTATATGTGTAATGTATATATATTTATATGTATAAGATATATATATATATATATAATTTATACGTATATATATAAAGAAAGATAAAGCAGAACATCATCAGTGACTACCTGCAAAAAAATTAGATGTATATTTGTATTCTATACCAGGGCTGGCAAACTTTGTCTTAAAGGACATTATGGTAAACATTTTAGGCTTTGTGAAATAAAAGGCAAAATCCTGGATATTATATAGGTACTTATAGTACTGTTTAAAATGTAACCTTTTAAAAATGTAAAAAATGTTCCTAAGTCAGTCTGTATAAAAATAGGATGCTTCCTGAGGATAGTTTGTCATGCCTGTTCTATGTCATCAGAAAAGTAAGTTTGAAATCAATATTCATTGTTTACAAGAGCATATTAGCTAGGCAAAATATGTACAATTTGACTGTATTTATTGTATTTTACTACTTAAATGTGCCTTGTGTTTTAGGATTTTTGCTTTATTCATTTTAAAAACCCCCAAACCTTGCATAGTGATCAGTACATAGAAAGTTCTTAGTAAATACTGGGTGAGCAATTAATTAATGATAAAATAAGCCACTCAGTTCTCTTTCTGAACTGTGCATAAGTTTAGCTTTTCTTGCTGCAAAAGTGCCACTACCTCACAAACTATTGCCACTTTCTAGTAAAAACAAACAAATTGGGGCTTGTGAATCCCCAATGCCCATATATTTGAAGTTTTACATAATTAAAAACACAAAAGCAAATATATTTCATATGGGTGAAGTTTCAACTCACAGTCATTTGTTGGGCAAAAAGTATACCAATCAGATAAGAACAAAAACCATTTGAGTATATTGAATACACAGGTTTTTCCCTTTTAGCTGTCTTTGCTTAAAATAAATACTGCTAGTTTATTTAAAACAAAAATCTTAGGTCATATTTGTATGACCTTAGATTGCAATTTGAAAAATTTGTCCCATAGCAATATGTCTATAAATACAAAGGCTATAAATTCATCTAAACAAACATCAGGTAATTAATTATGTCCTTTGAAGCAACATATACACATAGACACTTTCTTTCTGTTATTAGAAGGAAAAATATGAGTAGTCTGCATTATTCCTCCAGAATAACACCAATGGTAAAACGTTATTATAATGGCAAGTTTATAACCTGCAAAACTAATATACTCTAAGGGTTCCCTTTCAAGAAATCTTAAAAATAATATTTTGCTTATTATACCCCCATCCATTCAAAATGCACTTAGAACAACTCCTTGGCAAATTAATTTCCTTCCTCTGTAGTTTTATATGCTGTCTTCAAGAACAAAACCAAACACTCATTCAATTTCTGGGAAAATAAGAAAGAACTTGCCCTAGTAAAGTATGAATTATTAGACTAGCTGCTCTTCATTCAATATTTGACCTCTTTGTGAAAACCAAATCTGCCAGCTGTAGGCACAGAATGTTCACCACTGACATATAATTTAAGCCATGAAGCTTTGTATAATGAGGAAAGGCCTTAAAGATGAAACTTGCACTTGCACAATGCTTCAAGTTGTTTAAGAATGTTTCTCCAAAAGGAGAAAAGCCTGAACAAAAGATGATTCTTTAACAGTAATCTAAGCCAATTATTACAGCACGAAACAGAACTTCCTTTGGTGCCTGATGCTGATTCTAATGCCCACAAGGATTTCCAAGAAATGAGGAAGAAAATTATTTGAGGAGAGAATTTTCCATTTAAAAGTTCTCTATTCTTTGACCAATTCCTTGAGCAAAGGAAGGAAAATAACAGTTGGAGCAATCTCTAATGTGTCACTGTACCTTATCCTTTATCTCTCCCCATCTGCTTTTTCTCTTTTTTTCACCCTTTAGAGCCTAGTAAGCCCAGTTACTCTTAAAAACAGGAGTTGCATTTTCCCATTCCAACAACAAAAAAGTTTCCAAACAAAACACCTGTAATCTGAAAAAACAAGAACAAATGCCTGAAGTTAAGTTGCATTTTATGATAGACAAAATATATTGTAAAAGATAAATTTTATGGCATGTCAGAGGTATGGTGGGGATAAGGAGAAGTAGGAAAAGGCAGGTGAAGATTGTCATAGAAGGGGCTGACATTTAAACATGGTAGACCTTTTTGAGAAGTGACATGTGGGCAGGGAATTAAGGTGTAAGAACATTGCAGGAAGTGAAAACTGCCAGTGGAAGAACTCAGAGAAGTTAAAAAGTGTATGTTACAGGCATGGAGAGGAAGCCAGGGTGGCCGGAACTCAGTGAGCAAGGGAATGAAGGTTACCATTTGAGGTCAAAAGTGGGTCAAAGAACAGATCCTATAGGACTTTAGTAGATGACAGTCTTCCCATTAGCAATAATAAAAGTTAAAATAGTATATATAAAGTTTTGTAGGCTATTTTAAATAGCCAAAATCTATTTTTCTATACTTAATTTTGAAAGAAAATTCTCTATGAGATCTCTCACATTTCTGTACATCTAACTACCCTTTTAAGGTAAGGATGTACAGAGAACAGCCTTGGGAGAAATTAATTAATTATATATGTTATATATAATTGAATTATATAATTAGTTAATATATATAGCATATGAAATTATATGTATACAGGCACCCACATATGTTTATGTACATACATATGTATTAATACATAATTATATTTGAATGAAAATAAAAACACTATATATTATCAATATGAGTGTGCAATAACTTAATGCAGGTATTAGAAGACATAAGTGGAAATCAATGTGTTAAGTATTTAAATGAGAGAATGACAGAGTAAACCCAAATAAAGTCAAAGACAGAAATAATAAAGTTAAGTATAAAAACAGTAACGGTTAATTCTATATGTCAATCTGACTGGGCTAAGGGAAGCCCAAATAGCTAGTAAAACATTATTTCTGGGTGTGTCTGTGAGGGTGTTTCTGGAAGAGATTAGCATTTGAATCAGCAGAGGATCTCCCTCACCAATGTCAGTGAGCATCATCTAATCCACAGGGGGCCTGAATTATACAAAAAGGTGGAGGGTGGGTGAATTTTTGGTCCCTCTTCTTTAGCTGGGACTTCTACCTCTCTTGCCCTTGGACATCAGAGTTCCTGATTCTCAAGCCTTTGTACTCAAAACCTTACACCATTGGTTACCCTGGTTCTCAGGTCTTGGACTCAGACTGAATTATACCATTTGCATTCCTGGTTCTCTGCTTGAAGATAGCAGGTCATTAGACTTCTCAGCATCCATAATCACCTGAGCCAGTTCCTACAAGAGTTCTCCTCTTACGTGTATGTGTGTGTTTATATATATATCTACACATACACATGTGTATATATGTACCCATATGTCCATATATACATCCATACATATATGCTATTGGTTTTGTCTTTTCCTGAAGAACTTTGTTTAATACAGGAACCAATGATTATAAAAGAAAACTACAATAAAGATGAGTAGTAACTCAAAAGTTGGATCTTTGGCAAAATGAGTACAGTAGATGTACTATGAGAAAGTCATGAAGAAAAAAAGAAGGCTAAAATTAATCATAGAAGGGATTTGAAAAAAGAATATAATGAATTTTAAAAGCAAACCCTTGTAACTTTCTTCATGAGAGAAAGCAATGTATGTACTTTGTTTTCTCCTGTCTCCTGTCATCTAAAACACTATCTGGCACTAAGTAGGCACTCATCAAATATTTATCAAATAAATAATTAAATAAATGACTTAGGCAAGGACCATTTTAAAGAGCTAGCCTTGTAAGAACACTGTTTGTTTTTATATTAATTCACTGATTTGAATTTTAACATTTTTCAAATGTGAAATTGAATTATACTGCCAGCAAGAAAGAAAAAATACAAGCAAAAAGTAGGACATGCTAAACTGCTAATCTTTTGATTTTTTCAGCTCCCCATGTTTGGTACTCTCTCCTTTTTTTTTTCCTGATTTCTACAAACATTTCAGGGAAGTCTTTGTTCCTGTTTTGACTTTCCTCATTATTTCTTCCAAATCCTTGAACGTTGTGGGAATACTTTATTCTGCCTAAGAAACTGACATGAATCTATTTCTTGGTTATCTTTTCTGATGCTTGCTTATGTCTTATAAGAGTGAGTTTGCATCTCTCTCATAATAAGAATTTTTTTTCAATGTATTTATTTATTCATTTAAGAGAACTGGAGTTCCCAAAGTAAGACTACCTAACAAACATAATCAGCATCCCTGGGAACTTCTTAGAAATGCAAATACTCAGGCTCTATACCAGTCCTATGGAATAAGAAACTCCACGGTTCTGGAGGGTCGGGGTCTCAACAATCTGCTTTATCAAGATTTCAGTTGATTCTGACACAGCCTTAAGTTTGAAAACCAGTATAATGGTTCTCAGTGGTGGAAACAAAGGAACCTAAGAAAAGCATGAGCTTTGGACTCAGATAGGCATGAATTCACATCCCACATCTACAGGTTATGCAGTTGTTCTGTAACTTTGGAGAGATTAATTAACCTCATCAAGCCTCAGCTCACTCACCTGCAAACTGGCTATGTTACTAGGAAATGCAACCTGGGGAGATCTCCTTGAGTGCTAGGTGAGATCTCAACCCAAAAAAGCATTCTTGACTGTGATCAAGAAAGAATTCACAAGCAGGTCAGGCAGGTACAGGCAAGGAGTAGTTCAATAAAACAAAAGTACATACTCAAGGAGGGAGTGCTAGTATGCTCCAGAGATGAGCAGCAAGGTGAGGTTTGGGTTGGGTGGTATTATAGCTGAAATTTAAGCAAGAGGTGAACTATTCCTCAGGATAGGGAGGGGATTTCCAGGACGTAGGGTGTCACACTCTTTTTGTCCTTAGATGGTCTGCCTCGGAACTGTCACGGTGCCAAAGGGGGTGATGTTTCGTATGCTAATAAACATATAATGTATTTTGAGGTGTAGTAAGAGTCAACCTCTCCATGTTGGAACCAGTCAGTTTTGGCAGGTCTATCTACACCCTCACTCCCCACATCCTGTGAGAACAGTTTACATGGAATTTTTAGACTATAAACAAGCATCTAATAGAATGTAAACACCTACAGAAGTCCCCAACTCCCCCCCTGCTCATGTCTGGCTCTCTACCTACTAGAACAGGTATAATAATACAAAACTTTCTGAATTGCTGTGAGGATTCGATGCAATTAAATAAAATGATATTTCAGTACATTGTGGTTATTTACCTAATAAGCACTTACTGGACACTGGGTGTTCTCCAGATAGGTGGTTGTTGGCAGGGGTTTTCATACTCTCAGGACAGCATGATGGACTCTGCCATTCATTGTATGTAAACTCAGCTTGAGTCCAGGGAAAATCATGCCTTTGAGCCCGGCATCAGTGCAAAAGGGAGAAATACACAGAGAGCTAGGGGCAGGGCTCCAGGTGACATCACACACAGGGCCGTGGGTCTCTCTTCACTTGTATATGACAGTAGCAGAGAGAGGGCAGGGGAAAAAAGTAGAGTGTTGATGCAGCTGCCAATGCCGATCCCAGCAAGGGAGCAGCACGGGGTCACTAAGACCCTACGCCCTGGAAACCCTGGGAAGCACTGGCCACTAGATCAGTGGAGATTTTCTTCTTGGAGGCCTCCAGTCCCGTCCTTCCCTGTGCACACACACTATAAAGGATAGGGGGCATGACAGGCCACCTAGTAGCCCTATATTTAGGGAAAGAAAAGAGTTTCTGCCTTCTTTTTAATCCTGAAAACTTAAGTCAGCAAAAGTGCCTGTGACCTGTTACTTAGGTGATGGTATATCTAAATGCCTTCCCCATGTTTCTTGAACGATCCAGCCAATCTACTCAACCTATACTAATTAGGTGTTCTGATTTAGTTCCTGGCCTTAAAGCATTTTTGGAGGTCAGTAGTTTCTGGATTTGTCTCTGTTGGTTAAAGCTAATATAGAATCTCAACCTTCAGATTGTCACCCCAATGTCAGGGGTTTTCCCACTACCCACTTCCCTTATACTACCTTATTGCCCTTGCTTCCAGGTATCTTAACTTCTATGCAGATCTTTATATTTGTTCTTTCTTCAAATATGAGTTTTCTATCTTATGCTCTAGTTCAGTACTTTTCAACCAGGGGGTGTGGTGGGTGATGGTGGTGATGCAGACTGTGTCCCTGGGACGACATGGCAATGTCCGGGCAGAATATCTGCTGTTACAACATGGGTATGCTTATGGCATCTAGTGGGTAGAGGCCAGAGACGCTGCCAAGCACCCTACAATGCAGAGCACAGCCCCTGACAGTGAAAAATGATGTGACATAAAATGTTAGCAGCACTGGGACTGAAAATCCTGCCCTAATCCTGTAACACATTGTTTTCCTGTCCCTATCTTACTGTCCCTCTGACAGCTGTCCCAGGCTTCTAGAATGCTAGTTAGAAATCTATAGCAATGCTGGTGTTTTTTCTTTGACTTTAATTCTGGTTGTATGAAGCTCTTCAACTAAGTTGGGAGTGTTGTAAGAGCTATATTCTGAAGGACCTCTCTGTCTACAGTCCCTATTGTCTGATTTCCTGGCTTAAGTTCAAATTTCTGGACTCCTATGCCTGCATGTAGACACCTGACCCAGCTTACTCAGCTAAGACTCGGGCTTTATTTACTTCTGTGAATCCACTTTGTTTCCCTACTAATCTTAAACTAAATTACATATAAAGTGTCAAATAATGGTATATGATGCACTGATCCCCTGAAAATCATCAGACTTTGTAGTGAAGTAAATGAAGTAAATCATATCTAATGATTCTGGAATAGAGAACTACATTCTCCAATCTTTGTTAGTGTGTATAGTCTTTTCAAACAAAATGTGTTACTACAATTTACTTTGCAACTGACCAAAACCTTTTGTGCAATATTCTGCACAATAGCATGCTACATCCTAAAACCAATTAACTTGAATAAATTAAAAAATATACTGTGAACATCCTGACTTTATTGTTTAATATTTGAATCAGACATGATACTTATGCTGAGTTAAAAACACCAAAATCTTCATGACTTAAAATAATAAAATTCTTATTGCACCTTGCAAGAGTATCAGTCTGCTTTATATCACTCTCATTGAGCTTCCCAGACTGACGGAGACTACAATGTATCATTCATAACTACCAGAACAGGAAAAAGGATATGCCATATCATGAACTGGCTTTTAAAATCTCCCAACCTGTAAGTGACATTGTGTCAGGATATGTAAGACCACCCTCAGGTTTCAGTGATTTGCTAGGAGGACTCAGGTCTCAGCATATTTTAGAACTCGTGACTATGATTTATTGCAGCAAACACATACAGAGAAAAATCAGCAAAAGGAAAAGGTGCATGTGTCAAAACCCAGAGGAAACCCAGGTACAAACTTCCATAAGTCCTCTCCTAGTAGTTTCACACAGGAGGTACTTTTCCTCC
Source organism: Smutsia gigantea (assembly GCA_032199065.1). Classification (NCBI taxonomy): domain Eukaryota; kingdom Metazoa; phylum Chordata; class Mammalia; order Pholidota; family Manidae; genus Smutsia; species Smutsia gigantea. Next base: position 202,796 of record JAVSCE010004290.1, read on the forward strand.
ATCAATAAGTTTGTGACACAGGTAAGTTATTTTCTACCATGAAAACTTTTTAACTTCGAAGAGAAAAGATAGAGAAAAACAACTCTGCCTTTTGTCCAGGTTCAGACCAGAAACAGATAATGGAAAACACTGATAATCACTATGGAAATAGTTAATATTTCACTATGGGATAAAAAATTTAAATGGACATAATTAAACTTTGGCCATTATCACATCTGTTAGCAATACATAGTAAATATGTGCAATAATGTTTTCATGATTTAGGCATAACCTCTAACATTTTCATACTATTTCACAATGTACATATTTTAAACTTTTTTTTTTTTAATTTTTCTTCAGTGTCTACCTCTGATGATTTCATAGGGAATTAAATAATCTCTGGAAATGGTACTTTTTCTTCTACCCATCTTTATTCTTTTTCCTTGAGAAGTCAGAGATAAATGCCATCTGGACATAGCATTTTATCATGAGAAGTTTTAATTTCTTGATCATCTGTTCTGGCAAGATAGTTTTTCTTCAGTGTTTGTTTTTCCTGCCCTGAGAACTGTTTGATTGTTTTTGGCATCTGTTCTCTGGCTTCCTCTGTTAACATGGAGACAAGCAAGGCTTTAGGGGGTTTGGCTACACCTCCATCTGCTACAAATCCATTACCCTTCCCATGTTTCATAGCTAGGGTCCATGGAAAACAATGTGGCAAAGAGCAATGTACTGGAGTTGGGTGTCCAAAAGGTAAGATTAATATTTTTCTCATCAAACTATGGAGCATTGCTCCATGTTGGGGAAAGAGGTGCATTGCTTGATATCTGCAGCCTGTTTTACAGGCTCCTCTTTCCAGAAGAAAGTTGTAGAACAGCAAAATTTGCTGATGCTATATGCACTCCAGTTTAAGAGCATTAAAATTTTCTAGGCTTCCTCTTTCAGTCTCAGTCTTGGTTCCATTTTCATACATGTAGGCTTATCATGTATTGGATATTTATCTCATCCAGTTCAGCATTTTTCTACTACTGTATAAACAGATGGCAAATATAACCTTGTGATTTCTTTAGTATCATTTATTTTATTGTACATCTTTTCCCCTTGTCTTTTGGTCCATGCTATTTGGTTTTCTATTCCTCACCAGAGGAAGATGTGATACTTTTACTTTTCAGCTATTTCTCAAAGATGCATTTTAACTGATATGCTTGAAATTTGAGAATGATTCACAATGTACTACATGAATAGTGATCTACAAAATAATATAGTGCTGGTTTCTAGTTACATATGCATGTATGTATATATCCACCTATATGCATGTGCAGGTCTGTGTATGTGTGCACTTGTAAATGTGCATATCTTAAATATAATACATATTTATGTATATAGGTATGTGTATACAGTATATATATGCATCTTTGTGTGTGTATATGTGTGTGTGTGTGTGTGTGTAGTATACTCTAAATTTCTACACCTTTGCTCCTTCATTGGAAATGCTCATTATAAACAACACTATGCAAAGTCCTTGTCATGACTCGTTCCATTCCAATCTTCATGACTTTGACTCAACACTGCATGTTGAAGGGGGAATTGGTTCTCAACCCCACTGCCTGCCAGCTCTATCTCCCCTATTGTTGCAAGTTCTCATGAAAATATCTTCTCATAAATAAGACTTTTTGAACTAATTTGTGAAAAGCATACTGCTTCTCGAAATAATTCTAAGTTTGGATATAAAGTTTACATAAAATATTTTCCTAATATCTACTTGTAAAAGTCTGCTTAACCATTCAGTATAGCCTTAATGAGCTTGTACATGGACTTATACTTAATGTATACATCATTCTTTATTTCTGTTATAATGATAACTGCTCAATTAAATATTAACCTTCTGTTCAAATCATTTCGTGGGTGCATTTTGTCCTTTTAAATGAGGCTTGGAGGATTAAAAAAAACTGGCAGTGCGGTTTTTATCTGAAGTTGCCAGAGTTGTTGCTAAGGAAATAAGTTGTCTAAGAGATAATTTCATAATGGAAAGCAATTTTAAATTATGTACCCTAAGTATAAAAAGTAGCTTCTTGAAAAGAAAGACTTGAGCAAAGATTCAAAGATAACATGAAGCAGGAAAATCTTTTATACCTGAAAGAGCTAACATAGTAAGGCCTTACATTCCCAACTAGTAGGGTCTTTTTAAATCTTCCCTTGTAAGGAGAGGGAAAAAATAAATTTTAGAGCAAGGCAATTGAGTGAAAAGTGCCAGGTCTCTTTCCTTCCTCTTAATTAGTTTTTCCTGCTGCCTGGAGGATGAAAAGTTTGGCAAAGTACAGCCTTTTGTGAAGAACAACAGCTAGGGAGAGGACTTGACCCTATTTACATCAAGCAAAATCTAACTGTTAAGAAGATAATTGAACATAATATTTTGAAACTATATATAGGGATTCTAAATAACTAAGAGAGCTTATCATATTTAAAAGGAAATATTTCACAGTGTTTCTTTATTTTAAAGATTTATCTGTTTGGTTGAAGGTAAAATTTATCTTTTCAAAAAAAGGAGGTTTTAAAAAATATTTATGCGTAATGAAGAAGTAGCTATATTTGATTAACTCAAGCAGAAAAGCAATGGATTGAAGCCTGTGAAGAAAATGTTTGGCTTTTCATACTGTATGGACATGTCAAAAAGTACAAAAGAAAGAAAGAAGTGGGACATCAGGAGCTGAATTTACAGAATGTAAATCCTGCAGTGACAGTTTTGTTACTAAAACGGAGACATGACTGAATGAGATAAAGAGCTGAAGGTTATGAATTTTAATTTTTAAGCCAACTTTATGTGTAAGTAAATATTAATACTCCTGCATTCAATTATTGATAATTAACTGCTCTGTTAGTTACTGTATAAATGGCTTTTTATAGTCAGTATCTTAGTAAATCCTTACAACAACTCAGTGGAGCATTTATTATTTATTTCTTTTAATTTTCATTTTGCCATTTTAAGGATGAAGTAATGAGGAGACTCAGAGACTATGTAAATGACTTTCTCAAAGTCACACAATTAGTAACAAAAGAATGACTTTTCAATACCAAAGAGTCTATAACACTGAAAACAAACAACAAAACCCCCAAAACAAAACCAAGTAGCCTGAATCTGGAGCCCATGCACTTAGCCAATTTGCTATTCCACATGCTGCTTATGATGTGACTCCTACAAGGAGCAAGATTTAAAAAATGTTAACCCAATGAATGATCTGTAAATTGAAAAATAAATTTTGGGAGCAAAGGGAGCAAAGACAATATGACATTTTATTTAAGTTTCAAAAAAAGGAAACTTCATACTTCACTAGGAAAATTGAAGAGAAATTTTGTGGATACCCACTATATCCCTACATATTTATCAGCATCTTTATCACACCTTCTCTTAATAAAACTATTCTCCACTGTATACCAGATACTATTCTTTCTATTTCTCAAGGAAATTGCCCAAGAAACTTTCCATTATTTCCTTTTTTTTTATTTAGGTATTATTGATATACACCCTTATGAAGTTTTCACATGAAAAAAGAATGTCATTACTACATTTACCCACATTATCAAGTCCACACCCATAACCCAATGCAGTCACTGTCCTTAAGTGTAGTAAGATGCCACAGATTCACTATTTGCCTTCTGTGTGCTACACTAGTTTCCCTGTGATCCCCCACACCATGTGTACTAAACCTAATACCCCTCAATCCCCTTCTCCCTCCCTCCCCACCCGCCATCCCACCCCCGCCTGTTTGGTAACCACTAGTTCCTTCATGGAGTCTCTGGGTCTGCTGCTATTTTGTTCCTTCAGTTTTGCTTCATTGTTATACTCCAAAAATGAGGGAAATCATTTGCTGCAATAAACGTAGGGGTGCATATGTCTTTTTGAATGTGAGAAGTTGTATTCTTTGGGTGAATTCCAAGGAGTGGAATTCCTGCATCAAATGGTATTTCTATTTTTAGTTTTCTGAGGAACCACATACTGCTTTCCACAATCGTTGAACTAGCTTATATTCTCACCAGCAGTGTAGGAGGGTTCCCTTTTCTCCACATCCTCACCAGCATTTGTTGTTCTTAGTCTTTTGGATGGTGGCTATCCTTACCGGTGTGAGGTGATATCTCATTGCGGTTTTAATTTGTATTTCCCTGATGATTAGTGATGTGGAGCATCTTTTCATGTGTCTGTTGGCCATCTGAATTTCTTCTTTGGAGAACTGTCTCTTCATATCCTCTGTCCATTTTTTAATCAGGTTATTTGCTTTTTGGGTGTTGAGGCATGTAAGTTCTTTATATATTTTGGATGTTAACCCCTTGTCGGATATGTCATTTACAAATATATTCTCATTTCCATTATTACTTTTGCATTTTCATTTTTCTTCTCCATTAGAGCATTTCCATCATCATAAAATATACTAATATTTTTTTTTAAAAAGTTCTCTTCACCCCACCTACCTATCCAGGTATTTCTTCACCTGTCTTTGCTTTGCAACAACATGCCTGAAAAGAATTGTCTATCCTAGCTAACTCTTATTCTTCTATTTCCATTCTTTTTATACATCCCCCAAACAGGCTTTTCTTTCTACCATTGTAACCAAACTTGCTCTCCAAATGCCACCAATAACTTCTAGAAAATAAAACTCTAATTTACAAACATACTGTATTATAATTACAATATGCAAAAACTTACTAAATCATAATATGGAACACAAACTACCTATACTCAAATTGTTTTACTATCAATTCTCTCCCTAATAACTCTCTTCTCAACACATTCACTCAAAAGGCAAAGGATTTTTGTTTTGTTTAGTGATGTAGTCACAGTGCTTAACAGATGGCCTGCACTTAGTAAGTGCTCTAAAAAATATTTGTCAAAATGTATGAATGAATAGGTGAATAAATGAATGTGTAATTTGAAGTAGTCCAATGATAGTCCTTTTTTAAATTCACTAGGGATCATATATCAAGCTATAAAATGATTTTATATATCAAAAATCCCTTAACCTCTGGTTATGTTCTACAAAAAAAAAAAATCAATGCTGAAGGAAAGATGATTACTGAGATGAATAAACTGTGTTTCCTTAGGGTAGGTGCCCAAACATAATTTTTATATTTTACCTGCCTTTTACAGTGCTTGATGAAACTCATTAAATGTTTTTCAAATGATGAAAATACATGCAATTTTAATGTTGCAATGAAAATAAAAATGCAAGTACATGTGGCTGTAGAGGTTTTTACTCCTTAACACAAATTAATTTTCCTGTGGAAGGCCATTATATTTCACAGCTCCAGGTATAAAGTGGATCAATGTAGGAGTTTACTCTCTAAAAGAGATGTAATACCATCCTGGGAAAATAAATTGCATCTTATTTATGTATGTAATTGAGGAAGAAAGGCACAACTAGCCTCATGGAGGAAAACGAAGTCTCCAGGGGATAATGTTCCTTAATAGAAATAATTTAGGAAGAAACTTAACTCATACCCCATGCAGATCACATGGTACAGAAGGAGTGCTGGTGGGATTTGGGAGCTGTACCTTCAAGACAGCTGCAACCAGTTGAACCTGGCTTCTTGAGAAGGTGAGGTGCTCTCAGTAAGCAGCCTATGGGGAGGCTCCGTGGTCACACTGTCTCTGGAATTCACTGATAAACAGTGCTGAGCTTTAAAAGGTGAGATAAGGACTCAGTTGTTTAGCTGGCACAAGGGATTGTCTGTTGGAAAAGATTGTGGATGGGATGGTTGTGGAGGGGCACAGATGATTCCAAACAGGATGAAGCAAAGCATATAAGACTCTAGAACTGCAGGCTCTGAGACCAAAAGAGAATTCATAGCCATAAGAAAGGAATAAACTAAACACTTTTAAAGTAGCCCGTTTCTGCTTTTATGTTGAATAATGAGGAAATTGGGAATGCAAGTAAATCTCTCATATGTCGATGTCCTGAAAAGAGTTCTTTATGACATTTCAAAGGCCCTTACCTTCTAAATGCCATTGTATTAGAACTCAAGTTCTAAGACTTCATAAATATATACTACTTTCCCCTGATTTTCCTCTTTAATTGAATTGTGTAATTACAAAAGGTCTTTAAAATTCATTTTCTCTTTTTACTTTTATATGAGTATTCTTTTTCAATGAAACAATAAGAGTTTACAATCCAGATATTACCACCCATACTCAAGTAGTTATTAAAAAGTGAAACATTTATTTAAATGTTTCATTGTAAAACTGAAGACAATGTATTTTCCATTAAGATTTGGTTTATCTTTTGTTTATATTCTATCATACCTATATTAAACAGTATAAAATGAAGTTCATTTCCCCAGTTAGAACTTTTTTTTAATAAGAATTAATGCACTGTAATAAAAATACAACTTATATTTTTATCTTTGTCTACCATGAGTAATAGAACTAGCTGAGTTCCATCTTGGCCCCAAGCACACTGTGAATTTAAAAACTTAGCAAATTCTCATTCTCTTCAAGTCAAGAATAGACTTGAGGTGTCATAAGAATTTCAAACCTGGAGGAAAAATCTAGTCAAACACCTGCAGCACATTTAATACACTAAAAAGGATTGATATGGAAAAATCTCACAAATAAATTTTATCAGCTTGTTATTTAAAAACACAACTTTTCCAGGTAATAAAAGCTAGGAATCTAAATAATGCTTCACTGCTGTTGTTAACCATTAGAGAGTAACATAAACAAGTTGAGTTATCATTTGAGGGTAGTGATGATATATCCAGCTTTTGTATATTAATTCTAGAAAATTATTTTAATAAAAATGTTTTAAGAAGTTTTTATTCTTAGAATAATGGCTAAGATACTCTCAGAAGAAATACTTTATATTGAAATGTTACCATTAATCATTATTATGTAAAGTATCTCCTAAAATGAGACCTTACAAAACTTAGAGATTTCTAAAATCATAATACATAAATGGGTAAATAATATGTAATAAAGTAACAAAAGCAGATTGAAACAAGAAAACTGATTGTATAATACTGATATCAATAGTTAAATATATAAAACTTAAAGTAACAATGAATGATCATTCATTTGTCCATTTTTTAAGAAAACATAGAAAAATATTTCATGCTCTACTGAGCATGTGATAAAAATTTCACACTGCTAGGAAACAGATAGGTCAACTTATTTTCCAGAAATACATTGGCATGGATAAAAGCAGAAACATTGTAGATTCTCTAACAATATTATTTTACTAAAATAAAACATGCACACAACACTCACACACATATATATATATGAAAGACTAGAAATTCTACTAGCAAAAGCATTGAGTGGTTTCAGTAGTTGAGAATTGAAGAATTATGTGTTTTTTTTGCTTTTTTTCACATTAGCTTTAATATGATTATTTTGTTCACAATCAAAAATCACAATTATAACATTGAAACATCAAAAATGTGATATTATCTAAAAATACCTATGTTTGATACAATTTTAAGCTTGTAAAAATATGGAAAATGAATGAAAATTATTGTAAATAGTGTAAAGCTATGAAAGCAGGGATAATCTGATTCACTTTAGTATTGTTGGAAGTCAACTCTAAATGAAGAAATTACAATTGATGAGCACATAATTCTCAGACTTTAAAATTTTATGTTATGAACAAAAATTCAGCAAGAATGATGCATCTTTTCATTTACTCATTGCAATCTTGTATTTTAGATTCTGTGTGTAAGAGCTGTTTAACCAAATTGAGAACTGCTTATTTGCCTTACTATATTGATTTCACTATGTCTCATGCATTTTAATTTGTGAAACATGTAACAAGAAATTATTTTTGCTGTAATTTCTCCTATTTAATGACATATTTATTTAAAAAAATAAAATAATTTACATGTAATAATGAGTTTACTGCATTTAAAAACACTGATTTGCTAATAGTTGGGATGGACTCCAGCCTAAACTTAATGTCATTTGTTTTTACATAACTTTGAATGGATTTACTACTATTTCTAGTGCTAAATCATTTAATGTTATAGAAGCAATAGCAAAAAAAAATGTTTTTTGAGTGCTTACTTTGTGCTAGGAACTTTATAAGCATTCTTCTATTTAATGCTCATAATAGCCCTATAAAGTAAATCTATTATTTACCCCATTTTCTCATAAAGCAATTGAATCCCAGAGAGGTGCAGTGCCTTGCCCAGGAGAGGACAGAAGACCCTTAGGGGACTTGGGGCTCAAATTCAAGTCTGGTTCTGGAGAAAGAGATTTAATCACTATGATTTATAGCAGGTATTAAAGTTTGTCTTCCTTTTTATCCTAATTAGTTGGTCACAATACTTGACACAAACATAAAATCTTAGGTATGTTCTGGTTGGAGGTTGTCATCATGGGGCAGCTTAAGGCAGACTAGCTAGAAGGAGATCATCTTACATGACTGATATAGAAAGCATCATACAGTCAGTTGGAATAATACAGTATATAGCCTTTTCAGACCCGCTTCTTTCATTTAATAATATGCATTTCACATTCCTCCATGTTTTTTCATGCCTTGGTAGCTCATTTCTTTTTAGAGCTGCATGGTATTCTCTTGTCTGGATGTACCACCATTTATCAATTCACCTAATGAAGGACATCTTCCAAGTTTTGGCAATTATGAATAATGCTATTTTAAACATCTATGTGAAGTTTTCTGAGTGGGAATAAGTTTTCAACTCCTTTGGGTAAATAACAAGAAATGCATTTGTGGGTTTATGGTAAAAGTATACCTAGTTTTGTAATAAACCACCAAACTGTGTTCTAAAGTGGCTGAACCATTTTGCATTTCCACCAGCAATGGATTATAGTTGCTGTTGTTCCACATTCTCATCAACATATGGCTTCTTAGAGTTTTGGGTCTTGGACATTCTTATAGGTATGTAGTGGTATCTCACTATTGTTTTAATTTGTATTTCATTGATTATATCTGATGTGGATCATATTTTCATATGCTTATTTGCTATTGTTTATCTTCTTTGGTGAGATATCTGTTAAAGCATTTAGCCCACTTTTAATGGGGTTGTTTTCTTATTGAGTTTTAAGAGGTCTTTTTATATTTTGTGTAAGAGTACTTCATCACATGTATCTTTTGCAATATTGTCTCCCTGACTGTGCTTGTTTTCTCATTCTCTTGACATTGCCTTGCAAGTGAGTTTTTAATTTTAATGAAGTCTATCCTATCAATTGTTTTTTTCATGGATCTGAGAATGTTTGGTGGTGTATCTAAAAATCATTGTCATTACCAAGGTCATTTACATTTTTTCCTGTGTTATCTTCTAGGAGTTTTATATTTAGTTCTATAGTCCATTTCAAGTTAATTATAGGAAAAGGTATGAGGCCTGTGTGTAGTGTAGATTTTTTTTTTTTTGTATGTGAATGTCTCATTTTCCCAGAACCATTTGTGGAAAGGAAGCACGATCTTTGCTCTATTGTGTTGTCTTTGCTTCTTTGTCAGAGATCAGTTGACTAAATTTTTGAGGGTCTACTTCTGGGCTCTCTATTCTGTTTTATCTGTTTGTCTATTCTCTTGTCAAAACCACATTGTCTTGATTAATGTAGCTTTATAATAAGTCTTGAAGTTGGATAATGTCAGTCTTCCAACTTTGTTCTGCTTTAATATCATGTTGCCTAATCTAGTTCTTTTACTTCTCCATATAAACTTTGGAATCAGTTTGTTGATATCCATAAAATACCTTGCTGGAATTGTGATTGGGATTGCATTGAATCTATAGATCAAGTTGGGAAGAAACAACATCTTGGCAATATTGAATCTTCTGTCTATGAAAATAGAATCTCTCTCCACTTACTTGGTTTTTTGATTTTGTTTATCAGATTTTGCTGTTATTCATGTAGATGTCATACATAGTTTGATTCATACTTAATATTTTATTTCTTAGAGTGCTAATGTAATTGGTGTTTTTAACCTCAAAATTCCATTTGTTCACTGGATGAAGTTTTTATCTAAATTTCTCCAGACCATCATCCAAATAAGGATTAAATTTTCCTGTTGGTTATTTAACCCAACCAGTGAAGTAATGTGGAAGGAAGTCTTGTTTAATCAGATCTCTCAATAGCTCCACAAAAGCAAATATAAAGCATTTTGTGAGTCTTTTTCACTCCTAAACATCCTGCTCTATACTAGAAGATTATGATTAAATTGATCCACATGTCAATTCACTTTTTAATGTTGGAAAAGTTATATTTATAGTTATTTATCAATAATAATAACAAACACTTATTAAGTAGCCATTTTGAGGCAGACATTGCTCTCATAACTCTGAACTTATTATGTCTGATCTTTAGAACAGCACTAGAAATTATATATTATTATCCACCTTTACTGATAAGGAAATTGTGGATAGATGTTCAGACATATTCCCAAATTCATAGGCAATTTATCTGGAGAACCCATGCCCCTTGCCATTATATTAGGCTTCCTTTCTAATTACCTTTTTTTTTCTTTAGATGAAAAGCACTGCAGGGTAAATGACATATACTTTATAATTCATCATTGTGACTGACCAATTCTAAAAATTTGAAATGGGAAAAATTGTGCAATCTTTCAGATGAATGCAAATATCTATTTGTACATAAGCAGTACATTTCAATTTTTCCTTCAGTAACTTAGTAAATATAAATGTAACTTTGTAAGCATTAGAAAAGTAGATTCTTATTCACCTCCTGATGACCAGTAATGGAATGATGCCTGGAAAAATGATCATTACAGATGTCTTGTTGGATGTTCTTAAGCAGAAGATAAATAATCATGTGCTAACCATATACACAAAGAAGAGATTCCCTCACTGGGAAGGAACCTGGGCTAAAGGACCTCTGGATTAATATGTAATCAATTTGTATCTGCCTGGGGGACACAGGCATTTTCAGTGGCTAGCTCTATTTCATTGAGAAATGAATGGCTATGTCATACACAAATAAATGTATCATGGAGAGAGGGGGAAGGAGGCCATGTGAGGCAGTAGCCACTGATAAGCCTGCTGCTGACAAGTCTGCTGCTGTCTAGTTACTGTTGGTCTCTCAGCCACCCTACAGACAGTGAGGAAGGCCGGCTGTGTATGGGCAGGTAGCTCCTATGTTCCGCTGCTAATCCCTTGTCCCAGTCAGTATGGAGCAGACGGCAGCAGCAGGTGAGGAAGGAGATGAGATAGCTGCTGGCCTGTGTGGTGGACCATAGCATGGGGTACACAAAACTAGGATATGCTGGAAATACAGAACCACAGTGTATCATCCTTTCCTGAATTGCTTTTGAGTCAGCAAAAGTAGGTGATGAAGCTCCAAGGAAGTTGATGAAAGGTGCTGAGGACCTAGACTTCTTCACTGGTAATGAAACAACAGGAAAACCTAGGTAGGCAACAAAATGGTCAATCCACCATGGTAGAGTTGAAGATTGGGAATTGATGGAAAAGTTTATGGAGCAGGTGATCTTTAAATATTTAAGAGCAGAAACTGAAGGTCATTATTTTCTTTCAATTGAACCTCTACTAAATACTCCACAAAACAGGGAATATACTGCTGAAATAATGTTTGAGTTCTTCAGTGTTCCAGGCTTGTACATTGCTGTGCAGGCTGTTCTTACTTCAGCTGCAACATGAACCTCAACACAAGTAATAGAACAGACATTGACCTGTACAGTAATGGACAGTGGAGATGGTGTCACTCATGTCATTCCTGTGGCTAAAGGGTGTGTGATTGGCAGCTATCAGGCACATTCAAATCACAGGGACCAATTTTTTTTTTTCAGCAATTGTTGAGAGACAATTGAGAGAGAAGTAGGAATCCCTCCAGAGCAATCCTTGGAAACTGATAATGCAGTAAAGGAGCACTGTAGGTATGTCTGCGCAGATTAAAAAAAAAATTAACGATATGACACCGAAGGATCCAAGTGGATTAAATAGTATACTGGCATCAGTGGTATCTCAGAGGAAGAATTTTTCTACTGATGTTGGTTATGAGAGATTCTTGGAACCTGAAATCTTTTTTCATCCAGAGTTTGCTAATCCAGACTTTACTCAACCTATTTCAGAAGTTGTAGATGAAGTAATTCAGAATTGCCTTATTGATGTCAGATGTCTTCTCTATAAGAATATTGTCCTCTCTGGAGGTTCAACTACATGTTCAGGGACTTGAGTTGTCACTTGCAGAGAGTTGAGAAAAACTGTAGATGCCAGCCTAAAATTAAGTGAAGAATTGAGTGGTGTTGGATTGAAGCCAACACCTATTGATGTACAAGTCATTACACACCACATGTAGCAGCAATATGCTGTTTTGTTAGAGGATTGATGCGGCTTCCATGCCTGAGTTCTACCAAGAATGCCACACCAAAAAGGATCATGAAGAAATTGGAGCTAGCATTTGTGATTGCAATCCAGTGATTGAAGTCATGATGTAAAACTGACTTCATAGTTATTGGGGTTAAGGAGGTGGGGAAAAAATAGCCTTTCTGATAACCTCTTGTGTCTGGCTGGCTGGTTTTGAGATTTCAAACCTGACTTGAAATAATAAGACCAAACATAATTATACAGGAATATTATAATAAGTATATCAACATATGAATCAACATGTAGAGGAGAGCCAAAATGGTGAAGTGTTTTTCTTTAGATTGAATATTTGAATCTTATGTGTAACAAAAAGAAGTGGGTTTTAGTTTTTCTGTGCCCTGATATTTTGTATATTACTGAACTATCCAAGATTTGATGGGATTTTTCAGTATGTAAATAGCTCTATAATACTTGAATTGTACACTTCTAATGTGCATTCCTAGAGCTTGTTTATATTTCATACTTTTTATATTTTGAGGAAAAAAGTAGAAGAAAAACTACTATTTGAGGGGAAAAAAGTGAAGTAAAGGATAAATTAAAAAAATAGCCTCATGAGACTTGGCATAAACATACATTTATGGGATTCCAGTTATTATGAATAGTTTCCATTTGCCACACCCTAAGAATATATCAACGTTTTTCTTTGCATGTGCTTTTGGAACTAAGAAGGTAGTACCTTGGGTTAACTGATGCCTGTTAATGCTTTCTGATTACCAGCATTCTGTTTCTTCCTTTCAAGGAAAAGTAAATACAAGCCTGTTGGACCAGTATTGCAGTTCTATCATGTCATTTCTTATTTTAAAAACAAAGAGTTTAATTACCAAAATTGATATATTTAAAGCCTAACACCATTCTAATAAGGGGACAAATTTATTTTTAATACTTGTTTCAAGCTCTTGAATCTCATTATAAGTTAACTTATAAATCTATTTTCTCAAACCTGTATAATAGCTCTTTAAATTCACAACAGTTAAGTAGCAAGCTGATTTTTTATGTGCTCTAAACAAGTAATTGTGAACTTTTAATAGGTTGAGTTCTTCCATTTTGATATCTGAATATCTCCATTTGATATTTTCATTTGTATAACTCATTTGCAGTCTGAAAAAATTTTTAATGCCAGTTCCTGACATCATAGAAAGTTCATTTCCTTTGCATTTTAAAATACCTGAATCATGAAGAAAAAGTGGATCATGATGAAAATAAATTAAAACTGAATTATGAAAATATAAAAAGATGAAAATTAAATACATCATCTTCTGATAGCAGAATATATTAACTTTCCATTTGTATAACTTTATTTTAAACAAGTATTGAAACAGAAGAACATTTATATTTAATTTTTATCAGAACTGTCAGAACATTGAATTGTCTATATGTTTTGATTGATGGATTATAGAATTTTACTGCTTTGAGATCATCTTTGATAACTACATAGACATGAAGTAATATAAGTTATACATGAGTCACTTCAAAATGATACAGATCGTCAATATCTGAAAGAGAAAAGTTACAAAACACCATTTAACAAAAAAATTAATAATGACTTAATTATATTGCTTTACAGTTTATAAAATATATTTCCATGAAGTATTACATCTGATGCTAAAACAATCTTTCAATTTAGATATTATTTTAAACTTATTGAATAGATGAGGGAAAAAAGTCAGTGTTCATAAATTACATTACCGATGCCTACAAATTTTTTCTCTAACATTCTTCTGACAGATTTCTACTAATTTCAAAGTCCAGTGTAACTGAATCTTCTCTTATGAACCCTTTTCTAATTTCCACAAAGATAAATTCACCCATCACTCTGACTGTACATACTTTAATTAGAGAATCTCTTATAAACATTAATTTTATTATATATCACCTTCTTTACTGGGTGTTAAGCATCTAAAATTCAGGGACCAGATAATAATCTCCTTTATACCCTCAACACCTATAAATATTCCTGGCTCAGATTATGTGCTATTAAGTTTTTCTAAACAATTAAAGTATTGAATAAACTAATTATGTAATACCATGTAGGCAGTGTATATAGTAAATGAAAGTGAACATAGAATTCTGCAAAAAATTTTTGCTTTTTGATGATCCATAGTCATCTCACCAACACAGTAAAAACATAAGAGAAAGTTATTGTAGATGTAATTTGTTTTTTGTTTTTGAAAATCAAGATGACAATTTTGCTAGATTTATATATGGCATTTTTGTTTTATTGCAGCTTCCCTTTGTTGTTAGTTTAACTAATCAAAGCAATATTCAAAATTTAATACAGCTTTCATGCTTTCCACTGACAGATTCACACCTGCAAAAACTTACAAGCACATACTTTTATCTAAGTCAACAGTGCCGATATGGCTAATTGACTTTACATAATGAAAGAGTCAACATAACATTTGATTTTCTTGAAGTTAATCGTGTGTTTCTCATGAACATCTTTACTTCACTTTTATGTGGTCATTTAGAATTTTAAATGCAGTAATATGGGCCAGGGTTTGCAGAAGCTGACTTATTTGTTGGTAATATACAATTGTGATTACTTGATTTCTTCTTACAGAGTTAGACTCTAGAGGTACAGCATTTACAACCATTAACAATTGATGAATTTATTTTCTATTGTCAAGTTGTATTAATGATTTTCATTGGTTCTTTTTTTTTTTTCAGACCTTTAAAAATGTTTATTACTTAAGATTAAGAATCCTGTACAGGTTCCTTAGAGAGATTGTGAAAACTATAGAAATACATGAAGAAACAACAACAATGCCTTCACCTAGCAACCTAAATATTTTGGCTTATTTCTCCCCAGTGATTTTTTTAAGCACTTTGTTACATAGATAGGATAATATTGAAAATAAACTTTTACATCCTGATTTTCAGAATTAAAAATATATAACATTTTACTCTAACTAAAATGTGAATATATGTTTATTAGATAGAAAATCTGGGAAAAAACTAGAAAAGTATAAAGCAAGAAATAAGAAAAAAAGATTGTTACTAATCTTGTTGCCTCACATAATCACTGGTAATGTTTTGGTGACCTTCCCTTCCAGGATATTTTTATTTTTTCCTAGTCCTGAACAAACCTGTAGATTTCCTTGAGAGCATCAGGGCCATTCCTGAACTGTATATTACCATTTATCCAAGATTTGCATTAAAGACCCCTGGAAAAGTCAAGTAGTTTAATAAAAATTCAGTGGATTTCTTATCCCAGCTGACACTTTTAATTGTGAACCTTGGGTGTGGAGGGGAAAGGAAGTACAGTATTTAGGAAAAAAGATGCCTTTTGAGATACAACCTATTTCCTCCTCCCAGGCAAAAACTTGTGTGTCCCTGTTTTCAGAGATGTGCTGGGCCAAGGAAGGACAAATGGGAGACAACAATGATGTATGAATGAACATTTTGGGGCTAAAAGGCAGCTTGAGACACGATGACAGTTGCAATCACCAGCTCACATTCAAAATGCTTCTGCTACCAAAAATTTTATTTTACTCACAAAACTTATACTAAACATATGAAAAATCAACACACTAACCAAAGGCCCGTTTTCCTCCCAAGGACTCCTCCCCATTTTTCTAAACTGGGATCACATAGATTATTGCCAAGAGGAATTAACTCAAAGATCTCACAAAAGCAGAAATAGGAACCAAATGATAATTATTCTAGATCTTATGTTTCACCAAAATAGAATTTTATTAAGCTAGCTTCCTGGAGGCATTGTGGTACTGAAGAGGCACAAATTCCACTCTGCCACATATTATGTGTGATCATAGCCAAGCCTCTTACTCTTCCTGAGTTCTGGATTTATTGTCTGTAGAATGGGTGGTAATTATGCCTTCTCCATACAGGTAGTGACAGGTTCAAATCACCTGACACTGAGAAAGGGTCTTGCACATACAAAGGAGCCAATGTTTGTTCATTCTTTGTTTTAAGTTCATGGACTGCCTATTACAAGAGCAGGTATGGTGCACTGTGGGTTATTGGCCTTTTACAACTATGTTATTGTGGTTTGATTTTAACATGAAAAATAACCATTTCTTTTCCTTTCTGTTTAGCATGGGACCTGAGCAACTGCATTTTTTTCTTTGTTTTTTCTTCTTCACCTTTTACATATATAAATATTTTTAAATTCTACTCAAAATTTACTAAGACATCCCTAGAATAAATCCCACTTATCATGCATGGTGTGTGATCCTTTCAATGTATTGTTAAATTTGGTTTCCTAATATTTTGTTGAGGATATTTGCATCTATATTCATTGAGGATATTGAACTATAATGTTCTATTCTTGTGGTGTTCTTGTCTGGTTTTGGCATCAAAGTAATGCTGGCCCCATATAATGACTTTGAAAGAGGTCTCTTCTCTTATATTTTTTGCAAGACTTTGAAAATAATTGGTATTAATTCTTCTCTAAATGTTTGGTAGAACACACCAGTGAAGCTGTCACATCCTGGACTTTCTGTTGGGAAGTTTTGATTACTGATTCAATCCCCTTACTAGTAATCAGTTTGCAAAAATTTTCATTTAATTGTGATTCAGTCTTGGTGGGTTGTATTTTTCTAGGAATTTATCAATTTATTTTTAGTAAAGTTTATAGGACAGTTTGTTTCACTATTCTTACATATTCTTGCAACTATTGTTTATATTTGAAATTATAACAAAATAAAAAATTACAAAAAAGCAGAAACATCCACCCAGCTAATACATGGATTATAGAAAAAAGTCATAATGACAAATTATTCTTTAAATCAATATATGTAATATCATTGAAGTCATATTTCAAAGTATACTTACTAATAAATGTTATGCCACTAAATTTTGAAAGCTGAGCTTTTGACTTAACAACCTAGAAATAGAATTATATAAAATAACCAAAAGTATGTTGAAGTGAAGAACTACTAAGGATAAAAGTAAGTTTAATCAAAGGAAGACAAAGTAAAAAGAATTATTCAAAACACTTTAAGAAAATTGATAAATATATGGTAAGCTATGTAAAGATAAAAGAAGGTAACTAAAAATATGTATTAAGAATAAGAAAGGAGTTAAGATAACAGGTAGGGAAGGTATTATAATAGTAGTGTAGCACGTGCAAATTTGACACAAGTGTGAAATTATTAATAAAATAAATTAATTTGAGAAAAATATAAATAACCAGTTCATGTTGAAAGTAGTAGGTTCATTTTTAATAAATTGGAATTTTATGCTTGGTGTAGTTGGGTTTTCAATGGCAGCAACAATAGCATATAAAACTTTACCTATAGGGGAGACTAGTAAGTACTTCAAAGATACTGAAGCCATATACCAGAGCATCTAAAAATAGAGTTGAATATTCACAAAATTTGAAGGTGTGTTTATAACAGTCTGAATTTTAAAGGATTGTATGGCATGTAGGGAATTCCTCTTTAGGGACACCAGAAACACTTTGTGGTAAACAGTCAAGTTTTTCAGAGCAACTGAACTTGAAGATCAAAAACATGTCTGAATTCTGTAAAATAAAACATATCAAACAAAAATTGACAAACAATAGTTTAAAATATCATATCCAATTAGAAAGTCATAAGGGATAAACATACAGAATTGAAAATTCTGGTTTACTATTCAGGAAAATAAAATAGAAACTCAAAATATAATTCTAAAACTCAGATTAAAGAATCCATATATGAAAACTGTCAAGATCATCATATATACATACATATATATATATACGTGTATATATATATATTTAAAAAGAAGAAAGTAGAAGTGGAATAAGGGGAAAATTATCCCTACAGTTGTTAAAATTTATTTTAATAAAACTTATTTTAAGTCTATCATAAAACAATATTGTATGGCCAGTCTAGAGACAAACATATGTACAGGTATATTTGGAAACTTACTATATGTTAACAGTAGCAAGACAGGTCCTTATGGTAAAAGATGGGTATTAAAGTAGTGGACTATGATAACTGCACATGCACATCAGAACTTATGTAATACTCTAAACACACCTAGAATTATACAAAAATTATTTCTGGACTGGTTGAATGTAGAATATAAAAGTATACAATAATAGAAGGAAATGTATGATAGATAAAGCAATAGGTTTGGAGAGATCTTGGGAGAGAGAGCACATGTGGAGGAAAACCCAGACAACCCAACAACTACAGTACTAATGCCCCACCAAGGCCATATTGGACCTTCTAGTCCAGGTGTTAGCTAATCATGGCCCAACAGACAGCAAAACACAATGGACACCATGTGGAGAAAAGTCCCAGAAAAATCCTGTGCAGATCTCACCTATGCAGCCTTGACCAATAAAATGATCGTTGTTTTAAAGCAGCTAAGTTGAGTGGTATGGTATTTGTAGCAATAGATAATAGAAAGGTGGGAAAAACTTATCAGCTTTTTATCTAATGGCTTCATTCACTGATAATCATTCCTAAATTAATTATTTCATAGGGTTTGTAAAATAGTGATTTTCTAATTCTATCATTCTTTCCACATTCATTAGCTGGAATTTTCTAAAGATCTTTCACTTCTCAACGGGTACTATTTCATTACAGCACCATATTCTATTGTGGGGAAAATGGAAGTTCCTATGGCCAGGATCCTCACCAGACCCTATTTATCTAAACTACCTAATGATGTAATTGGCCTACTGCTAGGCTACTGCTTCCACATCCATAGACAATAAGCTATTATTGACTGAGTCACTATATAAAAAGCTCTGCCCAGTGCTCTGTGTGGAGGTATTGATGGAGGAGGATTATAGACCTGCTGGATGCAGACATGATTAGAGCTTGATCTATCACCATGAGAATAAAGCCAGTTATAAACCTTTCTACTCCAAGACTGTTCCATTGCCATCTCTCAGTCTCACTGAATCAATAGTGAACTTGCCTGGGGCTGAAACCCTCAGGCAAGACGTTATGAATAAGAAAAAAGTTGAAGCATTTTTTTTCTTTTTAATTGCCAAGTTTCCAAGTGAAGAGTTGATGCTCTAGTTATTTCCAGTGACATTTTATTTTGTTTTTTATTTTTGCTCTTTTTCATTTGTTTGTTATGATTAAATCATAGGTTTTATACATTTAATATGTTATAACAGATTGCATTTATTATTTTTATGGTCATTTTCTCCAGTCTTTCTCAGGAGTGCTTTCATGTTACCTTCTTTGTAATTTAATTTGTCCTATTAGTCTTTTAAGAGTTTCTTAGCATTTTCTTATAACATAATTATAAATGTCATATCTTGTATATTACCAAATCCAGACTTGGAATCAGCATTCTTCTAAGGAGAAAGCATTTAAATACTGGTCACAATCTGGGACTAGGGGCCTGGAGTCCCAAGTGGGTTTTCATGCTTTTGTGAGTTTTATCTCCAGGAACTTTACTAGGTTCTGAAGATGAAATGCCAATAAAAATCCCCTTATATTTCTGTGAGGGGTTGGGGGAAGGTACAGATTTTGAGGTATACCTAGAGCATCCTTCATAACAACGGTGTGCTCTGTGAAGAACAAAACAAAATAAAATGAAAACTATACCAGAGCCTTATCTCACCTGAAGGAAATAACAATTACCCAGTTGCACTCAATGTAGACATCCCATTTCAACAAAGCAGAGAAAGAACATGAACTTAATAAGTTAAAAGAACTTGCAAGGGTCATAGCCCAGGGTAGTCTCACTAAAACAATGAGGATTAGTAAAAAGATTTTAGAACACTTCCCCTCCCCACATTTTACTACCACACTAACAGGGCACCAGTATAATAATATTTTTCACCTGAAAGAGGCATACATGCAGAGGTGTACTTAGTGAAGCCCAAATATAACAGGGGAGACAAATTAAAAGGCTGTTGGAGGAATTTAAATTGCCAAGCATCTATAGCCACAGCAGACATTAAACAGAGCCCAACTCCAGGCCAAATTAATAGACCATCTCAGAGCAAAAGTCTGTTTATCTCAGTTTCTATTATCTGATACATGTCAGCTTTCCATTAGTTGGCTAACGGAACCTAAAAGGGAGTGGTCGGAACCTCCAAACTGCGGCCAGTTGGGCAGAAGCACAGGTAAGAATGGCTTGGGGCCTGTGACTGGCATCTGGGGTGGGGGTGGGGGAGGAGGGTGTCTTGTGGGCCGGAGCCCTTTAGCTGGGGAATCTGGTGCTGTCTCCGGGCAGAGTCAGAATTGAGGTGCGTTCACGGACACCCTGCTGGTGTTTGAGAAGTGCTGGGTGTCATGCAAGGGAAAACCCCTCCCGTATACACATACAGTGGAATTGGGTCTAGGAACCTGAATGGAGTTATCTTTGTACTTGTGTTTTGTAAGTGAAGTCCAATGGGACAATGGAGTGCTTACAGGAGGCTTAAGACTTTAACTCAAGTGCAGTTGAGTCCCCACTTCCTGCAGGATGGTTTGGGCTACTCAATACCTCACTCCCGTCCAGACACTCCTGTCACCCTTTGTCCCTGGAAGGGCTATGGATGTAGTAGCAGGAAAGGTCAAGAATGCTTGCACACAATGCATATGCTGAATTGTAGGACGGGGCCCAGGAAAATTTGAGGGTTCAAATTCACCCTAGATGGCCCCTGTCTAAGGGAGCATGGTATTATACAGCAAATAAAACAACCATGAGAGGTATTATTGTTTCCAATTTGATATCATAAAAACTTATGACCAACTTAATGGCTTAACAGAAACATAGTGTCTTACAGTTCTGCCAAGTTGGCTGCACTAACAGCTATAGAACAACTTAATACCCTTGAACCTCAGTATTTTCTTTTCAAAAAACAATCTGTGTAATGGGAAGCACAGTATTTTGAGAATAGCTGAGATTAAATGAGCTAATGCATGGAATGTACTAACAAGACCACCTGAAGCTAGTAGGCATTCAGATATTTCATTATTTTTGCATGTTGCATGTGAGGCAGCCAGAGACTCAGCTAAGCGAGGGATGAAGTTCAGAATCCTGGCCAGCTGACCAAAAATAAGGAAAGCAAAGGTTCTCCACTGTCCTTGGATGCATCCAGAGACAGTTCAAGGTGAAAAAAGTGTTTGGGAGTAGCAGCACATGCAAAACTGTAAATTTACATAGCTTTATGACTTTGATAATCCTCTTGCCTTCTGTAAACTCAGTTGTCTTTACCTGTAAATTATGTATAACAAACATTTCCACAGGGAGAGTGTAAAGGTGACAAATGAGGTAACTAACATGGAGAAATCCAGAAACAGCATCTTGCTTTGTTCAAATGTTAGAGATTTTACATTGAATTTTAGATTTCCTCCTTTGATTTTTCTCAATCTATCTAAATTCAACCCATATTTATTTATATAAATTTTTGTGTGTGATCAATTACTCCATGTTGTCAAAAATTGTGTGCACCCCTTTATTTGCAGAACTACTGCAAATAAACTACTATTAACAGAATACAAAACTACTGGGAAGCTTTAAGGGGTTAAGTAATATGTTTGCAGCCAGAATAGTAATTTGGTATGTTAGCTTACCAATTTGAGATAACTGTGCCTGCCAGCGAAGCTGTACATGTCACTCATTCTATCACTATATTGTCATTGTCATTTCCATGACATCTTGACATTTCTCCTTCAAGTCATGCCACTTTTAGTTTTATTTTTATTTCTTAAAAGGTACTGCAATTGTATTATTCGTGCATGAAAAGCATAACATTTAATTTTTGACTCTATGATTATGTAAGAAATAATAATTTATATTCTTCAGCTTAGAAGTGCTTCTAAAGTAGCACAGAAGAATAATATGAGCCTAGTAATAATTTAATATATGGTGTTTAAACAGAAAATAAAAGACATTAACGGCATTATCATTGTTCTAAACAAGTTTTTGAATACACTATTGTTATGTATTTCATTTTCTTTAAAATTTAAAATTACATGTTCTTACCTCTGTGTTGTGGAAGAGGAAGTTGTGTATTGCTTCTATCAAGACTCTAAAGGAGGTTATTTCAAGTGTTCAACCTGGCCACTGTTAGTTAAAGTACTCAGTCAGCAAATCAGAATCTGTTTGGTTCCTGGACCTAATTCCACTGTGTGTGTGCTGGGAGGGGGTTTTCCCATGCACGACACCAAGCACTTCTCAAACACCTGCATGGTGTCTGAGAACTCAATTCAGTTCTGACACTGTCTGCTTAGAGGCAGCACCAGATTCCCCTGGCTAAGTGCTCAGTCCATAAGACTGCCCTCCTCCCCAACCAGCCACCCCAGATGTCAGTCACAAGATCCAAGATGTTCTTACCTGTGCTTCTGCCCAACTGGCTACCGTTTGGAGGTTCCAACCACCTTCCTCTTAGGTTCCATTAGCCCACTAGTGCAGCTCACAGAACTTAGGAAAACTCTTAGGTTTACCAGTTTAATAAATGATGCAAGTGGATTGGATTAAATATGGTGGTGTGAGAGGTGAGACAGAGGCTTCCTCCTAAAACCTCATATAATATGAAAATAAAGCTACTACAACTACTCTTGAAAGAGCAACAGGAAAGAGGACGGCAACAAACTGCATGCACCTGGAGACAAGAGCAGCCCTCACAGAAAAGGGTAACATACTAAAGCTGTGGTCCTGCGGGATACAAGCCCTTCCCCCACCCCAGCTCACCTGCAGGAGGAAAAGGAATGGAGCAGGGAGGGAGTGGAGATGTGGGACTGCTGAATACCTAACTCTAGAGATCTGCTCTGGGAGCACAAACCTACATTTCATGGTGCTTGCATGATACTCTTGTATATGGGGGTTGGAAAGCTAAGGCAGAATTCCTGGAGAGACTAAGATTCCAGCTGCTTGTGAAAGCAGGTATCCATACCCAGCTGCTCAGGGACAAAAGAAAGGCGGGCAGTCTGAGAGACTTCCTAACAAAGAAGCCCTTAACAAGAGGGCTGCTAAAGGGGCAAGGATTGCACAGAGCTTACTGCTCAGGAGAAAGGACAGGCAGACAAAATTATCCAGGTACACTCTGCCAAGCAAGTTGGGAGCTTTCACGATCTTCAGGTGCTCCAGCTCCCTGGCTCCCTACACAGCTCCAAGAACCCCTTCTGTGACAGGCAGACTAGTGCAACTTTCTTCTGGCCAGCCCCACCGGGCTTGTAAACCGGGAAACCTTCCCTGGTGTTAGGCCAGCCAGAGGGAAGATCTGTCTACAGCAACTAAAAACGCAAAGCACAGAGGCTTATACCTGTGTGCTCAGCCCACTGGTTCAGGCAGTGGAGACAGGCTTAGCAGCCAGGAACCAGGAAACAGCCCTTTCCTCCCCAGAGGCACCAATACCACTCCCCTACAATCCCTGCATTGCTTCAGGGGCTGAGCAGCTCCAGGGAGCAGAGCTTTTGGGCACGAGAGGATGCGATACACAAATATGAAATGCCAAAGGAACCTGGCCACAGTAAAATTATGAATACAACTCCTGAGAAAGATTTAAATGATATGGACCTTATGACTCTCCCTGAAAGGGATTTCAAAATAAAAATCATTAACATGCTCATGGAGGTACGGAAAGATATTCAAGAACTCAGGAATGAATTCCGGTCGGAGATCCAATTGTTGAAGAACACAATGAACGTTATTAAAAGCAGATTGGATACAGTGGAGGAGACAATAAATGAAATAGAAACTAGAGAAGAGGAATACAAAGAAGCTGAGGCACTGAGAGATAAAAGGATCTCTAAGAATGAAAGAATATTGAGAGAAATGTGTGACCAATCCAAACGGAACAATATTCTCATTATAGGGGTACCAGAAGAAGAGAGAGAAAAAGGGATAAAAAGTGTTTTTGAGGAGGTGATTGATGAAAACGTCCCCAATCTGGGAAGGAGATAGTATCTCAAGCCATGGAGGTGTGCAGATCTCCCAACACAAGGGACCCAAGGAAGACAACAGCAAGACATATACTAATTAAAATGGCAAAGATCAAGGATAAGGACAGACTATTAAAAGCAGCCAGAGAGAGAAATAGGATCACATACAAAGGAAAACCCATAAGGCTATCATCAGACTTCTCAGCAGAAACCTTACAGGCCAGAAGGGAGTGGCATGATGTATTTAATGCAATGAAGCAGAAGGGCCTTGAACCAAGATAACTTTATCCGGCAAGATTATCATTTAAATTTGAAGGAGGGATTAAAAAATTCCCAGATAAGCAAAAGCTGATAGAATTTGCCTCCCACAAACCATCTCTACAGTGTATTTTGGAGGGGCTGGATAGATGGAAGTGTTCCTACAGTTTAATAGCTGTCACCAGTGGTAATAAAACCACAGTAAAGGAAATAGAACAGCTAATTACTAAGCAAATGCAAAATTAAAGTAACTATCCCCAAGGTCAATCAAGGGATAGACAAACAGTACAGAATATGGTACCTAATATATAAAGAATGGAGTAGAAAGAAAAAGGAGGAAACAAACAAACAAACAAACAAAAAGAACTTTAGATTGTGTTTGTAATAGCATATTAAGTTAGTTGTTAGACTTTTAGATAGTAGGGAAGTTAACCTTGAACCTTTGTTAACTACGAATCTGAAGCCTGCAATGCCAATAAGTACATACTATCCATAATCACCCTAAAGGTAAATGGACTGAATGCACCAGTCAAAAGACATAGAGTCACTAAATAGATAAAAAAACCAGACCCATCTATATGGTGCCTTCAAGAGACTCACTTCAAACCCAAAGACATACGCAGACTAAAAGTGAAGGGATGGAAAAAGATATTTCATGCAAACAACAAGGAGAAAAAAACAGGTATTGCAGTAATTGTATCAGACAAAATAGACTTCAAAACAAAGAAAGTAGCAAGAGATAAAGAAGCACATTACATAATGATAAAGGGGTCAGTCCAACAAAAAGATATAACCATTATAAATATATATGCACCCAACACAGGAGTGCCAGCATATGTGAAAAAAATACTAACAGAATTAAAGGAGGAAATAGACAGCAATGCATTCATTTTAGGAGACTTCAACACACCAATCACTCCAAAGGACAGATCAACCAGACAGAGAATAAGGAAAGACACAGAGGCACTCACCAACACACTAGAACAGATGGACCTAACAGATATTTACAGAACTCTGCACCCAAAAGCAGCAGGATACACATTCTTCTCAAGTGCACATGGAACATTTTCCAGAATAGACCACATACTAGGCCACAAAAAGAACCTCAGTAAATTCAAAAATATTGAAATCCTACCAACCAACTTCTCAGATTACAAAGGTATAAAACTAGAAATAAATTTTAGAAAGAAATCAAAAAGGCTCTCAAACACATGGAGACTTAACAACATTCTCCTAATTAATCAAATGGTTAAGGACCAAATCAAAACAGAAATCAAAGAATATATGGAGACTAATGACAACAACAACCGAAAGCCACAACTTCTGTGGGAGGAAGCAAAGGCAGTTCTAAGAGGAAAGTATATTGCAACCCAGGCCTATTTAAAGAAAGAAAACATTTCCAAATCAATAGTCTAAAGAAACAATTACTGAAATTGGAAAAAGAAGAACAAATGAGGCCCAAAGTCACCAGAAGGAGGGACATAATAAAGATTAGAGAAGAAATAAATAAAATTGAGATGAATAAAACAATAGAAAAAAATCAATAAAACCAAGAGCTGGTTCTTTGAAAAAATAAACAAAATAGATAACACCTAGCTAGACACATTAAGAGAAAAAGAGAATCTACACACATAAACAGAATCAGAAATGAGAAAGGAAAAATCACGATGGACCCCACAGAAATATGAAGAATCATAAGAGAATATTATGAGAATCTATATGCTAACAAGCTGGAAAACATAGAAGAAATGGACAACTTCTTAGAAAAATACAACCTTCCAAGACTGACCAATCAAGAAACAGAAAAACTAAGCAGACCAATCACCAGCAACGAAATTGAATCAGTAATCAAAAAACTAACCAAGAACAAAACCCCTGGACCAGATGGATTCACCTCTGAATTCTACCAGACATATAGAGAAGAAATAACACCCATTCTCCTTAAATTTTTTCAAAAAATGGAAGAGGAGGGAATACTTCCAAACTCATTCTGTGAAGCCAGCATCACTCTAATACCAAAACCTGGCAAAGGCCTCACCAAAAAAGAAAATTACAGACCAATCTCCCTGATGAACGTAGAAGCAAAAATACTCAACAAAATATTAGCAAACCAAATTCAAAAATACATCAAGAGGATCATACACCATGATCAAGTGGGATTCATCCCGGGGATGCAAGGATGGTACAACGTTTGAAAATCCATTAACATCATCCACCACATCAACAAAAAGAAGAACAAAAACCACATGATCACCTCCATAGATGCTGAAAAGCATTTGACAAAATACAGCATACATTCATGATTAAAACTCTCAACAAAATGAGTATAGAGGGCAAGTACCTCAACATCATAAAGGCCATATATGACAAACCCACAGCTAACACCATACTTAACAGTGAGAAGCTGAAAGCTTTTCATCTAAGATCGGGAACAAGACAGGGATGCCCACTCTCTCCACTGTTATTCAACTTAGTACGGGAGGTCCTAACAATGGCAATCAGACAAAACAAACATATAAGGCATTCAGATTGGTAAAGAATAAGTCAAATTGTCACTATTTGTAGATGACATGATACTGTACATAAAAAACCCTAACGACTCCACTCCCAAACTACTAGAACTAAAATCTGTATTCAGCACAGTTGCAGGATACAAAATTAACACACAGAAATCTGTTGCTTTCCTATACACTAATGATGAACTAACAGAAAGAGAAATCAGAAAAACAATTCCATTCACAATTGCCTCAAAAAGATTACAATACCTAGGAATAAACCTAACGAAGGAAGTGAAAGACCTGTACTCTGAAAACTACAAAACACTCCTACGAGAAATTAAAGAGGACACTAACAAATGGAAATGCATCCCATGCTTTTGGCTAGGAAGAATAAATATTGTCAAAATTTCTATACTACCTAAAGCGATCTGCAAATTGAATGCAATCCCTATCAGAATACCAACAGCTTTCTTCAATGAACTGGAACAAATAATTCTAAAATTCATATGGAACCACAAAAGACCCCGAATAGCCAAAGCAATCCTGAGAAGGAGAAATAAAACAAGGGGAATTATGCTCCCGGACTCCAAGCTCTACTACAAAGCCACAGTAATCAAGACAATTTGGTATTGGCACAAAAACAGACCCACAGACCAGTGGAACAGAATAGAAAATCCAAACATTAACCCAAACATATACAGTCAATTAATATTTGATAAAAGTGCCTTGGATATACAATGGGTAGAGGACAGCCTCTTCAGCAGCTGGTGTTGGAAAAACTGGACAGCTACATGTAAGAGAATGAAACTGGACTAAAGTCTAGCCCCATACACAAAGGTAAACTCAAGGTGGATCATAGACCTGAATGTAAGACATGAAACCATAAAACTCTTAGAAAAAAATATAGGCAAAAATCTCTTAGACATAAACATGAGTGACTTCTTCAGGAACATATCTCCTCGGGCAAGGGAAACAAAAGCAAAAATGAACAAGTGGGACTATGTCAAGCTGAAAAGCTTCTGTACAGCAAAGGACACCATCAGTAGAACAAAAAGACATCCTACAGTATGGGAGAATATATTCATAAATGACATATCTGCTAAGGGGTTGACATCCAAAATATATAAAGAACTCACCCACTTTAACAAACAAAAAGAAATAATCCAATTAAGAAATGGGCAGAAGACATGAATAGACACTTCTCTAAAGAAGAAATTCAGATGGCCAACAGGCGCATGGAAAGATGGTCCACATCACTAATCATCAGAGAAATGCAGATCAAAACCACAATGAGATATCACCTCACACCAGTGCGAATGGCCAACATCCAAAACACAAACAACAACAAATGTTGGCGAGGATGTGGAGAAAAGGGAACCCTCCTACACTGCTGGTGGGACTGCAAATTAGTTCAACCATTGTGGAAAGCAGTATGGAGGTTCCTCAAAAAACTCAAAATAGAAATACCATTTGACCCAGGAATTCCACTCCTAGGAATTTACCCTAAGACTACAGCAGCCCAGTTTGAAAAAGACATATGCAACCCTATTTTTATCCCAGCACTATTTACAATAGCCAAGAAATGGAAGCAATCTAAGTGTCCGTCAGTAGATGAGTGGATAAAGAAGAGGTGGTATATATACACAATGGAATATTATTCAGCCATAAGAAGAAAGCAAATCCTACCATTTGCAACAACATGGATGGAGCTAGAGGGTATTATGCTCAGTGAAATAAGCCAAGCCGAAAAAGACAAGTATCAAATGATTTCACTCATATGTGTAGTATAAGAGCTAAGAAAAAAACTGAAGGAACAAAACAGCAGCAGACTCACAGAACCCAAGAACTGACTAATCATTACCAAAGGGAAAGGCACTGGGGAGGATGGGTGGAAGGGAGGGTTAAGAGGGAAAAAGGGGCATTACGATTAGCAGATGTAATGTTGGGGGGGCATGGGGAGGGCTGTACAACTCAGAGAAGACAAGTAGTGATTCTATAGCATCTCACTACGCTGATGGACAGTGATTGTAATGGGTTTTGTGGGGGGGACCTGATGAAGGGGGTAGTTTAATAACCATAATATTAGATTAATGATCCCAAAATAAATTATAAAAATAAATAAATAAAATAAATAAATTAAATAAATAAATAAAGGATGCAAATTAATAGCCAGATGAAAAGCTCCACAAAGTTGCAAATAAAGGAGCTTTTAGCTTTGTACGTACATCTTCTGGCATAGTTCAGTGGCCCATTGAAACATTCTGGTTCCCTGAGTGTGGAAGGGCTCTCTCTGACAGGGCAGCAAGATGCAGAAAAGGGCAAGTGCTCTTCTGATGGGGTTTTTGGGGGGCTTCATTGCCTATTGGCTATTGGCTAACTGAAACTTCCTTCCCTTTCCCTCTCCTCTCACAGGAGTTGGGGGCTTGGGCTGCAGGCTGAAAATTTCCAACCTTTAATTAAATGGTTGGTCCCCCTGGAAACCTGCTCCCACCCTTCATGTCCTCCTCATGAACATGACAAGACATCCATTTCACCTTTATGGCTTTGAAGTGTTTTCAGCAAGTGTGGATGAAGACCAAATACATCAGAAATGTATTTTGGTCATCTGAATGAAAAACAGATATTCTTTTAAATCATTATACCACTAGAGGTGGTGCCCCATCATCAGGGCAGGAGCTGGTACCAATAAGCATTGGATTTTTTTCCCTCACACAGGACCCAACCCTATTTTACCAACATACCTGATGTTATCCCTTCTCTTTCCTACTTTTATCTACTAGGTTCCATAATGTATTTTATTTCCTGATACTATGGCTTCCATTAAGATTTATATCAGGAAAGTAAAAGAGCTTAAGAACATGAGTCTCGGCAATTTAAATATGGTTTCAAATTTTAGCTCAGTCACATATTGGTTTGCAATCTTTTTAAACTGAACTCTGAACTTAATTTCCTCATCTATAAAATGGGTGTTATAGAAGCTTACTCACAGGAATTTGTCGGGATTAAAGAGCGATACAAAGCATGTTACTCACTACCTGCCACATGGTAAAAACCTTATATAATAAATGTTGTCTCCATTGTTGCTCTTATAATGACTACTATAAAATTAATGGCTTTGAGTTATATAGAAATACAGAATCTACATTTAATTGTGCAAATGTTACATATGAAACTGAAGCAAAAATACAGAAAGTTTATTTTCTGATGTAATAATTTAAATGTTAAAAAGACAAGAAAACTTAAAAAGAAAGAAATGTTACATGTTAATTTAATTATTTTCAAAACCAGAAGCTATATATTTTTATCTCAATGGAATATTAGGAAATATGAATAAACTTTTGAGTAAAGAACCCTTTAAAATATTTTGTTCATGGAAAATGTTGCTCTGTATATAGTATAAGGTCTATTCAATATAATCTGTAGTTCATATTCTCTCATTCTGTGACTGTATGATAATGAGTGGGAACATAAAAGTAGTAGAGTAATTAAAAGTTGTCAGGATATAGCTTTTTATATAAAGGAATAATTTTAATGTCACCCAACTGAGTATGTCTGCCCTTACATTTAGGGCACTCACAAATTACAGTATACTGGACGTGATCCTCCAAGTAAAATGAATTCAACCAAAACATTTCAATCTCAAGAATATGGGGTATATTACAAATTATCTTGTCTCTTTAAGAAGTTGTACTGCACTATATTTAACATATTGCATCTTGCTCATACGAAAGGTATCTAAATGGTAAATACTGAATTAGAATATAGATAGTATGGAATTATTTCATCAATATAAGGATAAAATTATTCAATTTGAGTTCTCAAAGACTTATTAATCATACTCCTATGGTTGTGAGTCCAGTTTTGTTTAATCAGAAATATCAGTTATTAAAATATACATTTTAGTTAACTGGATATGTGAGGTTTTGAGAGAATCTATCTCAAAATTAAATAAGGAGATTTAATTGCTTTCCCAAAAGGCAATAAAAACAAATTCCTCCTAGCAATGTATAGGAACACCTACTGTTTGTTGAAAGCTTCGTGAAACATGGAATCACAGATATCCTTTAGTAACCTCAACATTTTAGTAAACTCATAATACTCTATGAATATTATTGAATGACTATAAGCCTATAAACCAGTGACAACCTTTGAGTTAATTTAATCAATAGAATGAATATTAATACTTTTTGGACCTTAACCCATCAGATAATATTTTCATCATGGTCAGTAATTCAGAATCTATTACAACAGTGCAAATATTCAAAGGAGAAGGTAGTTCAAAAATTAGTTGTGTTTTCAAGTTTTATTCCCTTTCTTGTATTGAACCTAGGTGCTTGAAATTTTGTAGTTATAATAGCCTCAAACTAAACAGTCAAGTTTTTAAGACTAAAGTCAGAACACTAGAAAACTATTTTGATTCCATTTTCCTTGCTCCCAGTCTCAACTGAGTAATTAAAGACATTGCCTTGCAAATGGATGCAGAACACATGCCTGAGTTAATCCTCACAAATTCTCTTTGTACATAGATTAGGAATAATACATCCTAATTTCTCTGCAAAAGATCATATGTGGAAGCAGGGGAAGAATAAATGTTTTACATATACACCAAAATTTCATTTTGATAGATGATTTCCATGACTGGAATCTTCCATTAGCAATAGGATACCTGGAAAAAAATAAAGTGATTATTTTGAAAGTCATAATTTTGAAATCCTTTTAATAATGATGCCTTTGACTTTGTAACCTAAATTCTTACTGTGTAGAAAATGTTTAAGGTAATATCCACAAGAACCATCAACAAAGATATTAAAGATTTCCTTAAAATTAATTGATTTGAAGAGGAATGAATATCCATGGAGGAAAAACTTCATTATTTCATATTTAAATTCTGTTTATGGGAACTAAAATTATTGGTATACTGCCATATGTTTCCTTAAATTAATCACACTTGCTATCAATTACTTGTCAACTTTCATTGCCTACACAAGTGAAGAATATGGTTACAAAATGTTGGAAATGCCAACAAAATTGAGTTAAAGCCTTAATGGCCCAGAAATCCAATTTTGAATATTGTCTTCATTAATTAGATACTGCTCGCTGTTTTAATAATTTCTATTTTCTCCCCAGGAGCCTACATTTACTAGTTTGCTGAACCTTGTTTTGTTTTCATTTTTAGATAATTTATCTTAGATTTTTGTTATTTTGAATTGTACTTCCTAATAAACATGGACGGTATCTAAAGTGACCAAAAGACCACATTCACTTTAAGTATTTAGCAAAGATAGCATAGTATTAACCCACTTCTATTTAGATTTTTTATGGTGACTTATACGAGCATGCAACTGTAAAAGAAAACTGCATAGATTATGTGGAAGAGGGAGTAAGTTTTTAAGCAGGAAAGAAAAGTGCTTCTATACCTCCAATATTCAAAGTAGGATTTCTGAACGGTACATCTAGGAACTGCTACTTGTTGACATGTCTTGTAGGAGTAGCCCAGTGTTCAATAATTGGGAAAGTCAAACAGATAGAATCTTGTCACAGTGGCTAAACTTTCATATAATTCTGAGCACAGGGGCAAAGAAACCTCAGATTTTGTATTTGTTAGGTCATAGAGTCTGCCATAGAGTCTATACAGTCTCCAACATGTATTCATTTGAACTTCATACTTTTCACAAACACATGTGAAAACACACACACACACACACACACACACACACACATACACACTACTTCAATAAACACATACTACAAAATGGAAAATGAGGAATTAGATAAGAAAAATTAACAAATTATATATATTCAACAAGTGTGGGACACATTTGGAAATGAAGAATCAAATGTATGGCCATGGGTAAGGAGGTGTCCAGATGAGACTCATGTTTGAGTCTGAGTGGGAAAGAGTGATATATTTATTAGAGTTATTTGATGAAGGGAATGGAAGAATATCTGAAAGAGAAATTATGATAAAGATACATTACCACTTTAAGCTTTCACCAGCCATCGTAGAGATCACAAGCAGTAATAGATACAACCATTAGCCTATGTTCAGTCCTAGTAAAATGACAGTATTTCTCTTCAACCAATGTGGCGGTTGGAAGCCAAATTTTGGATTACACAGAATATTGAAAGGAAGACAAAAGGGTATAATTTCTTTTCATTTTTCAATAGCAAGAAAATGCGTTAAAGGATGAGAAACCTTGAACCAAAGTATTCTCGTGCACTAGATGTGAATATAGACTTCCTTGCAGTATAATATTTTAGTGAATATAAAAGTACAATGCTTAAGTTTTTCATGAAAGACCCTTGTTCCAGAAAAGAGAACTGTGCTAGATATATTGATCACTTGGGCATCAGCAAATAATACATTTCTCTATAAATTATCACCACCTTAAACTTAGACATAATTTGTCATGATTCCATTTGGAAGACTTCAGAATTTGCCTAGATTGAATCCTTGCATATAGCTTTGCATATAGCCATGTTATATAGTCACACCTAAGAAATTAATGTTGACACATTATTATAAAGTAAACTTCACAATTTATTCAGATTTCATGAGTTTTTCCATGAATATCCATCCCTTTTGTCTTCCAGAATTCAGTTGAGGATACCACATTGCATTTATTCATCATCTCTCCTTAGCCTCTTCTGGTATATTGTGGGTTCTCACGTTTTCTTATTTTTGATGACCTTGACAGTGTTGAGTTCTGGTCAGGTATGTTATCTTTCACTTTGGATTTGCCTGATTTTTTTTCTCATTATTAGACAAGTGTTACAGAGTTTTGGTGGTAGAATGCCATAAAGATGAAATGCTATTCTCATCAAATTTACCTGTAAGCATGTGCCATCAGCATAACAGGAGCAGTGATTTCAAACTTGATCACCTGGTTGAGGTATTGTTGGCCAGCTCTCTTTGGGGTAAAGTTACTATTTTTTTTTTATTTCGTATTCTATTTTTGGGTACCAAGTTATTAGTTTCTGTCCACACTCAAGGTGGGAGATTAAACTTCAACTCCTGCAGGTGGAGTATTTCTCGCTCTGCCTCTCACTTGCTCTCAGACAGATACATAGATACGTATCTATCTAGGTATTGATATAGGTTGAAATAAATATGTTTTTCTTATCTATCTACACATTAGTTTTCTAGGGCTGCCATAAAAAAATACTATAGGTTTAGTGGTTTAAACAACAGAAATTTATTTTTTCACCATTCTGGAGGCTGGAAGCCAAGATCAAGGTCCCAGCAGTGCGGATTTCCTCTGAGGCCTCTCTCCTTCTGCAGATGGCCACCTGCTTGCTTCCTCTTCACATGGTTGTCCCTCTGTGGACACATGGCACTACTGTCTCTCTCTATGTATCCTAGTCTCCTATTTTTAAATAAAGACACTAATGAAATGTGGTTAAGGTTCACCCTATAAAGGCTTCATTTTAACTTAATAAAAGGTACCAGACTATTTCTCCACAAAGCATGCCTCTTTGGCATATGAATTATTTGGAGCTAAAGGCATTTGAGAGCCAGAGTTATCTCCTCCTATCTAAAAATAAATTGTAAATTTTTCCTTTTATAAAATAAACTTGTATTTAGAAAGAAAATTTCTGTTTGTAAAGATAGCTTTATACTTTCTTTAGGAAGACAGCTAATTCACAGACAATTCTCATCACCTGAGTGACTCTTAAATGAATAAGAAAAACTTTATTAACTACAGATTTACTCCCCTGCCCCATACATAACTTTCCTCCCCTACAGGGAAGCCAAAAATTCCATTGTCCTTTCTTTAGCCTAAGCCAATATATATATAAAAATCCTAATCATCTGGTTGCCACCTTGAGCTACATTTTACTTCATACATTCCCATATGAATGTATGTAAAAAAATTGGTTTTCTTCTTTTGTTAATTTTTATCATTGAACATAAAAGGGGGGAGGAAGAGATTTTTTTCCCCTCCCTTACATTAATTATCTCTTTAAAGGCCTTATCTCTAAATATAGTCACATTCTGAGGTGCTGTAAGTTAACAGTTTCAACATATCAATTTTGGAAAGACATAATTTAACCCATAACACAATCTATCACATGAAATTCTCTGTGAGGAAAATGTATCTTTCCTCCTCTATTTATTAAATCATTTATTTACATTATTATGGAATAATAAATATCTTACACTTTGGGTTACAAGCCAGTATTACATTATTTATATTTTTGCTTAAATTTTTCCAGCTTGAGAGCTCTTCAGATTGGTTTCAGTGTCCCTTTGAATTTTTTTGAGTAATCCCTATTTCCACATACTGAATGTGATTCCAAGTTCACCTTGTATTTTCTCTACTATGGACCTTGAATAAGCCATTGCTTCTAGGAGCCCAAGCTTCTTTCAGTGGAGAATGACACTTCTTAGCATTCAGATCACATCTCACAAATTCTTTCTCAGGGATGCTTTCCCCAAATTACTAAAGTTATCTACTTCTGGACCCCCAACACTTACAGTAAAGTCTCTGGTGTCACTTTACTTAGTAATCAAAAGTAATTTAAAGCTACCTTGTTGGGGTTTGTTTATTTGTTAGCTTATTGTCTGTGTTCCTATAAGGAATAAACTCCATGAGAACAAGCATCATTTGTTTTTGTCTCCACTCGAACTGCAATGTTTACAAGACTGCTGTCTCATATTAACATTCCGTAAGTATTTAATGCAAAGGCACTAATAACTTATTTGGAAGTTGCCTCAGGTTCAATCTTTTTTGCCTTCTTTCTATCATTCTTTCAAATTATCCCTTAGGTCAAACTGCAGGATTCTAGTGACTGAACAAAAGCTTAGATTTTTAGCTTGATCAAGGACATTTCAAACATATGACCCCTTCACATCAACTTGTACTTCACATTATTGATCTTTGAAAGAAGTAAGGTATATCAGTTCTACTCAGGTTTTACTTACCAAGCAAGTGACATAATTCCAAAGGTCCATGGGAGGTTGAGCTATCTATAAGCCTGGAGAAAAGGACACATGATCATTACCACTGAATAATAATCAACATAAATATTATTGTTTGTTTAATATTTGTAACTTTTTTGGAACTTTTTTAAAAGATATATGCAATTGGTCTTACACATAATGATCATTCACTTATTTACTGTTTTCCTTTTTTATATTTAACTTTAACTTTTATCTTTTCCAGTTTTTGAGGTTGATGTTTATAACTAAAACTAGAATTATGAATACTTTTAGATAATGTCTTTAAGGATTTATATCTAGGCTATATGATTGGATTTGCATAATTCACAGTAAAAGTCATGGTTCTCAACATACATAATATAATAAAATTAAGATAACAGATTAATCTTTTCAGTGGACTGATAAAATGCCAGCTTGAGAGGAGAACTACCTTATCATTTTCCTGGCCATTAACATGTTTTAATGTTATGATATCTATAGGTACATGGGGGAAAAGAAGGCCTTATGGTCAAATAGGTTTGGGAAATTGTAAATTAAATAAAGTAAACTTAAAGTGAACATATTTATTTACTGTTGGACTTCTCAGTAGTCCCATTATGCTAAATGTATTCTTTGAAGTTTCTGCAAAATCTTTAATGTACAGTTCTTCCAAGATATTTGAAAGAAGATTTAGTCTTGGTCCAGAAAAAGCAGAGGCAAAAACAAAGCTTTGCAGTACAGGGAGTATTTCTAGAAAGTCATTCCAAAGAACAGGAATAAGGGACGGGAAATAGAAAAATCATGCAAAGATGAGTTATCAAACTAGTTACTGCTCTGGCTCACTAAAGTTAGATCTCACCTGAGACCTTTTGAGGGGCCTTATAATATGCCTCTTACAACTGACTGCCTGGAGCATGGTGGAGATTTATCCACCAACATCTATTCCTAATAAGTCAATGATGACTCCATGGGTGTTAAGAGCTCCCATGACGTTTTTCACATATTTAAAGGTTAGGTTGGCTCCTAACAGAAATGTCAATCTTTTAGGTCAGATAAAATCCTGTGTAGCAAAGGCAGAGCCTAGGTCTAAGTGAAGATGGATAAGATGCACTAGTATAAACCTGGATATAGTGCAATCAGAATTGGTTGCTGTATCAGAAGCTACAGTAAGAGTTGGAACCCAGCAGTTGCACTTGAGGCATGTGTTACACTGAATAACAATTCTCCTCACTCACTCCAGCATCCCATAGGATGAAAAGCAAAAAACTTTGGAAAAATCTAATCTAAGACATCTGTAGTAAAATATATATTCTCTGCAGAAAGCTATAGAAGAATGTGCTTTGTGAATCAGCTTTATTTTCTTATGTTGGCCAAGTAAATTAAAATAAATCTTATAAATAATTAAAATATCTTAAGTAGAAAAAGAGGCAAACAAAAAATATTAATGTTTTTAATAATAATGATCATTTTTTCACACATTATCATTAAGAATAGTATAGTGAACACGTCATCTTTACTAAAACTCTTAAGACATTTTTTCTTGTATTGAAACATAATCCTAACCGTAAAACATTGAGAGATAAATTCATGAAGCAAATTATGTTTCTTATAAAAAATGTATATAATAGATCTCATTATTGATGAATCTTCATAGCATTAGCAAGAATAAAAAGGTACAAATGGAACTTCTAGCCTCGAGGTACACTTGTCACAAATTTTAAGGGTCATCATGTAAAATGCCAAAGATTAGTTATTTAAATACATATATGTGTGTATTTATATATATATGTGTGTGTGTGTGTATGCACACATGTGTGCATTACATATGCATATTTCTTTCTAACAATAATCTTATTTTCTATATGCATCTTTATATACTAAGTTTTTAGTTTTCTCACTGAGAACACATTCATGGAATATAATGGTAGTATTATTACTTTCAGAGGCTTAACATCTGCAACTCAATTAAAAGCAAAACTATGGAAGAACCATTGAATAATACAATAATTCTTAAGTTACTGTACACAGCAATAAACATCTATTGAGCAATCAGCATACCAAGGACATTGCTTCAAAAATATAAAAACAGAAACAAAAAATAGGAAAAGCAATTCAAAAAGAGAAAAACAAGCGAAAATATTGGCTTTTAACACTCTAGAGCATCAGGGTTTCTGCCTTCATGTTCTTCATGACCTTTATAATTGGCTCTCAATTTATAGGCACTAAAGTCCAGAGTGTCAAAAGAAGAAAGTCATATTGATATGTCCCATACACTTCATTAAAAATTTATTTCCTTACTTTTTCACAGGATCTTTCAGTAATTTATCTAATTGAAATATTGCTTGCATTTAGAGGTTGTGGAACAAAGCACAGAAATATCATGAATTGATTATGAAGCCCTGAAAACTTTTGTCCAAGAGTTCAATTCCCTCACTGATCAGTGAATAACAACAAGTAGTGCCAATGGAATTTTTCAATGAAGAGCATATGTCAGATAAAGTTACCTTAACTGTCAGAAGGATACTGGCTCAAATGCCTTCTTGAATAGGAAGAATCAGAGTATTTTTTAAATCAAATATGTTTTTTGTCTGTATCTCTACTCATGAGTTTTAGCCAAGAGCTATTAAGTTTAATGCCAACATCAAATATTGGTCAAAATTTGACCCAAAAGCAAATATACCAATGATTTGTTCATTGTTTCTTAATTTTGCCTTTTTCCAAATATCATATCAATGAAATCATATAGTGTGTAATTTTTTGACTTGCACACATTCATCCAGATTATTGCCTATATCAATAGTTAATTTCATTTTATTTCTTATGTAGTATTCTTTGCATAAATATGAGGTTTTGTTTACCCATTTGCTTGAGGGACATTTGGATTGTTTCATGGTTTTGGCAATTATAAATAAGGCTGTCATTAATATCCATGTGCTGTTTTTTTGTGTGAACACTTGATTTGAAAAGGACAAATTTCTAAAAGTTGGATTTCCAGGTGATTGATATAAGTATGTATTTAACTTTATAAAAAAACTGGCAAATTGTTTTCCAGAATGGCTGTACTGCTTTGCATTCCCATCAGCCACATGTAAAAGTGTCAATTGCTTTGCATCTTGCCAGCACTTAGTATTTGTTGTTTTTTATTGGCGTTTTTAATGAATGTGGAATGGTATCCCATTAACTTACATCTTCCTAATAACGATAACTTTTCCGGTGTTTATTTGCCATCTGAATATTTTCTTTCGGGAAGTATCTATTCAAGACTTTTGCCAAATTTTATTGTCTTGTGTGTTTACTTATTGTTGAATTTTGAAAATTCTTTATGTATGCTAGATGTAAGTTCTTTGTGAAATATGCACTATGCAGATATAATCTCCAGAGCTGTGGCTTGTTTTTTCACTCTGCTTATTGTGTTCTTCAAGCAAGAAAAGCTTTTAATTTTGATGAAGGTCATTTAGTCAATGTTTCTTTTAAGGATGGTGATTTGGTGTCTTATCTAAGATTAAATTTACCTAAACCAAGGTCGCAAAGATTGTCTCCTATGACTTTTTTTCTTAGATTTTCCTTAGTTTTACATTTTATACTTAAGTCTGTAATTCATTTTGAGTTTATTTTGAAATACAGCTATATGATGGGAAATATAGGTTGTTTTTTTTGTGTATATTTGAATATCCAGTTGTTCCAGCTCTATTTTTTTGAGTCCTTTCTCCATAAATTGACTTTGTGGCTTTGACAAAAAATAACTGAACATTTTTTGTAGGTCTTTTTCTAGACTCTACATCAACTCCATTAGTCTTATGTGTCTGTCCTTTCATCACTATCCTAGTTTCTTAATACATCTTTGTAATGTAAATTGTCCTACTTTATTCTTCTTTTTATAAATTGTTTTGGATTTTCTAGTTCCTTCCCTCTTCATGTGAATTTTAGAATTATCTTGTATATATCTACAAAGAATGCTACTGGTATTTTGATTGGGA
The DNA here is from genome assembly GCA_032199065.1 of Smutsia gigantea. Taxonomy (NCBI): domain Eukaryota; kingdom Metazoa; phylum Chordata; class Mammalia; order Pholidota; family Manidae; genus Smutsia; species Smutsia gigantea. Next base: position 242,562 of record JAVSCE010004290.1, read on the forward strand.
CTGAATTAAATGTATAGATTGATTTTGGACAAATTGATATCTTAATCATATTGAGTCTTCCAATCCAATCCATGAACACAGTATTTCTCTTTATTTATTTAGTTCCTCATGAACAATTTACAGTTTTCAATATATATTTTTCTATACATTTTTGTTAGACTTATGTGTAAATATATAATTTTTAGGGGAATAGTATAATGATATATAAGGGTAGATTTATTTCTTTCATAAAAATTTACTAATCTTTTATCTTATTTACTTGTTTTATTGCACTTTCTAGGACTTCCTGTAAAATATGAATAGGAATGGTTGAGTACATATGAACTTGACTAGTTCTTCATCAACAGAGATTTGGATGAAACTGTTCTTCAAAAAGATATGTTGAAATACTAACTCCAGGTAAGGTGAATGTGATCTTATTTGGAAATAGGGTCTGTGCAGATGTAGTCAAGTTAAGGTGACATCATACTCAATTAGGGTGGGCCCTGATTCCAAAGATTTGTGTCTCTAAAAGAAGGGAGAGATTTAGACACACACAGGGAGAAGACAGTCATGTGAAGAAGGCAGATATTCGAGTTATCTTGCCCCAAGCAAAGCAATGCCAGGGGTCCCGAGAAACTCTAAGAAACAAGAAAACACTATTCCCTAGGGCCTTTTAGAGTCAGCATGGCCTTACCAACAACTGGATTTTAGATTTCTTGACTCCAGAACTATGAAGGAATGAATTTATCCTGTTTTATGCCACCCACTTTGTGGTATTCTGTTACAACTTCCCTAGGAAACTAATATAGGGGAAAGCAATCATTATTTCTCATTTAAGTATGGTGTCAACTATAGTTTTAAAAATGTTTTTATCAGAATGAGGAAGTTTTTATTTTCTATTCTGTTTTCTCTTTCTATTTTAGTTTGAGGAGTTTTATTATTGTCACTAGTGGATACTGAAATATGTCAGGTGTTTTTCTGAGATTTAATTATAAGAGTGTCAGTTACTCCCCCTTCCACATTCCTTGCCATCACATTAACAAGTCTGTTTAATACACTTTCCAACTAATTTTATAAAGCCAGCTTTACCCTTATAACAAACCAGACTCATTACCAAAAACAAAACAAATACTAACAACAAAAATCTCTACAGATTAATATACATTATAGATGAAACAATCCTTAAGAATCAAATCAGTCCTTAATAAATCGAGTATGATGTCACCTTAACTTAACTTTTGAAACTGTTATGTGATTTTTCTTTTACTCTATTAATATGGTGTATTATATTGATTGGTTTTCAAATATTGAATGAGCCTAATATTCTCAGGTTTAAGTAAATTTGATTATATTATTCTGTTTATGTATTGCTGCATTTGATTTATTAAGGACTGATTTGATTTTTAAGGATTGTTTCATCTATAATGTATATTAATCTGTAGAGATTTTTGTTGTTGGTATTTGTTTTGTTTTTGGTAATGTGTCTGGTTTGTTAAAAGGGTAAAGCTGGCTTTATAAAATTAGTTGGAAAGTGTATTAAACAGGAGACTTGTTAATGTGATGGTAAGGAATGTGGAAGGGGGAGTAACTGACACTCTTATGATTAAATCTGTCTTTTAGTGGGGTGTGTCACTGAGCTGTGACCTTCACATTGTTTCTTACCACACGCCCCAACTTAGTGAGCCAGGAGGTTTAGAAGTGGCTGGATTGGAGTGATTGCCATTCCCTTCTATGTGAAATGGAAGTCTTCAGGAAATTAGTTTTCACTGGAGAATAGGCCTTTATTATGGATAACACACTGAGGCTGTTCCACAACAGTTACTTTTCCCTTCTTCCAGTCAAGGCCAAGAAGTTGATTCACCTTGGCTCTTCCACTTGAGAACCTGATAGAGATCAGGGAGATAAAACCTCTGGGAGTGCGGTGCAGCGCCCTGCATCCCTGTTCTCCTGCCTATGAGTGTGGCTCTGATTAGCTGCTCACTCTTAATCCAGTCAACATTCAGCCTCTAGCAGCTCATCAAAATTAATATTTAAATATTCTTACCAGTATATAACTCCAGCCAGCTGGGAGTAATTAGCTCTAGATAACTGATTTCAACAGTTATAATCTGTATCTCTAGATTTTAGGGTGGCACTTTGCCCTGTTACCTCAATTGTCTGATAGACCAAGGAAAATTATTGATTTTCACTTTGTTCAGTTTTCTTTACCTCGTTGAAAAGACAGAAGTGACTATTTCCCAGCTCTTTAGATTTAAAAGATGTCCTATTCTTTCTTTTAATCTATTCATATTATTATTCTTTGAGTGGGTTTTGTTATACACCACATGGAGTTAGGTTTTATATTTTTATCTAACCTATCTCTTTTACTGTGTATATTTAGATGATTTATATTTAATGTAATTATCAATATAATTCATTTAGCTCTAACATTTTGTTAGTTTCTGCATTTTTCTTCTGATTTTCATTTATCAGTGTTTCCTCTTCTGTATTGTTTTGGTTTATTTGAAATTTTTTGAATTTCATTTTAACTTATGTATTGACTTTTGACTGTTTCTCTTAGTATATTATTTTATTTTTATATATTTTAGTGGTATTTTAGTATTTTAGTGGTTGCTCTTGATATTTAATTATATATACAAAATTTTATATAGGCCACTTAGAATTAACATTTTACCTTTCTAATAAAGTAAATAAACCTTACAATTCAATAAATCTTTGTACTTTCCCAGCAATTCCATTTTAAGGAAACTACCATTTTCACTTGTTTTGTTGAAAGCCATTTTCATATCAAGGCTTACCTAAGTCAGTATCTATAAATGAATAAATAATACAAATTTAATCTCTACTGAAAAGAAGTCATTTTTATGTCTAAGAATTTCTCTGTGTGTGGAAAACATGCCATTTGTGTTTAACTTTTTTCCTCTATATGTCAAGTACTTTGAGATCACTAACCACAGCATATTTTATTTTTAATCCCTTTGGTTTGTAGGAATAAGTAGAGCAGGGATAAACTGAAAATTATTGGTTTTCTTGGAAGATAAGTAGACTATTATACTATAAGGTTGAGAAAGTGAACACTCAAGGTAAGGGCACATAGTCTAGGCCTGGAAGACAAAACTATATTTTATTATTATAAACTGTGTTTTAGAGAGTTATTTTAAACTGTTTTAGCAAGAGTATTATGGCATTGGTTGCTAGCATCCTTATCAGTGGTAGATCACAGAATGGAAAATACCTGGGCAGAACTGCCTCAGACCTTGTCTTTAAGGAACAAAGTGCGGAGTACTGGAACAAGCACTGCAGGGTTCTTAAATTGACTTTCCAGGTCGAAGTGCCTAACATTTTCAATGATTCAATGAAACATCTGCAGACTAGAAAGCACCATGGGGGCTTCAGTGGAATAAGTGTCTGCCTTACGTGGTGGACAGTTGTCAAATGTTAAAGATAACAGTGACAATTGGAATATGTTTTATCAGCTTTAAAAGAAGCAACACATGCATTAGAAAGAGAAAAGAAGAATCATTTATGCCATATCCTACTTTTCCATGAAAGGAGATCTTAAATCCAATCATACTTGAAAGCTATGATATGTCCAATAGATTTTCCTAAATCTTTGCCCCTAAAATTCCTCCACCTCCTCAAGAACTCCAATCCATTGGTCCCACCATATTTCTCTGCTTTTCAAAACTCATGTTTTTTTCTCTTCCCTACATGACTTAAATTTTATGATCAATAAATAATTTTTCTTTTCTTCTTACCTACCTTTGACTCTAAAAGCAATCATTAACAATATTCTTGAACACCCTTCTTTTCCTTTTGGTGACTTTTCTCCCTATGTTTCGATCTCTTGGCAAAAACATGATGTGGTGAAATCCAATATTCTGCCTACTCCACTTTCACCTGAGTTGATCACAGGAGAAAACACACAGTGCTGAGATATTAATCTGGTCTCACAAACCTGCTTTTATAAATTTAATCTTTTACCTTTCTAGAGAATTTCACATTTTTAATTCTCTTTTAAAGTCCCAACTTCTCCTTCCACTGTTTATTCACCATTGATGAGCTTGCTTAATAGAGGCAATCCAAGAACTTTCACATCAAATATTACCAATTTACCTGCATCTGCAGATGTCGACTCTTCATTTCTTCACTTATCTTTCCATATACACTGTCCATTTTCACATCTAAATACAGCTATTATACTTACATCTTGGATCCATCCCATCTCATTCACAGTAAGACTCTAAACCTGTAGTTGTTCCTTCTTGTTTCCTGTTTTATTGAATTCTCCCTCTTTATTGGAACTTTTCCATTAGTATGCACACATGTAATATTTTCTACTTATTCACCCTTCAGCTACACACCATTTCCTCTCACTACTTTCCAGTCAAACCCTTCAAAAGAGTTTGCTGTATTCTACTTCCAGTCTCCCTCTCATTCATTGTTTTCATCATTAAGCTTTCATATTCTCATCTCTGGTGAAACAATTTCTGTCAAAGTCACCTGTTACCTTTATATTGTCAAAATTAGTGTCTGATTTTCAGTCCTCTCCTTACTTCATCTTCGCATCTAACCGGTAGCCTTCTTAAAATACTTTTTCTTCACTTGACTTCTTAGATAATCTTTCCCATGTGTCTCTTGAGGCACACTGCTGTGTCTTCTTTTTCTATGTCCTCTGTTCATTCTTCCTCATATTCCCAAATTCTACACATTGAAGAGTCACAATTTCAGTTTTTGAACATCTTCTCTTCTCTTTTCCATATATGCTTTTTAATCTTTTCTAGCTCAATTTCTTTCACTGGAATCTATATGTTGACATTTTCTGTATTTGTGTCTCCAGCCCTAACATCTCAAACACAGATTCACATATCCAACTATCTACTCAATATCTCTGATTAGATGTTTAATAAGAATATTACATTTTACATATCTGAAAATGATTTCTTCTTTTCACACGTCAAACTTGCATTTGCCCAGTCCTATAAGTGTCATTCTTTCATTTACTCAAGCCCACACTTGGAGCCCTCTTTGCTCTTTGCTTTCTCTCACACCACTTATCCAATTTATCAGCATTGCTCATAGACTATTTTAGTAATTCCAGCCACTCTACATTACTTTCACAACTAATTGGGGTTAGTACCTAACACTTTAAGTTGTATTATTTCAATAAGCTCATAAATGGACTCCCTACTATGCATTCCCAACACTGTAGCTAGTGTGATACCATAAAACATAAAATCAGAGGGACTCCTTTACTGCAAACTCACCTAGGGTAGAGTTCAACTTTCTCATTAATCCCTGCAGGATATGGCCTCCCACTGTTTCTTAGACATAATATACAACTTCTTCCTTACTCTTTGTATTCCAGATATATCAATCTCTGATGTGAGGTTCTTATTTTTTATAGTGACTATAGCTTTATTTAATTTTTTTTTTCACTGTAGAAAGCCAAAAACATTCATAGGTTCTGCTCCAGTTTTTTTCTAAGAAATATAAACTAGTTACACAACAGGATGGAGTGTCTAATAGCAGGATAGGGTGCAGATATTTATGTACATGTTTAAAATATAAACATATATATTATATAATATGTATTTAAATATAAATATGTAAAATATAAATTACACTTTAATATATATCAAATGTTAATTATATTCTATATATTATATACATGTGTATATGTTTTTCACATATATTTATTGTGAGTCCAAGCACATACATTTATTGAATAGTATTCATTAGAAACTATGCCAATCCATTTAAATTTAATTTAAATATTTAAATATGTCAATATTAAATTCTTATAACAAACTCATACTGTGGACAAAATCACTATCTTTTTCTTCCCTTTTACTTTTTAAATGAAAGAACTGAGGTTCAGAGGTATTAAATATGTTGCCCAAGATGACATGACTACTGAATAACAGCTGTGATTTGAATAGAGTCTCACTACATGTGGTTTATTGTACTTTTTTTCAAGTCTTTCTTCTCTTCTTGACCCATTGACTTTGTTTTGGATACGTGAATTGTTTTGGTTAAACAATGTGAGTGTACCCATGCATGTTATTTGTGACAAAGAAGCTTTAAAAATGCTTTCACGGATGGCTTCCTCTCTTGTTTTATGTGAGAGAACACATTGGGTGCCACAAGTCCTACAGCCTCACTTTAAAACTACAGACATATTTCTGTTAAAGAAATGAAGCATGGAAGAGATGTAGCATGTAGTATGGAACGGAATTACCCCCAGCCAACTTATAAACACACGAATGAAAAGTGAATGTGTGTTTTTAATAACCAGTGATATATTTGAGTTGCTTGTTAAATAGCATAATCACAAGAAGAGCTGACTAATACTGCTCATAAGAAGTGTTTCTTGTCCAAAGTAATAAGGTTACTTATAACTCTAAAATCAAGACAGAGAAGGAAAATAAATTTGTCCTACAGCATAACAGACTTTGTTTAGGTATGAACATGCACACTGTTGTTAGAAAGCCTGGGTTCAAATGTCTATATTCTCCCAGCCAGGAAATTTTATTGGTTTTCTGAGTGTCTGTTTCCTTAAATTAGATAGTGATTAGTACTGTATCTCTATGGAGCTTCTGGAAATGTTAAATTTGAAAGACATGCAAAATTTTCTAGGATAGAGCCAGGCATATAACTGATTTTAATATATATTATGAGCATTAAAGATATTGATATAAGTAAGCAAGCACAACAACATAGTCACTTTGAAAGTGTCTAACATGTAGACTCAACATATTTGAATGTATTTAAGAATGAACACACTCTTTACATTCCTCTAATGATCTCAACTAATTTTGTAATTAAGTTACCCAGTATAGGCTAACAGAGATTATTAGAAATATATTCTTTATTACATTACTTGTTTCCATTTATTGAAAAGGGAATATAGTCAGCATTTATATAGTTTATCTAGTTACTTTGACTTAGGAAACAATCCATGTAGATTATTTTACATTAAATAAATTAATTAATATTACCCTAAAGCTAATGAAAAATAAAATTTATCTCTTTGAAATATGCTGTGTATTTCAGGGTGCTTATATTGTGTTTGTCCACTTCTTGTTGGAAATGAATAAATCATTTTCATGCTCAGAAGGTGAGATTTCTACAGCTACAGAGCATTAGAGAGAGATTCTTGTTGGAGAGGGATGAATGATGAAATACATCATATATTTCCAAAACCTGTTCCTCTTTCCCTGAATTAAATCTGGCAGTGCAACTAGTGTAACAAAATTAAAAACGCCTGAACAATATGTACAATAGAAGTAGCTGATACATTTTCCCATCAAACACTTAACCAGGAACAGATGCAGATAAACCATTGGGCAGCTACATGATCTGAACAGAGTTAGCAGCTATGCCAGAGGGAGATGGCAGTAAGCAACGCCTTCTCTCACATACCTGAGAAACACAATATGGACAACTGACACTCTCTCTAAAGCTCAGCAAGACAATTTGAGAAGAGATTCAAAAGGGCGAGGTAGGGCTCCACATACCACAATAGTAGATGAAAAAAATGTTCTGTATTCAGACCTAAAAGGGTTGAGAAGTCTGAGCCCTCTGAACTTTCGAATGAACAAGCCAAACTTTCCAGGACAAAGCCCCCCACACAGGATAAATTTCTAAGAATGGAATCCAAATTGAGCAGAACAAAGAAAATGGTGAAAGAAGAAGTTTCATATCTAAGTAGGAAAGGGATATAGAAAAATTCAGGAACCAAGATATCATACTTTTGAATATTCTTTAAAATAATGTAAGGAGATATTTTGAGACATGAGGATCTTAAGACAATTTTGAACCACTATTTTTCAGAGTCTTAACAGTGTTAATACTATGAATCAACAAGAGAACAATTTAGCTTACAACACTTAATGATCTAATTTATTCAAGATTCCCTCTTTTTCAAAACACTTATTAACCATCCTTAAGATCTCAATGTTGTCTAACGTAAGCTCAGGAAATGCTTATCTATTCAATATATGCATCTAGTCTACTGGTGTCCCAGGCCACAATAGTGCAATGTATATATTCCACTAGTAATGATCAGTTATCGCATAATTGTACTCAACTTACGAAGTAGTCTTCAGTATGGACAATTTTGTATCTTCAACCAATAATTGCCACATAGAATTCCAAGTATCATCTATTTCAGTTCTTAAAAGGTGTCATTGAATTCACTCTGAAATGTAGTTTTAGATCTTGATTTTCTCGTGTTTCCCATTGCTTTTTTGATTATTAAAAATAAGTATACTCTTTTCAATATGAGCAACAAACTTAAGATTTAATAGGGCAATACAAAATTAAGAGTATGAAATTGAATTCTCACAACTAAAGTAATTCTATATGATAGCTCTATTATATAGCACTGATAGAAAAGCTATAAAAAACTCACTTAAATTATACCATTTGTTCACATTAATTTTATAGGCTTCAAGCTGACCTTCCAGTATAGGACCAAATACTGTGTTCATATACTGAGTTGATAGGAACTTTTCCTCTATACTAGAGAATTCGTATTCCACTGGGGGCACTGAGCTTCTACCATGGTGGCACTCCATGGTATGTTGACTACCTTCTTACTCAGGATCTCTAAGTGCAGCAACTGTGTTCTTTTTCTTGTTATGTCTCTAGGATTTAGTACAGTTAGTGCTATTAGAAGCTACTCAATGAATATATTTAATGAATGACTTTATTATATTCCTATATTTATTCAGTTGTCTGTAAAAGTTTCATTTTGACTTGTATGTGCATTGGTTTAGTTAGTGTTATAGACTGAAGCATGTCCTCCCAAAATGAGTATTTTAAAGATCACACTGTAATGTGACAGTATTTGGAGACAGGGCATTTAAAGAGGGAATTGAGGTTAAATGAGAGCATGAGGAAAGATCCTAACCGAACATGACTTGTGTCCTTCTAAGAAAAAGAAACACTAGCGTACACCTGCAAAGAGAAAAGCCAGAGGACACAGCAAGAAAGTAGAAAGTGGCCATCTGTAAGCCAAAGCAGAGGCAGGAGAAACCAAACCTGCTCTTTTATAAGGGCACTAGTGGCATTCATGAGGCTCACCCCCCCGATCTAATCACCTCCCAAGGCTCTGCTTCCTTTTACCATCACATTTGGAATTAGGATTTCAACATATTAGTTTTTTGGTGGGACACATTCAGTCCATAACATAATTTGCCAACCCTTACCAAGAACATTGAAAAAATAACAGTAGACATTCAGCTAATATGTTGTAGGAACAAGTAAATGTTCAAAACATAGTTGAATAAAATCGTTGATTCATTTTCTTTTCTCCTTGAACAACTCTGATGGGAATTATTTTTATAATTGGCATTTCATTCATATTTAATTAAAAAGTTAATAAGCTGTCAAGTTTTATTCAATGCTGTCTTTGTCATCGATTAATATAATGGGATTAATTTCTTCTTTATCAATGTAATTAATTGTTTTGAAGTTTTTTTTTAATATTGGAAACACCTTTGTATTACTTGAATAAATTATACTTGTCAGTTCTATATTGCTGTTTTAGAATCTTAAATTTAACTTGTTAAGTTTTGGTTTGGGACTCTCTTAAAAATGCAAATGAGTGTTGTATATGAGTTTTTATTGTACTGAATTTGCTGTTATTTTGTATTTTATTTCTATTAACTGGCCATATTGACTGGAATTCATGGACAGTTAATTTCACATTACATAATTTTAATGAATATAAGTCTAGTTACTCCATGCTTTTCAAAATTTGTTGAAAACAAATTTTCATATTCATTTTTAAAATGGGTAAAATTTTATTATGTCTAAAATCAGGTATCAAAATTCCAGAGGTAAATGTGTTTATTGGAAATATTCAAAGATCAAATGTGAGTTTATTTCAAGTCACAAAAATTAGCATACATTTGAGAACCTACTATATGGCAGATATTCAGAAGAGTACTGAGCAAAGATACAACTGAGGCAGTTCATGACTTCAAGGAGCTGAAGTCCAAGCAGAATTTTATATTAAACCTAAGACCTGTAAAGGGCCCAAGTTTGTGTTACACAATTCTAACAATGAGAGCTCAAACTCTCCCTCTCTAGAATGAAATTTTTCTTTTTTCAAGACAAAGTTGTTGCCACATATTCCAGCTCATCTTTATTTTTTTTTTAAATCCTTTAAGGATACATGTCAAACATGGAAAGCACACATTCTGTTTCTAGAGGAATTTCTAGGGAAGTGTCTATTTTAAGGAATAATTTTTTTTGATTAAACATGGAGTATCAATAAAAATTAAACTACTTAATATAATTATTTTATACTCTATTAGGTTAGGTTGTTCAGATAAATAATTTCTTCATATACCAGATAGTTTTCCCTGATTTGAGATTCAAAATAACTCAGTCACTGGTGCCTCAATATAAGCATCAGGTAGTAAAGAGTCTAACTTTTAAGCCACCAGGATTTTTGTACAACAGAGCTTAAACTACACAACTAACTAAATTATTGGAGCTGAGATGTAGTCGATGAGAACAGATCGATAGCTCTGTTTATTTAAGAATTATTTTTAAATCACAGTGATCCCCACATTTTCTTGGTAAACATACCAAAGTATTATTTAAGGAATAGTACAAAGTGAGTGTTTACATCTGCTTCTTCAGTTAAATAAAAAATTATTAGACCCTCTGCTTTTTGCTTACAGCTGAAATAGTCCAACATAAGAGCCAGATCCAGCACAATTAGGTCTCTACCTCAAAGGCAGGTAATGAGATATTTTTGACAGCTCTGGAGCATTGCATTTTGTGGAGCTCAGTGCACTGCTAGCTAGCACAGGTGTTCTTGTAACTGCAGTACAATGGGAAAATTCAGTGCTCGATGGACTTCAAATTCTCGACTCTTGTGTGTGATGTGATGTGAAGATCATATGTCAGTGCTGTCTGCTTTCTCTGTGATGAGATGTCAATATGTGAAATGCAACTGAAAATATTTTGGAGTCTGGCTCTCCCTAAGAAGATTAAAGTTATATATTTGAATTCTGTCTCATGTCTCCATAACCTCTGTAAGTCTGTGTGCTTGATTTTACATACAGAAAAAAACATTTTAAGAGCCTTTGCTGACTAAAGTTTACATTGTGACTGGTATCTTTTCTTTCTCTTATTAGTATGCTATACCTAGACTCTTCTACTTCCTATGGCAACCTGCAATAATTATCTTTAACAATGTGCTGTATAATGTGAAAAGAATTCTGGTGATTGTTTTTTTATTTTTCTTGCCATAGCTGTGCCAATTTTAAGTTTGAATTCTTAAATTTCTTCTCAGTGAAACAGGCATAAAATAAAAAAGCTTAGGCACAAAAATAGGATCATATATGTGTCTTTTTAAAGTAGTGCCATACTCAAATTTTAAATAATATTTGATATTAGAAGATAGTTGGTTGAAGAGATTTGCCAAGTTTAATTTTTGAAACCACAGTGAAATCGACTAAGTGATAATTCAATGAATAGCCTGGAGCTCTTAAGGGAGCCTTTAATAAAAATTGCTTTGTTTTTCAAAGTTTGCCTATAGAAATAGGACATGGCAAGATATTTCTTTTTAATTATAGAGTGTGAAAGTTAAATTATGCTAGTAACTGGCTTATCCAAAGTGAGAATTTAAAAATTGGTTTTGAGTCTGGCACACTGATTGAAAAATAGGAGAAAAATCTTGGAAGAGAAGCAGAGGCAGGAAGGGTAAACCCTCAAATCTGCAAGGAAACTGTGCCCCAAAACTTGGAAAATCACTAAACCATGTATGTGTGTGGACATGCCAAGCAGCTATTTTAGGCTTTGCAGCATTCCCGAATGATGATATTAAGGATTTCTACAAGTACATATGATCTACTGGTTATTCATAATTATTTCCTATAAAATTGATTTTTCAATTTTAATTTCTTTTCTGTTTTATTTTACATTATGTTTGAAAGACAATCTATTTTTAATGTTTGCAGTTATCCTTATTTTTTATATAATCATCATAATCAACAAAACCATATGAAACATCACTGGATATTTGGAAAATATCCAATTGGATATTGGAAAATGGGATTTTCTTGAACTTTCCTAGTAGAAATTGATAATCCAAAGTATGCAAACCTTGCATATAGTGAGATCTCAACAGGTATTTGTTGAATAGTTGTGTTAATAACCTGAAAGTGTATTGAAATGACCTCATAAACTTCATTCACCAATTATTTCAGGAAATAATAATTTTCCCTACACTGCTGGTGGTCTTAGTGTCACTGACTCCAAAACAGAAGACTAAATTCAATTTCTGAATGAAAGAGGAAATCAGGAATTTTCCAGGTGGTGTGCCGAGCCAATACTCATTTTCCTAATCCTCCTTGTGATGGGTCATACTCCATAGGCTGGTTTTATTTGTACCTCACAAAACAGATGCTTTTTTCCCTTTGTTGAAACTCAGAAAGTGATAGCTTTATCAGTTTTTATATTAGTCTCTTCTCCACCCCAAACATCACAGGAGCAACCTTTTTTCTTCTTTACAGGAATTCATACAGATAAGAAAATTGCCCTCAATTAGCCAATTCACAGGTGTCCCCCCAAAAACCATGTGTTAGGTATCTACAGATTTTGAACTACTGAACTATTAAAATGAGCAACACCACTTTATTTTAAATAATTACATAACTGATACTTTTATGATTTATTGTAAACATAATGGTATCAAGTTGGAATATTTTACACTTCTTATATATGCATAATACTATAAGCAACCATGTTAGAATAATAATAGACAATGTTATTAAACATATAATAGTAAATATCTTGTTTTTACAACAGATGGAAAATGAAATTTTTGCCACACAGTTTTTATCTTATTTGACATTCTTCATGTCATTATAATAATCTCCTCTTTAAATTTAAACAAAGTGGAAAATAAAAGTGGGACAATGACCAACCAAAAGGATGTAAAAATTGCTTAAGAATTATGATGGATTTTTATTTGCATATAAGTTGTTATAATGCCTCCTTTGGTTTTTACAGTTCACTTAATTTTTATATTAACCAAACTGAAGTAATCAAAATCTTGGCAATAGGATGATGATTAGGAAATCCTAGAAATTGGGTCAGAGTTAAAGTATCCTTAAAAATCTGAGAAAGATAAATGTTCTATCACTACAACACTAAAATGGAAATATTTTTTTTTGAACACTACATACTTTAAGGTGGTATCCAACGCATATGGCACATGCATATCCTGCTATAATACTGAACTAGTCACTATATTCTGTTTGCTGCCCCATAAGTGCCAACTTGAGCTTTATTTGTACCATGCCTTTTGCACATAATAAAATTGGTTACTAAATTCTACTACTACAAGAATTATTTTTTTCATTCAAAGGACTTTGAAAACTCAGGAATTTTAGATGAAATTCATATTGTATATATGCACATAGAATTGGGATTTTGTACAGTCTTAGAGCTCGCTGTCACTTTACCATAAATACCTGCTATTGAATTATGAGAAATTTCAGAGTAGATAAAAAGTTATTCCCAAATGCTTATTCAATTAATTGTATGTTAATCTACGTGGATTCTTTCAAAGTTAGAGGCCATAAGTTTATCAGTGTTGACTAATAACTGTGTTCAAATACTGTCAAAAATAGAAAAATATAGTATATGTGCTATAAATTATGTGTATATATATATATATATATATATATTTCAAACTTCATATAAATCTTATTGCTATTTGTATCATTTTACCCTGATAAAATGGGATACACTGCATAATTTCAAGTTGGCTTTGAAATGATAATTATTAGACCTTGAACATTTTACTTGCTTGTTGGTCATATTTACAGAATAATATATCCTCTACTTATAGGCTATATACACAGAAAATCAAATTGCAATAAGAAGATTGATGAATATGGACACAAAAGAGCAAAAATTAGGCAAATGATTTAAATGATAGTATCATCACACAAAGAACTTTATGCAACAATTTATAAATAGATTTTTCAATTCTTGAATTAGGGTCTATTTTCTCCTAGACTTGCTAGACCTCTTCTGGCCACTTATACATTATTTGATCCCACTTTCAAGAATAGTATCAAAAGTTTTCTTCAGACATAGTATAATCAATTATATTTTTGTTCATTTATTTTCTTAATTTCTTTTCACTTACCATTTAAGTACATCCTTCATCATAGCTTGAAACTCTTTTATTAGCCTTCTCTAGAATAACAAACTTATTACGTGCACACAAGTTTTCATATCCTTTAAAATCATTGACAGGTATCTTGAAGTTAATTCATGTGCCATGAGTTAATAAGTTCTTAGGGGTTGCTTTACTTTCAGCACCAGAATACACTTTAATGGTGTTATGAAATTTAGAATAAATCAGAGATTTCATGAAAGCAGGAAATAGATGTGGAATTGGGACTAAATATCTCAAATACATAAAACCAAATGCTGTTCTACTGAAAAAAAAATCAAACATTATTTTGTGATATTAACAGGGGTCTGCAGACATGACCATTGGGGAATGACTTTGAGAAGATGTGACCCCTAGTTGACCTGTGAGCTGTACCCCAGCAGTTGGAGTCTCCTTACCCCATCCCCTATTGGGATGTGAGTTCTGCTTGCCTGCTCAGTTTGCAGGCTGCTCCAAGGGCATAGCCTTGAGAGTGTTGTGTTGTTGAGGCCATCTGGACTGCATACATGACTGAATCCCGTTAAGGTTTCTATTAAACCTTTTAAGATTTGGCAGGGTTGTGTGGATCTACTTGTCTTGTTGTTGTCCTTGACAAGCCTGGTATGTAAGTTCCCTTGCTTATTAAACTACCTACCAATTTGGCCTACCTCTTTCTTCTGTCTCTACCCGCCCTTCACATAAGGGGGGCTGGTTTCATATTTCGTCTGGGAAGCTCCTGAGGAGCTTGTGAACCAAGAGTGAGTTTTTGTTCTCCCTTCTTGCAGATTCTCAGCTTACTTTGTGGAAAGGCCACAGAGACTTTGGCACCTTTCTGAATTAGAAAAGCAATGAGCATGGTCAATTAACCATATATGCTTCCCATGAGGACAAATGTTCCCATATCAGGGCCTAAGTAGGAGATTTTGTGCACTGTCATGTCACCTGAATTCCCACATTATAGGTTGGTTTTTGTTAAATTTACCTCTAGATAGTAGACTTTATTTCAAGTTTGAGAATACTTTTTTAGTATTCTAGTACTTTCTTCCATTTTCTTTTTATTAATAAATTTTAGTATGTGCATATATTGCCTATGAATAGTAAAAAAAATTACATCTGCTTGCCAGGCACTTTCCAGTTACTGCATTTAACAGAATCAGTAATATATGCATATTTCTATCTTCCCCAAAATACATTAAACTTAAAAATACCATAAAGAATGGTAATGCTTATGGTATAATGAGTCAATAAGATAGAATTATGCATACTTTTTAGAGAACTTTATGCTGATTTTCAGTGCTTTCATACAATCTGCCCCAATGTCTTATGCATAGATTATCCATTTATGCCTGAGTTTATTTTGAATACCTTTATCTCACTAACATCATCAGTTGGCTGTTACTTCTCTATCCACTCTTTCTTCCATAGTCAAAATGCTAAATGGAAAGTCCACTTTATGCCTTCACAGAGACTAGCTTTGTCAATTTTTCTTCTTAATGTGCATGCTAGTTCTCACAATCCAGTAGTTTAAGCATCTTTTAAGAAGACTCTGGCAGGAATCTACAAACTGACTTGTTATTGGTATAGCAGGAAAATATTTTTCATTTTTATATTAACTTTCTTACCTATTTGTTATATTTTAGCATAAAATACACATTTTCATAGGGCAAAAGTGGTCAGATATGTGATTTCATATAATTCAAGACAAAATTATTCATATTAGAGGCAATTTAATCGTTAGATCTTAATGAATATATTTCTCTTAATGCATATTGCTAAGAAACATTCTATTTCTTTCAAGATCTTTCTCAAAAAGATCTAACTGATGAATGGAGATTTACACAAAAAAGTCAATTAATTACTTTCCAAAATTTCTAGTTGAGGTATCATGCTCTGTGTCATTTATTTTAGAGATTCCAGTTCTTCAAACCCTAATCACAACATGAAACATGGGTGGAACTTTCTTACATTGAACACAAATACAGAGACCAATTCTAAAAATTGTTAAATACCGTGCTGCTGACTGAAGAACATTTCTATGGGCAAGAAGATTTTAGGTCAATCAGAATAAAATGTGTATGATTACCTTTCATAGGCTATTTTTTTAGGTCACTATTTTAAACAGTTTTGAATTCTAAAGCTCAAAGTATTTACTCAGCATTTGATTCACTTAATTTCTTAAAAGTACACATAAAATACTAAGGAACTGGGGCTTTCTGGTTCCACATAAGGAGCTTTGGAAGTCACCATTCTACACTAACAAGTTAAAAGATAAAAAGACTGAAAAATCAGCATCTCCTCTTGGATCCATAAGAGAGGTAAGGACACAGGGCCAACAGCTATTTCCAAGATTATGAGATAGGCAAATACACGGAGTTATGGCTTACTGAAGCTGAGATCCTGAAGCAAAAACCTCTGTGGTAACCAGTCCTAGGGTAAGAAAACATGAACTGTAATTGACAAATTGCTGGAGGCTCAGTATGGACAGCTCAGAGACATAAAGCAAAATGTAGTAGGTCTAATGCTTTTAAGAGAATCCATTATCAAATCTATACTATTAAAATGTTAACATAAAGGTATGTTCCCACTACCAAAGCAGATGCGTTCATACATGAATGCTTACCATCAAAATGTCCATATGAAGAGTCTGCCCCTCCATCACCAACCCAATAAATAAGTCTGGTGTATCTTACTCAGGAGATACACACGCTGAAGATACACTTTCTTTTAAATATATGCAAAAGTTATTTACAAATTAGTTAATTCACAAGCCCTACTTTTTAACATTCATTGTCCCTTGAAACATCTAAAAAACTTGGAAGTTGTGAAATAAAGAAGGAAATTTGCCCATAATAAACATAGGTACTTAAGAAAAAGTGCACATATAGAGCTGTAGTTACAATATCACACTGTCTTCTAGATATGGAAATACTAGTAAAGAGCCTTCCCCTTTGCCCATCCTCTTCTCCCTTCTCCACCACCTCAGTGACTAAATCCAGAAACACCTCTGGCTCAAGGAGGAGGATTGACAAAAGTCAACACAGAAAACAGTCCTTCCCATAAACTAACAAAAAGAAAATTATAAAGGATTTATTTTATTACTAGTAGCTTTCACAAACTTCTTGCACTTCGGATTTGTCTTTTGTATATACAAAATATTAACTAAAATGCACATAAAGAGTAATGGTGAGACCATCTGAACTCAAGAACATAAAAACCTCCATCTTCATTTCCTCGGCCACCATGACCCAGTGAGTGCTCAGAATACTGTTTTAAGAGATCTGCTCTCACAGTTCCATTCTCAAAATATAAAAATTTTTATGAATTCATAGAAAAAAAATTAGTGTCATTTCATATTCTCTACATTCTCTTTGCTAAAACACTTCTAAACATCCAGAAAGACTAGAGGTTCAAATAAGGACTCAAATTTGTTCACTACGCAAACAGATATACTGAATAAGGGAGGCTAAATCTCACCATATTTTTAATGCCTTAAATAGGAACTTTAATGCCTTTTAATGCCTACAATTCTCCTTTTCTTCCCTTCTGTTAACTTAGTGGACAACTGTAAAAATCATTAATGCTTGGAGGTGATTTCAACAATTTTACTTCCACATACCATTTTCAGAAGACAATCTTACCTATGAATTTTAATGCAAAATTTATTAGTTTTCTAGTTCTACTTTTGCCATATTCATTAAAGATTAAATATTGTAAATTACTCATTTGTTCATCATATTGTTGAAGGAGATCATCTAGAGGATATGAATATTGACTGCACCCAGACAATCAGAGGCTCCTCACCCTCCACTGTCCTTGGAATGTAGATTCGCCCACCATTCCCACACTAGGAACCAGTTTCAAGCATACAACCTTGAAAGAGTATTGTATTGATTATTGTATTGAGAGAGTAGGGTGTTACGATCATCTGGACTGAATATGTGACTGACCCAGTTAAGGCCTCTATATAAACTTTTAAGATTCTGGTGAGTGGGTGCAGAGACCCACTTATCTTGCAGCCACCCAAGACAAGCCTCAATTGTAAGTTTCCTTGCTTGTTAAACCTGCCAACTCCCAATGTGGAGTTGGTCTACCTCTTCAACCTCTCTCCCTGCAAAGTATAGGGGCCAGTTTGAATACACAGCAAAGTAAAACAAAATGCAGAGAGCAGAGGGCATAATGGTTAGTCTGGTGTCACTAAAATGCATGGGCAGAGAATGCTTCTTTCCCCTTCCTCCTTCCCAAAGCAGTGCTGCAAACACAATGTGGACTTCTAGATGAGGTGACTTCACCACTCCACTTCAAAAAAAGAGAAACTTCATATGAATTAAAAAAAAACATTTTATTTTACCCTACTTTAAATATGTCAGGCTCTTCAGATCATCTAGAATCACTGGCTATTTCAAAAGTACTGATATAATCAATTATGCATACATAATGAGGAATAAAATGCACATACAGTACAATGGTTATAATACAAAAATGCTATTTAAATATGACAGCCTGGTATAGAACCTTCTTCCCTTCTTGTGGACGCCCCTCCAACCTGCTGAACAAACAGGAGTGTGACGCTCTGGAATTGTTTCTAGAGGTGGTGGTTTAATAAATCCATTTCCAAAAGTATTTTGAGAAGATATTTCTCTTCATACGATTTTAGTTTTGGAGGGCATTTACAACATGTGAATTTTCTAACTCAACGTTATCATATGCCAGCAACCTGCTTGTATCTAGAAAGGCCTAGATAGAGCAAAATAGGCCTACTTTGCAAAGGTTCCATGGAGGTTTGAGAGCAGTTTTTCTATTTACATAAGCCTTCTGTAAATGGCAAGAAAATCTTCCCAAAGGGTGTTAGATAAATGTCGAACATTATTCTGCACTTTATCTCTTCTAATAGCATGTTCAGGTAGAAATGAAATCATATGTAGGTAGGGTGCAGACTGTTCTATCCATTATCCTCTGGGAACTGCTGGGTCTTCCCTAGACAGATGGAGTCTCATCCATTTAGGACAGAGTAGTCACCCAAAGTCCCAGATCTACATGGCTCCATGGCTTGAAACTGAGGTGCTGGAGTTGAGAACCACCTGCTATGCACCCACCCTCTTGAGTCTCGGTGAACACTCAGCATTGGCTTTGTTAGGGCAACCCTCATTCTTCTTGCCTGACGGCACAGTGGCTGAGGTCTGGTGGGGGTCCCACTGGATCAGCCATTGTAGCCACCATCAGTTCCCAGAATGTGGATCAGAAGTTGCTGCTTCTGCAGGCCTTGGACGAGGGAGCATGAACTCTGGGCTTCCTCAGGACTGAGCCTGCTCCCACCCCTAATATCTGGCACCTGCTTGACTCATCCAGAGGGTTTTGCTCATCTTTCTCTCTGAGGTTCTCATGCCTTGCTTCTCACTATATTCTTTGTCTGAGTTGACTTGGCAGCTCTATCCTCCAGTGAGAGAGGCTGGTTTCATCTAATTTTATTAACTTTTGTATTGATATATAACTTGCATACCATATAATTCACCCTTGCAAAATGTTATCATTCAGTGGTTTTTAGTATATTCACAATGTTATACTAATCTCAGAATATTTTCATCACCTCTAATTAGAAATGCATACTTAAGAACTTTTCACATGACATTTCATATAAATGAACATTTTGTATAAATGGGCTCATAAAATAAGTGTGTCTGGCTTCTTTCACTTATCATAATGTTTTCAAGGTTCGTGTGTTTTGTAGCATGTATCAGTATTCTGTTCCTTTTTATGCTGAAAAATGTTCTGTTATTTGTATCACTTTCTGTTCAACCATTTATCAGCTAATGGATATGTATGTTGTCTCCACTGTTTTTGCTATTATGAAAAATGTTGTGTTAGTGTTCATGCAAAACTTTAATGTGGGCATGTTTTTTTTATGTATATAAGCTAGTGTAGGATTTCTGAATCATATGGTGACCCTATGTTTAACTTTCTGAGGAAACTGCCCAAGTGTTTTCCATAGTCTGCACCATTTTACATTATGTGAGTATTCCTATTTTGCCACAATCTTGTCAACACTTGGTATTGTCCATCTATCCTAGTCCCAGCTATCCTAGGACTGTGAAGTGTTAGCTGCTGTGGTTCTGGTTTGCATTCCCTTCATGGCAAATGATCCTGAGCATCTTTTCTTGTGTCATAGATACTTTGTGTGTGTGTGTATATGTACATATACACATACACATGTATACATTATATATATTATTTAGAGAAATGTTTATTCAAATCCAGTGCCTATTTTTTAATTGCATGATTTGAATAGACATTACTTCAAAGAAGATTATACAGATGTCCAATAAGCATATGAAAGATGCTCAAGATCACTAGTTATTAGGTATCCAGAAATATATAAAGAACTCTTACAATTCAACAATAAAAGAATAACAAGTGGGTTGTCTTTTTATCGTTAAGTTGCAAGAAATGTTTTTGTATTCTGGATCAGAGACATTTGTTAGTTATATACTTGAAATTTTATTCTCTCTTTATGCAAACTGTTTTTTCAATTTCTTGATAGTGTCCTTTGAAGCACAGAAATTTTTAATTTTGATAAAGTCAAATTATGTAGTTTTTTTCTTTTTTTGCTTGTGCTTTTGGTGTCATATAAAAGAAACTCTTGTCTAATTCCAGGTCAAAAGGATTTATACCTATATTTTCTTCTAAGAGTTTTATAGTTTTGTCCCTCATATTTAGTTCTTTGATCCATTTGATTTACCTTTTGTATACATTGTGAGGTAGATAGTCTAACTTCATTCTTTCTCATGTGAATTTAGATGCTCCAGTGTCATTTGTTCAAAAGACTGTTTTGCCCTACTTTAATATCTCAGTACCCTTATTGAAAATCAATTGGCCACATATGATTGTTTATTTTTAGACACTCAGTTCTCTTCAAATGATCTAACATGTCTGCCTGCATGCCAGTACCACATAGTCTTACAGTAGCTTTATAGTAAGTTTTAAAATTGAGAAGTGTGATGTTCTAACTTTGTTCTTTTTCTACAAGGTTGGTTTGGCTATTCTGAATCTCTTGAATTATCCATATGAATTTTAGGATCAGCTTGAAAATTACTGGAAAAAATAGATAGGATTTTATAGAAATTAGATTCAATCTATACAGCAATTTGGGGAATATTCCCATTATCTTAACACTATTAAGTCTCCTAATCCATGAACACAAGATGTCTTTCATTGATATAGGACTTCTCCAATTCCCCTCAACAATGATTTGTAGTTTTCACTGTAGTACAAATGTTGCATTTCTTTGGTGACTTAACTTCTAAGTATTTTATTTGTTGTAAATGGAAATGTTTTTTTATTTCTGAATTATTCATTGCTAGTATATAGAAATACAATTAATTATTGTATATTGATTTTGTATCTTGTAGCTTGGCTGAATTGATTTAGTCCTCATACATATGTGTGTGTGTGTGTATTCCTTAGGATTTTCTATATATAAGATCATATCATTTGTACATAGAAATAGTTTTACTTTTTTCTTTCCAAGCTAGAGGACTTTTACTAGTTTCTTACCTTATTGATCTGGCTATAACCTCAATGCTGAGTAAAAGTGACAAGAGCAAACGTCTTGGTATTGTTCTTGATTTCAGGGGAAAGTATTAAATATTTTATCATTAAGTATGATGTCAGCAAGGATTTTTGTAGATTCCCTTTATCAGGTTAAGGGAGTTTCCTTCTATTCCTAGTTTGTTAAATGGGTTATTATGAAAAGATGTCTGATTTAGTCAATTGCTTTCTTGCATCTACTAAGATTATCATGTTTATTTTCTCCTGCATTCTATTAATATAGTATATTGTGTTGATTATTTTTTGTATTTTGAATGAATATTGCATCCCTGGGATAAACTCCAGGTGGTCATTTTGTATAATCCTTCTTGTATGCTGTTAGATTTTGTTTGCTAGCATTTTGTGGGTAATTTTGCACCCATATTTATAAGTGAAATAGTATTATTTTCCTGTGATGTCCTTGTACGGCTTTGGTATCAGGGTAATAAATGGGCTGGTAGAATTAGTTGGGATGCTTAGAAATTAGAGACTCAATACATATAACTGTGCTGGTGGCTATTGGCAGTGCTTAAAATACTACATTGTCATCTCAGAGTCGGGTCTGATGTACTTTCTCAAAGATGCTTCTCTTATAATTTTACACCTAGCAGAGAAGCCATCTCAAATTAAATTCACTGTTGATATAAAGTTTGGCATTCTTTCTTATGTAGGTGATGATTTTTCTTTCCAAATGTAACAACAAAAAAGGAGAGTGCTTTTCCCCATCATTCATTCAAAGCTAGTTTTTAAAATGCTAGGTTTGGATATTTACTTAACATTTGAAGTCACTTATTATAATATATTTATAACCAGCTACGTTAAAATAAATCAAGTGCTTCTCTATAATAATATCTTCTTGGGGATATATACATTCTCTGAACTCTAAATCAGAAAGAACTTTACAGATCTAGATATAGTTGTTTTTGTAAAATATCATACTTCAAGAATATCTTGTATCTTGATATGTTCTTTGTACTATTTAAATTCAAAAGGATTAAAATCTGTAGGTCCAATTCTTTTCCCTTTGGCATCATGTCAAACATCTTAATCCTTGTGCAACTGTTCTATTTTTAAAACATTTTTATAATAACATCTGACTTAAGAGCTGAAAAAATAATGCAGATGATTCTCATATATTTTTCTCAAACCCTCACACCTGCACATTTCACATATTTTCTTTATTCTCTTCTTTCTTTTTGTTTTCTTTTTCCTGAAAATATTAAGTGTAGGTTGCAGAGATGATGTTCTTTCAGCCCTAAACACTTCACTGTTTATTTTCTAAAAACAAAGATATGCTTTTGTATAAAAAAAAGTGCTAGTCAAAATCAGAAAACTACCTATTTCTGTCTTTTTCATCCCGTTCTTGATCTAGTATATCACCACACACTGCAATTGATTTTCATGTCTCTTAAATATGGAATGGGTCCTCCGTCTTGGTTTTTCTTAATAGCTATGAAGAATAAAGGCCATGTACTTTGTAGAATGTCCTTCAGTGTAGGTCTGTCTGAGGGTTTTTCATAGACTCAGGTTATACTTTTAGCAATAATGCCAGAGAAATAATGTGTGTTCTGCTCAGTGCATCATGTCAGGAGGCACATAATGCCAATTTGTCCCATTACTGGTAATGCTAATTTTGATCTTTTGGTTAACAAGTGCCTGCCAGGTTTCTCCACTGTGAAGTTAATATTTTTACCCTTATAATTAATAAGTACTTAAGTGGAGATACTTTAGGCCATATAAGTATCCTAGTTTTATTTAGAATGCCCTCAACTAATTTTATTATTCATTGGCAATTTTTGCTCAAAGCAACTATTACTGTGGTGACTGCCAAGTGATATGCCATAATCTTTTAAAAGGTAAAAAAGCAAGTCTGTTTCATTCAGAGTTATAACTGAACAAAACAGTAGTACAGAGAAAATAATAAATTGATTTATTCATTAAACTCTATTATTATTTCACACATTCTGATGGGCTTTATAATTTAAGATCCTGGGCTAGTTTATTTACATTAGTTTTGGGCAAATTTTCTTCAAAAGGTAAGTGAATTTAAATGGAATAAGCAAAATTATTCATAATTTGATTCTGACTGTGATGTTTACTCTTTAATTTAAAACTCCAATGACTGCTTTGGTTAATGCAACATTATAATAGACTATGTTTGGTTTGGCAATGCACTTGTCATTGCCATAATTAATTTTTACTTAGAACAAGCAAAACATTCATCACATTTTAGATGGAACTCAGCATATCAGAACAGAAGGAAGGCCGTGATTGACAAAATGTTTATGTGACAGATACAATCACCATATAAATACACATCTGATGAACTTGAAAATTAACTTGCTATGTGAAACAAATGCACGTTTTTAGAATTCAAATTCCATCGCTCATTTCAGCTAAAAGGGGAGTAAATGGATAAAGTTAATTAAAAAGTATTCTTCACTAACCCATTTCAAAAACTGGTGGTTGGGAGATGTAGAGTCCGTATCTTCTATATTCCAAAGATAAACAATGAGTGAAATACCTATTTTTTAAAGGGTGAGAGATCACCATTTTGCTTGGTATAATAATATGCATTAATAATGATTTAATGAGATTTACTTTACTCCTCCTAGGATCCAGAACCAGAGGTGCACATGTAGTTAGAGATGCGCTATGCTTCTAGTTCACTATTACCTTAGTTTGCAATCCTAGGTTCCATCTCCTTCCTTCCTGCTTTCCCATTAACACTTTCCAGAGACTAGTTTCAAGTTCGCCTGACTCTTCCTCAATATTACCTTTAGAGACTTGCCAAACTCTTCCAAGTGATTCCAAGAATGTTTACAATCCACTTTCTTCAAAACTAGTTCAGTTTCTCCACCTCTAATCCAACAAAGTCCTTTTCCTGATTCACAGCAAAGGGAAAGCAGGGCCAGAACCCCAAGGCAAAGAGAAGCAGTAAGACCTCACACTAAGGGGAATGTGCCAGAGTTGTTGCCAAATTTGACAGAAGAGGGGCAACCAGCACCTCCAGTTTCCCACAGGGTTGAAGTGTTAGTTTGCTGTAAATCTTTAGTGTTAAAAGGTCAAAAGATAGCCATCATCATGCTGTTAGCCTTGAATTGACTTTCAAAAACAATTTTTTTGAACCAGAACCGAAATAATGGGAATTTGTTTTTATAACAATGGCATACAAATGTTTTAAGAGGGGTAATTTTTATTTAAAAAGATCCTGGATCATTGAATTGAAAAGAGGAATCATGAGATGGTTGGAAGGTGGAAATAAAAGGGGCTTTAAAGTCAGAAAGATTTGAATTCAAAGCTGGGTTCTTCAATGTACTACTCAGTACTCAGTGGCCTTACCTTAACTTCATGTTCACCCCAGCCTTAGATTTCTCTTATCTTACAGACATATTTTCTTAAAATGATCTTGTGTCCACAACCTCGGTGAATTTTTTTATTAGCTCTACAGTTTCTTTTTGTGTGAATTCTCCAGGTAGTTCATATATAACATCATATTTATTAGCCCTACCAGTTTTTTGTGTGGCTTCTTTAGGATTTTTTTAATCTATAAAATCATGTCATCTTCATATAGAGAAAGTTTTACTTCAAATTGTGGGTTTTATCAATGTATTCTGTGTACAGTAAATACATGTAACATAATGGTCTAACCTGGTTCTTTTCCTTTACTAATATACTACTTTATATTTTGATAGAGTGTAACTAAGTGAAGATAAGTGGAGAGGAACCTCAGTTATTTGCATTGAGCTCTCTGATCTAGTGGATATTCTTAGGTTCAGCTTAAAGCTCTTTGAGAAAAATGACTCAGTTAAAGTAACAAGAAATAAACATTCTGCATTTAGACTAGCAACCTTTCCTTTCTCAGGCTATGTAAGATAGTACATCTTCACCAAAAATGGTTTTAAGCATGAACTTTAAAATTCATTCTTTTGAAAAAGAGAGCCGAAGATCTTTTTTCATCCATATAAAAAGGAAACTGAAATTTCAATCCTGTCTCTGCAAAGAGAAAAAGCAAAATAAGAAAAGAAGGAAAGAAAGTAAGACTCCAGAGAAGGAAAGAAAGACTCCACATTATCAATTGATTGACTATTTTTAGTAGTGTCCGTGGCTATTTGTTATATCGCATGACAAAAACATTGACTGTAAATTCTCTTCAGGTGGAAACAAGAAAATTAACACTATTTAAACCTACTTGGTGTGAGGGAGAAGGAAACTAATCTCTTAGTCTCTTAAAAATTTACTGTGCATCTTCAATGTAAAAGGCAAAAGAAAAAAAATCAGTGTTTTACAAGGTTGGATGGCATTCTGTTATTTTATGAAAACCTGAAACAATTGTGACCTGCAGGTAACAGGCAATGCAATACAAA
The DNA here is from genome assembly GCA_032199065.1 of Smutsia gigantea. NCBI lineage: Eukaryota > Metazoa > Chordata > Mammalia > Pholidota > Manidae > Smutsia > Smutsia gigantea. Next base: position 268,686 of record JAVSCE010004290.1, read on the forward strand.
CATAGTATGTGTATTTTGAAGTGGTTATATACACCATTATGCAAGATTCTTTCACTCATTTCAAATAATTCAATTTTACATTGTTTGACTCTTTGGACAAGTTTGGGGATGCACTATAAGCTCTTCCCCAATTGGCAGAAAAAAATTCATCCCTGGAGAAATTGTGCTTTGGGATTCTAGTTTTCAGGGTGGTAATTTCTCAAGAGGAAAATAGCTTTGGAGCTGGTAAGAAAGAATCAACGATCTTTAATTCTATCAAGAATTTAATCTTGTAATGAAGCCTGAAAATTCCATTTTCGTTAATAGAAAGGGAACCAGCATGAAATGTAAGGAGCAAAACATTTTATTGGCAGCTAACACAGCCACACTGAGTCATCACATTCAGCATATGAATTCGATTTAATTATCCTGAAGAGAAAGAAGACAAAATGGACTGAACTAGCATAGTCAGCCAAATCCAAACAAGGCTCAGGACTCAAATTGTGTTATCGTGCAGAGAGGTAATATGCCTTAGGTGTAGAGCTGAGATCTTCATCTCTGCAGCGTTCACAAGTGTCCTAAGTGACCTCAACAGGGTCAGTCTTATTTAAAAGTATCTGTGCTTGCTGGATGTCTCCTCTCATCTCTAATTTGGTTTCTTTGGAACAGTACTTCATTTGAACTCAGAGAAAACCAATACAAGAATCCAATAAGTGGCATGCTCATTACTTTGGGTTATTCCCTAATGGTCCTAGAAATCCATTTTTCTGTATCACCATATAGTGTCCTCCACCTCTAAATCCAGTGCTACTTATCCAAATGCAGATAAGATCAACACTCACTTGTTTTCCTGGAAGCACATGTTATTCTCTGAACTTTTTGCTAAAGAAACGTATTATATGGAGAGTGAATCAATTATACCTCACTCAGAAAGGCAGCTCAGCTTGGAGGGGTGACTGGGTTGGAGTCAAGAGCCCTGGGATTCTGCCAGTTGTGCTACCATGGCAAAGTTCACTTCTGTTTATAAAGGGTTCTGTGGCCTTTAGATATTTAGAGATACTCATTTGTAAAATAAAGGGGTTGAAAGAGTTCTTCACAGCTCTACAGTTCTATGATCTTAGCCTGGTTCATTAGATTTATAAATAAGAAAAATCAGCATAAGCCCATTAGGAATGACAATCCTCACATCATTCATTAGGAATCTACAAATTACCTAAAACAGTGGCCCTTGTGACCAAAACTGTAGCCTACATTTTAAGTGATGGTTTGTTTTTCTCTTATTTTTCATTGCTGTTTTGGGGTTGGGAGTAGTTAGGAACACAAGTAAGTGTCCAGGCCAAGAAGATACACCCAGGTCCAAAATATTACATCTTAGTAACATCCTTCAAAAATACCCCCCTGGAAATTTTTGTTTTCCTAATATTTTAAGGAACCAGAATTAAAGAAAACAATATCACTTCATCCTGTCAGGGTTTATGCATGTTAGTTTCTTTTTCCTGATTTGCTAATATCCTAGTGAATACAAGACCTTTTTTCTTTAACTGTGACATTAATGTTTAATAGCCCATGACACCTAATGCTTATAGTCTTAGTCTTCTCTCACATTTAGAATTGCCTGGTCGTACTCCTAGCCATCTAGCAGTATGTTATTTGAGTGGGCAGGGGAAGAGGGCTGGTTACACAAATCTTGCTTGTTGTTCCTGCAGTATTTTTCTTGGCTCCCATTTGTAGTAAACATGCATTTCCTTCATATTAAAGGAGCTTCTTAACAGAAGGTCACTTATTAGATAGTCACTTACCTGTGAAAAATCCTGGTTATTCTATTTTTGACAGAGTGAGCAGACCAGCACAGCATTTGAATGCTAAGAGGCAAACCAGACAGATGTGAAAGTGGGATGAAAAATCAATTCCCAGTTAAAGAAAACAGTTAAATGCATCTCCCTGTGCAAAGGGTTAAAAGAAAAAGCATTTCTACCAGCTAAAGTTAAAAAAGCACAGAGTTTATGATGTTTTCCCTTTAAAGTAAGAGAACAAATAATTTATGACTGCTCAAGGGTTATTATTTTCATTTCAGTGAAATCTTAGGGCCCCCTACTGATATTTTTATGTCAACAATACTTTCTAGGTTTCTTTTTAGAGAAATATTTTTCTATTGTGGTAATTATGGAACTCTTCCTAAAACACTCTTTTACTCATCTGAGTGTTATAAAGATGTTGAATAGAAGTGAGTTCAAGTTATACTTCCAGACAAATTTCTGGAACCAAACTGATGTTGCCAGTTAAACACAAAGTACAATTTTCAGAATTAACTGATCTGTATGAGTATTTTTGTTGTTGAATTGTTTCTGAACCATAAGGTGAATGAGTAATCTATCTTTCTTTCTTTCCTTTTGTACATGTGAAATATATTTAAAAGTTATTATAGGATTTTGGTAGACTACAGGCCTGTAAGGCTTATAACAGAAAACAGCCATCTGTTATGCATCCTTCTACTCCTTTGTTCATGGAACAAAGCTGCGTATTTGGAAATTTACCTTTATTTTTCTAAATTACATGCTTATGCATCTATTTCTATTTCTTTCTCCTTCCTTCTCACAATATTTTTCAACTTAACCATTTTCTATTACCCTCCTATAATGGGAGATAAGAACTAAGCTGTCTACCACACACACAAACACACAGAAGCACACACAATCATGTGCGTCATCACATATCACACACTGTAGAAAAATATCACTTACAGCTAATGCTTTATCATAGTAACTGCAAATATTTTCTTGTGTACATTTGCTTGCACTGAAAACAGAAAACAAATAACAGGTGGTTATTTGTTTTAAGTCAAAATAAAGCAATAGGTAAAAAGACTTCAGTGAATTTGAAGACAGAAGGAAGCATCTCTTTTTGGTGAGCTATAGACTGGATTCCAGAAACCTACACAGTAGTCAGAGCTCTTCAACTTATCAGCTGTGGAAGCTTGGATAAGTCAGTTCCCTTCTCAAGCCTCTGACTCTTCATCAGTACAATGAAGTCATTGATGTATACTTTTGAAAGTTCACTGATCCTATTCTAATATAAAAATATGAAATCATATAAGGTTATATTGTGTTTGATTGTATTATCTTATAAGCTCAAAACAGCTGTAAAATTGTTAGTAGGGAAACAACACCGCAAATATTGCTTTTTAGTATCTAATTCTGAAACAATGAAAATATGGGTCTTTCCTGTGAATTAGACTCTTCCTGTGCAGTGGATTGTGTATTTCTAAAAGCATCTAAAAGATCTAAAATCCTAGATGAGTACTGCCAAATTTTAACACACATCCAATTACTCACTTGGAGTCATTGTTTAAAGTTTTATTCTAATTCAGTAGATCTGAGGCAGGCCTAAATTACTTGTTAGAAAACTTTTCTAACAAGTTTTGGAAAGCTCATTTACAGCAGCAGCAGCCTACAGCTAAACTTCAGCGAGGCATGGGTAGGGAGCAAATGTGCAGAACTGCCTTCTGCGGGCAGGCCGCCAATAATATTCCCCGACATGCAGCTCAGGTTGTCCACAGGATTCTGAGTCAAGATACTGAGAAATCATCAGTGTCATTCCTGCAGAATTCTATTGACCACACACAAATATTATCTTACAAAACAATGAGAACCAGTCTATTTATAGGTCCTTAATAGGATGCCATGCTATCAAAACAGATGAAAAATTTTGAGTAATAATTTATGTTCTGCCATGTGATATCCAAGTATTAACAAATAGTCGTTGAGAGCTTTACTTTTACCTAAACAATGGATTTGCTTTACTAAGCTGTGAGTTTGTAGTTAACAAAAGTTGTCTAAATTACTTGCAAAGCATTTTTAACTAAAGTCATTACTTCCTCTTAAAAAGGTAGCATTTTAATTCCTCTTCAAATCCTACCACACAACTATACCCATTTGAGAAACAGTACTTACCATTAACACTGACTACACAAAATCTGACTACAAAGCTTGCTGTATCTAGGAAAAATACCTAAGGAACACATTCTTATATAATTTATCTCATCCTAAGGAAGTGAACACAAAAATGAAAATAAAGAAACAGAAGAATAGCACTGGTGATTTTCAGAACACCCTGGAGACTGCTGGAGTGCAGTCTGCTTTGAACAATTCATTAGGGCAGCTCTCCATCCCAGAGCCCTGGGTCAAATCAGTAACACTTTTTCTGTTGTTTATCAGGAAACACCATGTCAGACTGTACCTTTTTTTTTTTAATTCAACCTACCTAGTTTTAAGACCATGTCCATAAATCATTGTTTTTGACCTCTGCAACCTCATTTCACTACACCAGAGGGGAAAAAAGACCTACACTATTTCCTCAAGAAATCAAGAAAATCAAAGTCAATTTCCTTTTGAACTCTCCTCAGATATCAAGGAGAAGCAATCATCTTCTTACAAATCCTCCCACCACCTTCTTTTAAAGCTCACTAGAGACTTGAACAAACTCCTGTTTGACACACCAAACCTCTCCTTATACAGAATGTAATAGACAGTGTGACCTTCAAGAAGTGGTCCTGATTAAATCGACCAAATATGTGACCTTCCCAGGAAAATGTGGTAGCAAACAGCCTCCGTTATTTCTGAAAATTTCTTTTATTAAAGAAAAAGATAGAAATTAATTCCTTTATTTATTAATTCTCTTAAAAAACACATACTGAGTGCCTACTGTACGTCAGACACTGAGCCAGCCTGAAGATACAGGGAAGAGGAAGGCAGAGCTGGTTTCTGACCCATCCTGAACTTTTAGTCCCACAGTAAAGTAGTGACCAAGCTCAGACTAACTCTGAATCCCCAAATGCTTGGCCTTCAACTTTTTGTTTCCCAGCACCAATTAGTGTTTTTAATGTATTGAATTTCAATATTTGTGAAAGCCAGAGTGAACAGTGGATGCTTATAAATCAAACCCCCTCCACAACAACAAATTCTGTTTCAGTTCATCGGGGGTTAGGCTCAGCCTTCTGTCTTTTTAAGTGTCTGCAAAGGAGACTTTCCATGTGGGAAATTTACATATTATCATGTGCTGTTTTCCCCATGTATTGTTTGTGCACTCAGTCAGGTATTAAAAAATGGGTTGGGAAAATTAAAACAAAAATATGGTGTATAAAATGGCTTACCTAAAATTGTCAATAGCCCTAAATCAAAATACTGATGTAAACTTTTAGATGTGCAATGTACTGCTGAGAAATACTTTTGGTGCCAGAAATATCAAGTTAATTCTCTTGTAGTCTTTTTTTTAATAGACTGTTTAAATGGAATATCTTTACAAAAACAGTTCCAAATTGTGTTCCAGATCTAAACTTGTATGTCTAACTGTAGGACAGATAATATTTAGCCAAAGCTAAAAGTCTAGACATATTTGAGATGTGAAGTTTTTCTGGCCACTAAGAACCCTCCCTGTCTTAATAGCCAGTAAAAAGAGAACAGAGAAGTGTAAAGATGGCATATGAGGAATGTTATACTGCTTTCTGGAAAGTTACAAGGAAGAATGAGGCCTGCAGCCATCCCTAACAGAGTTACTACCACGAGCCCCATTCTAGTTGCTGTGGAATTTATGTATTATATATTTCTTTATAAATCTTCAAAGACCTTGATCTCAAGATTTATGTAAAATAAGTGTCTGGATAATAAGACAAAAATAATTTGATTGCATATTATTTCTAGTTAGCTAATAAATGTTTAGATTAATAAAGAGTATAGAGTTGCGTATGTATTATGTAAAATATACCACAAGAAAATGTCTCTTTAAGGCTATAAGTAGTTTAAATTATCAGGTTAAGCAAAGTAACATTACAAAATCACCTGTCAATTTTCCTCTAGTTTTTCTGATCAGAATTAGGTGGACCTTTTGTCTAATGTTAAGTATCATCCACATAATACAGACACTTCATAATTACTGAGGATTTTTATTAAAACTAAATTTCCAAAATAAACATAATGTATCAGAATAATAGGCTCTCTACTACAAAAGCCCTAGGGAATGGATATTTAATTTTTCTTGTTGTCAAAATCATTTCTTCAAGGAGTTATATCTAGTCTTATTAATTTTTTGTCTAAATGTTTTCAAAAACTATACATTTCATATTAAATATGTCAGGAGCCTCTGAAGCATATTGTCCATCACAATAAATAACATGGACTGTTTGATTTATTATAGATAGTATTTAAGAATGTAGAACCTGACTTGATTTATAGATCTGGCTCAAATTTCAGCTCTGATTCTTCTTCAAACATGACCTTGGATATGTTACTTAATCCCTAATTATTCTTCTCATTCTCCTATGAAAGTGGAGGTAAATCTCATGGAGTTTTCATAAGGGTTATCATCAGTAAAGTACAGGTATTATTATTATTTTTAAACAGAGACCTAGTTCAAACAAATTAATTGTTATTTAGAAATAAACACAAGTGCAGATAAATTCAGTTTGTGGTAATTTCAAGGAACATTTAGATAGCTAATTTTGGAAGGTTTACCGTGTTCAGCCAGGAAGGTCTACTCAGCTGAGTACACCAAAGTCAGCAGAACTTGTACTTGGAAGATATTTGCTTTGGAAAAGTTTAATTTGATCCTTTAAAATTACAGTTAATCTCAATACTCCCAAATGATTTCTATTTCCTTTTCTAGGCTGATAGAATGTACTGATTTTGACCCTCAGAACTTTCTTCCTGGAATTTTAAACTTCTCCTTCTAAGTACTGTCTGTTTTAAAATATCTTTCAGACTGTAGACTTTTCTGGGGGAGAAATTAAGAAGTTTATATATAACCAGAAAGAGGGTTCAAAAAGATTGCATGAGTTGAAGGCACATGTCTCCTGATAGAACTGAACTTTGAAAGGGATTTGAAAATTTGAAGATTTATAAAATTGATGTGCAGTTGGCTACCACTCATGGGGCATGTTATCATAACATTCTGTAAAGAAATGCCTAAGGATTACAATTGGGAACTGTCCATCAGTAAAGACTGCATTTTCAACCTTACATATCTTAACAAAATCCTAAAGGAAACCTAATCTATTATAAAGCTCAAGTAGAGAAAATGCATTAAGAATTTGAAGCATCTGAAAATGAATTTTATTAACAAGTGAAAGGTTTAATTTAGTAAGAATCTTACTAAGTGATATTTAGAGTGTCAAATAGCAAGCCATGCTTGTATTACTTAAAAATAAGATCTTAATTTTGCTGTGTCAATAGAATTTTTATTCCATTCTGGGTGACAGGGAATCAACTGACTTGCAAATCTGCCATAAATTGTTAGATTGATACAAAAAAACTAGAAAAGAGAAAACAAAATGTGTTCAGAAATTCTCACAAAGAACAATGAATTATACCTTGGGACTTTGCATCATAGAGCTCACAAAATAAAAAGTGTACATTGATTTTTCTCACAGCTCACCTAGAGGGATACTATATCAAAGATTTCTAAAAGAACATTCCACTGGTTGTATCATATTTATCTGGGAATAAAACATGACGCTTTAGTAAGATAGTTTTAAAAATGCATCAGAACTATTTCTTATCAACAGAGAAATCAAAGAACTGGAAAAACACACGGCACTCCCTAAATCATTAACAATATAATTAATTCTATATTAACAATAATTAACATGATGTACAGTTGAAAGTCAACATGGCAAATAGCTGATTTCTCATTCAAACTTAAGAACACTGCATATTATGGAAAAGAGATTAATCCTAATGACAAACAGAGAAGTTCTACCATAACAAAGTTTAAAACCAAGCCTACAAAATATCAATATGATTGGCTAGTAATGAGTTTGCCAGATAAAATTAATAAACACTCTTCAAAAAAGATAACTAAATCCAAACCCATTGAAACACATTGAACAAAGTGGCTAAAATATAATTTAAAAAAATCAGTACAGCTGCCAAAAAAGAAGAAAATGTGATTCATTGTTAGGACAAAAAAGCAGTAATAGAGAAAGATATTGAGATTAACCCAATGTTGGATTTACAAAACAAGAGCTTAAAACACCCATTTTAAGCAAACTTAAAGATACACAGACAAAAATCATAGTGACTTAAGGCTTGTCTAAACATGGAATTGTTTAGAATCAACAAAAGTAATTAGAAAAGACCCAAATTTCTGCAAATCAAACAAATACATGCACACACACTACACACTGCTATGGTCTGAATCTCTGTGTTCCCCTAAAATTAACATACTGTAATCCTATATGGTATTAAAAGACGGGGTCTTTGGGAGGTGATTAGGTCACCCATTAGTCCATTCTGCCATGTGTGGACACAATGAGAAGCCTGTGACCTGAAAGAGGGCTCTCACCTTACCATGCTGGCATCTTGGTCTTGGATTTCCAGCCTCCAGAACTATGAGAAATAAATTTCTGTTGTTTATAAGCTCCCCAGTGTGTGGTGTTTTGTTACAGGAGCCCAAATGGACTAATACACATACACTTTTCAATAACCCACTGACCAAAGAAGAAATCACAAAAGATGTTAGAAAATGTGAATGAAATGAAATCACAGCATATTAAAATATGTGGGCTGTTTCTATGGATTCAATGTTTCTATTAGAGAATAAGAAAGGTCTAAAAACACTGAACTAATTTTTCATTTTAAAAAACTAGAAATGAAGTGAAAATTAAAGGGAGGCTAAGGAAAATAATAAATATAAGAACAGATATCAATAAACGACAAGCAAATAAAAGAAAAATACTAAGCAAATATTTTTTTCTATGAGAAATGTACGGATGACTATAATGAAAAAAAGAAGAGAAAACAAAGTAATGAATACCAGTGATATAATGATTTATAGGAAATACACATTTGGTCATTCTTATACATATTTCAAAGGTATATTTGGTCTTCATCCACATTCCTGAAAATGCTGCAATCTTAAAGGTGGAACAGGTGTTTTGTCATGTTAATGAGAGACTTTTGGACCCCCCACTCAAAGTCAGGGGCTGGGGGATGGATCAGCCAGTGGCCAATGATTTAGTCAATCTCGACTATGCAATGTAGCCTTCACAAAATCCCTGAGAAAGGCTCTCTCTCTCACTCGCTCTGCTTTGCCTGTTCTCGGTTGGAACCTGCTTCTTGGTCAGAGGAGCTAGTGTGGCTGGGGAACCAGAACACCTCCATGTGCCGCGGAGCCAAGCCCCAGGCGTCATGAGGATAGAAGCTCCTTTATTTGGGACTGTGTCCTATGTCTCTCTTAATCTGGCTGTTAACTTGTATCCTCTATGTATCCTTTATTAAACTGGTGAATGTTAAGTGTTTTCCTGAGTTCTGTGAGCCACCATAGCAAATTAATGAAACCTAAGGGGAGGTCATGGGAACCTCCAATCTGTAGCAGGTAGGTCAGAAGCATAGGTAACTGTCTAGGGCTTGTGACCCACATCTGGAGTAGGGGATGAAGGGCAGTATTATAGGACAGAGCCCTTAACCTAGGAATCTGGTGCTGTCTCTGGGCAGAGAGTATCAAATTTGAGTTGAGTTCTCCAACACCCTGCTGGTATTCAAGAATTGCTTGATGTAAATGTGTGTGGGAAGACCCCCTCCCACATATTTACACACATTGGAATCGGGTCCAGGAACCCGAATGGTTATACTACTATTACTGCTGTGTATAGTATTGTTACAGTTATACATATATGTAGGGAAAAAATATACCATTTCATCTGATGTCACATGTGTAGGAATCGCATTTGGTGCCAGAGATGTTGCAACCAGGAATGGAAGAGGTGGTAAGGGTAGAGCTCATACCAGAATTAAAGTAAAATAAAAGAATATGATGAAAAATTATGCCATTTAATTCAGCAACTTAGATAATATGGAAAAATTATTTGAAAAATAGAACTTACCATGACTGTCATAAAAATAAATAGAAAAAATAGGTCTACATCTATTAAATAAATTAAGATTATTTTAAAAAAATATCTCCATGAAGAAAATCTACTTGGCAGATAACATCAGGTTAAAACCTAAAGCTATAAAGCTCCTGGAAGGAGGATTGAAAAAATATCTTCAGGATGGTAAAAATTTATTTGGGTGGATCCAAAAAGCACTGAGTATTAAGACAACTTTTGAAACATTTGTCTTCCAATAAAAAAATTTTGCTTATTAGAAAAATACTATTAAGAAAATTAAAGGCAAAAACCCTAGAATTGTAATAATACTCAAAATTTTCATTTATCACATAGAACTTGTATCCACAAAATACACAATCTATTGGAAATAAAAACATAAAAATCAGCAAAGAAATTCAGCTGATATACACAAACGTTCATAGGAATTGCCATTTAACACAAAGTGGTGCTGTATACAGACGTCAGGAAGTGTTACTTAAAAACCAAATGACATTCACTTCACACTCACTCGAGTTAAAATGGAGAAGTCTGACAATACTAATGGTTGGTGAGGATGTGGAATAAATGGAAATTTTCTACATTTCTGGGGATGGGAGAAATATAACATGTTTCAACAAATTGGAAAAAAGTTTGACACTTTCTCATAAAGTTTAACATATCCTTACCCTAGAACCTAATAATTCCACTTCTGAGTATTTACCCAAGGAAAACAACATATTAGTCCACAGAAAACCTATATACCAGATGGTTCATCCTAAATTTATTCACAACATACTCAAACAGGAAACAAGTGTATCTAGATTATCACTTGATTGAACACCTGGCAATGGGAATGTTGGGGGACCACCTTTAGAATTCTTCCAACAACATAAGGCTTGTCAGTAGCATTTTTCAGGGCAGGTATGGATGAGCCATGGAAAGAACTCTAGTCCTGGGGCCTCAGGACATAATGGAAGGAGAGTGCAGAAGGTACCATCCTATCAGTCAGATGCAGTATTCCAAATACTAAGCAGCAAAATAGATCTAACAAATGTAGTGTCAGTAAACAAACGAACACAATCAGTATATAAATAGCAATATATTTCACATTAAAAGTCTTTTCTTGAAAACTCCACAGAAGTTACATATCATTTGTTCCACCAAATGATACTCAGCTATCACAATAATTCCTTATATTTGCATAGCATTTCATATTCCTTATACCTCATTTGGAATGACATATTAACTTCTGAATTTTTCTTGAGCAATGAAAATTCATATTTTTCTATTTAAATCTTTCTTAACCCCAAAAATAAACCAAACAACACAACCAGAAGAAACACCTCACAACCAAGTCAAGATATAAACCACTTCTGAGCACAATTCAAGTTACTTGGCATTAGTCAGACATTGAAGACAAGATTGCTAATAACTTCCTTCATGCTAGATCTAGCTCCAATAAAACAAGATTACTAGTTCCCTGCCCTAACTGAAGTTGATCTATTTTCTATATAACCAAAACACATAAGATGATTCAACCTTTGGAGGACTGTAAATGTGGATATCCCAGGAGAGCAAGTCAGTGGATATTACACTGGGGCAGGAGCTTCCTGTAGTCTCGTTATAAGAGAAAATGTTTTAAGTATTTGTGGTTTTGGTTCTACATAGTTTTTGAAGTTGCTATATTTTTTGATAACCATAGATATAATATTATTTATATTACTTCAACCATATTTTATTTTCAAGACAAAAACTAACAAAGGGATGCTGAAGTTCAGTCTGGATCATATTTAATTGCAAAAATATGAGCAGCTGTGGGATGACAGAGGGGAGTTCGCTAAGGAAGCATTTAAGAGCTTTCAGCAAAAGGAGCCATCAGCATACAATTTTGGATAAAGTTCTTGAAGTCTTCATCTCTATCTATGAGTATGAAAATACCTGGCCCCCTAATGCCTAGCTTAGCTCAGAACAGGAATACTGTCGGGTAAATAGGATAAACCTGGAAGCTTGGAAGCAAAAACAAATAGGATGAAATAATTACAGAGAAACCAATTATAAAGTGAATTAAATGTGAGACGTTTTCACAAAGTAATAAAAATATTATACTGGAGCTTATCCTCCCCTCTGTGCAGGTTTTTTGTTTATTTGTTTGTAAAATAAGGAGCAGTGAATATGAGAAAGAATATTGTACAACGAGAAAAGAAAAGACACCGAGCCTTAAGGCTGCTCCCAGTGGAATTACACGAGAAAATAAATTGTGAAAACACTGTTACTGTAAATGCTTAAAAATATTTTGCTATTTTGCTTTTCCATTCTTCTTAACCCTTTTCTGCTGCCACCCATTTCACCACTCACAAAAACTTCTTTATCAGCTTTTGTTTTCCTTATGTGCAACAAAAGCTAGCACAGAATAGTAGGAATGACTATATGAATAAAAAATAAATGTCTGTCTACTGACCAAGGGTGACATCTCTCTCCATACTCCAACTGGATGTGATTCAGAAGGCAGAGGATGAAAGGGAAAGAATGATACTTAATTGAAATATAAAATGAAGAAGGAGTATAACTTGTGTAGTTTCTCTGCAACAAGGACTGAAAGTAAATTTTTTAAATAAAACAGGAAGCATTTCATCAAACAAGCTGTTTCTGTTTTTGCCCAAGCATCATGAATAGCAGTGAAGAACAGAAAGTTGCTTTTTATATGTAATGTGGTAGACTGGGAAATATTAAAAATCTAAAGGCGTATACTTAACCACTATCTAAACTTACTGACAAGAAATTAATATTGTGAGTTTTCTCCTCCACTCTACAACCAACAACAACTCAGAATTTTCTACACCCATAAATTAAATGTTTGTTCTCAAGTGAGTCAACTTCTAATGTTTCATTAACTCTAACTGGTCATCAGCAAAACCCTATTGTCTTTCAAATTGCAGTTTTAGGAAACATTAGACCCGAATAGTGACTAGGGATAACTGAGCTTATACTTGAATCTCACTCAGTTTCCTAGTCTGTACACATCTGTTGCTACAAGTTCCCTATCTGTGAAAAAGGACAGCTGGATATGTGAACTAAATGATATTATGGGCCAGGAACTGTTCCAAACATTGGACATACTGTGATGAAAAGGACAGACAATGTCCTTATATGAGAAACCAAAATTCCCATAAATAAAGCAGCAAATAAATGAACAATATGATTCTATGGTTTGGTGTCTGCTGTGAGTGAAATTAAAAGGGTAATTTGTTAAGAGTAGGTAAGTGAGGAAGGCATTTCCAATTGGACGGTTATAGAAGGCCTCAATAAGGGGGTGACAATTGTAATGCCCCTAAATGGCAGGAGTCAGCTGCTTGAGTTTCTGGAAACCCTTTCCCCAGTATATGGGACATAATGCACAGAGGCCCTAGGATGTGCAGTTGTTTCATTGGTAGGAAGAGAAAGAAGGCTGTGGAGGTCAGGAGAAGGTAAGTACTGGGGAGTAGTAGGAGATGGCATGTGGTAGAAATGGCAGAAACCAGGCATGGCCTGATCACACAGGGCCTTGTAGCCCATTGGATGCCTATGTTTGTCTTTCCACATCTCTTGTCTACTCTCTCTCACCAGTTCTGCACATCCTGAGGCTGAACTGTGTAAATTATCATAATAGGTTGATTTATTCTCTGTTACCCAGTTAGGTTTGGCCAACTGGTGACTCTAGAAGGAGATCCAGAGGACAAGATGAAATGGAGGTGTTGTGTCAGCCCAGCTATGTCCCTACTGAGTTAGCAGCATGCCTCTCCAGAACACCCCAACCACTGAGGTAGCCCTCATCACACAGCCGGGGCTGTAAATGGATTCCTGTAACTGACCCCAACTCTTCAAGTACACACTCAGTACAGTCTCCCTGCTGTTGCCAGTCTGAAAGCACTGTACTCTCTCCTACTACTTTGCCTGAACTCTGACAGCACCTATCACAATAATCCCTTTATTCAATTATCTTTGGTTGCCAAATGTGAATGAGCTCTCTATTTCCTCCTGTGACTTTATCTGGTATAAACATTATAGTCAAGACTTGATTTTAATTATAAAATGCAGAGTATGGGCAAAATGCCTCATATGATTATTCACAACTGGAAAACACGATGCACTCTTGGTTGCACTATGAGAAATGGAACTATCAACACACAACTTCTCTCTTATTCTCTTGGCCAGTAACTAAGAGTGGCCAGACCAGGAGGTTGTATCTGAACAGCAAACATTTGAATGTTTCCAAATAAATTTCTTGACCCTTCCCCTTCAACCTCCTGACTTGAAGGGAGAGTGACACATCTGGAGCACTACTGATATTAGAAGACAAGTTGCAGATAGTCTTAAAAAAAGTTTCTTCTCCATAGATAAGAAATGAAAAATGATAATGAGAAAAAAATGTGATGAATTAATTATGCTTTCATAAGTATCCCCTTGAAAAACTGTTTAAACAGACTAGAAAAAAGGGCATCAATGGTCTGGAATACTAGAAGGCATTTGTAAGGTCAGCTACAAGAATGCTTGAATTTATTATATCTAAAGTGTTGCTTTCTACAAAGTATGGTTAAACTATTATTTCTTCTCCCAAAGAAAGGAAATACTGGATTTTTCAAGACAATACATCATATTTAAGTATATGCTATTCATTGAGAAATACAGTTTCTTTTGAGATAACTCAGACCTGCTGGTTTGTTTAACAAAAGATATAAATAGGAAGACCCTCAATATGTTTAAGTTTTGTACAAACATAGATAAAATGCTTGAGCTGTTCTGAAGCTCTAGCAATTCCTCCTCATAAAACTTCATCCAAGATAATTGTTTGGCTCGAAACAAGAATTTAATTTTAGTCAATATGGATAGCCAGTAATTGGATTATCTGAACCATGATGACCAAAATGACTCTTTCTTTAACATCAGTTTTGTATTTATCCATTTATTTTAAACATTTTTTGGATTATTAGGGATATAAGGTGTGAGGAAAAAGAGGCTTGACAATTTTCAAATTAATTTATGTAGAGAAGATGTTTATTAACCATACTAACCATTAACCATTACTACCCAAGAAATTTACTAACCATTTACCAATTAGAGCATTTAGTCATGACTTTAAGAAAAGTAAGTAAAATCTACATATTACAAAAGAGGAAGTTGACAATTTATAAGAGAATGAACAATGTAGTATTTTCACCAAGTCCAAATGTCTAAGACCTGTCATTTTTCCTATTTATTTGAAGATAATATTATTACTTTTTATAAAACAAATGATTATTTTGTCAATGAATTCAACAAAACCACAAGCAAGGATGATGGAAGCACATATTAGATGCATAGTTCAAAGGTAAGATGTTTGTTGTTGAAGGTGGTAGGTGATGCTGGTTTAAGCAGTGTTGGGGGAAATGAGGTTTAAGTAATCTTGTTCATTTAGATGCTCAAGAGCATCTAAGCCTAGAAATTCCAATAAATTACATTGTTTGCATACACTGTCCTGAAAGTCATGGAGAATAAGTAAGCAATAACAAAAACAAGTTACTTGCTTTGTTTTTTCTAACAGTCTGAATATACTGGAATATCCTTTTCTATAAATCTTCCATCTTTGGGCAAACAATCTAATCTTCAGTCTCAGACTTAACATTTATTCGTTCTTATTCTTATTTATTATTTATAAATTCTTAAAATTTATTCATGCTATTGATTCATTGGTCCACTTAAAAAATATATTTGTGTATTGCCTACTAAATTCCAGATGATATTAAGTAATGAGAACACACACATTTGTAAGGCAGACACATGATTTCCACTTATTAAAGGGTTAATATCCTTTAATTATCAATTAATACCATGATAATAAGAAGCAAAATAAAATCCAACTGTTACTTTAGAGTTACATCAAGGTTGTGAATTATTTGTTAGGAATAGAAAAATAATTAGACAGTTGGAGACTTTGTATTTAAACTAATATTAATTAGTGCTTTCTAACATATTTTTACTTGCCATTTTTTTTCCAGAGTTAAGAAGACCATTATAAACATAAGAGACTGAAAATGCTGAGAGATGTTATAATCAAGCATGACTTACTGTACAATTTATGTGAATTTCAGTGCTCTTGGGAAAGGTTCTTCATTTATACAAAGTGCATTTGAGGAAAGTATGTTTCTGAGCCAGGACAATAGCATACACAGTTTATAGTAGGTAGTCTTATATCAGGTCTTTTCTAGAATGAACTAAACTTGAACTTTTTTTTTGCCTCTATAAACACTCTCGAAATTACATGTATACTCTAATTTTTAGCAGTTTACTCCATTTTATCTCAAGACACTACTAGTAATTATAATTAACTTTTTAACAATTGACATTCTCTAATGACCCATTTTCTAAACAGAATGTTAAAAAATCTCACAACAAATCATTAAAGTATAAAAGCAATGATATTTCTAAAGTATCAGCTACTCTTCCACTCCAGGGTGTGTGGAACACTCACTGTTCTCATCTTGGTACAGATTTGACTTGATACGGATTAACCGTACTGTACTCTGCTTTGGTGCTGGTTCTCCTATCTTTCACCATTCCCTTGACAAAGTTAAACAAGCTTATGGAAAGAGTGCTGTCCCTGAGATTATAAATTAAGTAGTTACTAGTCAGAAGAAGAAAGAGAAGGAAAAGGACAAAGAGAAAGAAAAGAAGACAGAGAAGAGAGAAACATGTCATTGGTATTGACTTTAAGTAGTAATTCTGGGCCACTGTAAACAGGATGAGATCCTGGAAAAAGACTTGGACACTCCATTCTAGAAACAGGGCAGGAGGTTGGATCCTGAGAAGAACGAATGAGGCCTCTACTCTTCTGGGTGGATCAGCCCCTATCTACAGGGCACTGGATGACTCAGCCCCGTGCCAGTTCTCTTGAGGTCTGGTTTCACTCTTGAATCTAGGGGTCCTTCAAAATGGAACATTAGGTTCATATCTTCGTTCACTGCCTCCTTTATTCTCATAGTGTTTTCACTTAGAATAATGCCTGTTGTATGGATATTTTCATAATAATAAAAATACTGACTGGCCAAAGAGAAAGTCATATTTTTATGTTTGATTAATTGCTAATTATAAAAATGTATACCCTTTATTTAAAGTTTTATATAAATTATAATGAACTTTGAAGCTATATTCTACAACTACAAGTCAAAAGTATAAAATGCTGAAAAATTTAAAGATATAATTTTTAGAAGCTAATAATGCCATAATTCAAAACACAGCACCAAATGCTGGTGACGATGTGGAGCAACAGGAACTCTCACTTATTGTTGGGGGGTGGGAGGAATGAAAAATGGTGCAGCCAGTTTGGAAGACAATTTGGTAGTTTGTCTTTGGAAAACAATTTGGTAACAAAACTAAACCTACAGTTAACCATATATCCAGCAATCTCACTGCTTGGCATTTATACAAATGAATTGAAAATGTATGTCCACACAAAAAAACCTGAAAATGGATGTTTATAGTATCTTTATTCATAACTGCCAAAACTTGAAAGTAACCAATATATTCTTCAGTGAGTAAGTGGAAAAATAAACAGTGGTACATCCAGACAATGGAATACTATGCAGCTCTAAAAGGAAATGAGCTATCAAGTCATGAAAAAGTATGGAGAAATGTGAAATGCATATTATTAAATGAAAGAAACTGGTCTGAAAAAGCTATATCCTCTATTAGTCCAACTATATGATAGCCTGGAAAAGGAAAAATCTATGGAGACAGTAAGAAGAACAGTGGTTGCCAGGGGTAAGGGCAGGTGAGGGGTAAATAGGCAGAACACAGTAAACTTTCAGGGCAGTGAAAAAACTCTATATGATACTATAATAATGGATACATGTCATTATTCATTTGTCCGAATCCACAGAATGCACAACATCAAGAGTAAATTGTAATATAAACTATGGACTTTGGGTCACTTGATGTGTCAGTATAGGTTCATCGATTGTAACAAATATACCAATTGATGAACCTAATGTTGATAACGAGGGAGACTGTGTGTGTGAGGGGACAAAAATATATAAGGAATCACTATCCTGTGATTATATATAGTATATACATATATATAGCTCAGTTTTGCTGTGAACCTAAAAATGCCCTAAAAAACAAAGTTATCGATTAAAAGTGAATAATGCTCTAAAGTTTCTTTATAAAAAACTTGTGCATCACTTCAGAGAAAAATAAAGATTATTAGTTATGGAACCAATAGTTATTTGTAATATAAATGGACTTTTGTAGCAACTGATATAAATTGAAATAGGAAATGTTGCAGAAAACTAAAAAAATTAAGCAGAGGCGCCAAAAGGCCATCTCAGTAAAAGCATTATACTATTAATAGCATTGCTCAGTTCATGAAAATTAAAGCTTTGATAAATCAACCACTAGGTTATTTGTGGAATAGCTACTCTGTTTTGACAAATAACACAAATCATTTAAAAAGCTCATTCTGCTCACATCAGTTGTAAATTTTTTTCCCAGTCATTTTAACTTGCTGACAGGAAAAAAACTGTGGTTACTAACAAATTTACCCTGAAGGAAATTTGAGCCTTGGGCATACTGTGATTTCTTTTTTTTTTGCTTCAGTGTTTCAGATATTGCTTGCAAAGATGTTGGTTCACCCCTCCCTATACCTATGCTGTTTATAAGTGACATTACAGTGTTCCCAAGTAGAAGTGCACTTCTTGTATCAGAGCTGGCCTTGTGACTAGATTTGGTCAAAAGAATTTGAGGCAGTCATGGCAAAATATTCTGAGTCAGGTCACTGAAGGCCTTTCCTACTGCCACTTTCTGGGAACTTTGCCCACATATCTTTAGAATAATATATATTGGCCAACTTTAGGATAGAGACTACCATGAACAGAGCTGAGACATCTCAGCTAAGGCCATCCTAGACCAGACAGACCCCAAATGACTCACCCTGAATATGACACGATCAACTAAGTATGACCTAGATCTGCAGAACCTTCCAGAGACTCAATCTCATGAGAAATAAAGTGATTATAATTTGAATACTCTTAAGTTACAGGTGTTTGATTACACAGAAAAGCTAATAAATGAAGACTCTTAAGTGAACTGCTGACTTTAGTGATATTAAGTCTCTCATTTTTATTTAAGAAATATTATTAAAATCCATCAAGTGCCTGGCACCATGCAGTACTCTACAGGAAATAAAAATTGTGTGAGAACAGGATTTTGATGTTAATTAACATAATTCATTGAGGAGAACATACAGGATGCTCTAGGTAATGCTTTATTATTTATGCAGAGTTCAAATCTTTCTGATCCTTGACAATTCCCTCATTGGGAATGTAGGAATGTCACCAAGACTTTCTGACTTCCAATGATCTTTAGAAATGTACACATCACATCCATTACTTCATGGAAGGCACATCCTAGAAAACAATCTATGTCCTTACATTAAGACAATTAAAATAATTGAATTAATTAAGAGATAAATATAACTAAAGTATCTTTAAAGGTCTTGATCTTAAGTAAAAATCTATTGAAATAACTTTGCATTAAGTATGAAAAAATTAACATTATCTATAGTTTATTTTATTGTTCAAAAATCTTAATCTTTATGTTAGTTTTGTTTGAATGTTAAGTAACATGCCATTGTTTTGGTTATCACTGTATCAAGAGCTACAAGTATCAGCATTAAAAGGATGCCAAGAGGATAAAATAAGACTTTTTTTTCCAGCAGGAAATGACTTTCACTCAACCAGACTTACTAAATAAACTCTCAATGCCTGCCTACACAAATACAAAGGGATTCACATTAAAAGGCTCTGGATCATTCTACAATACCCTTGATGCAACTGGAGACCTTCTAACCACTCCAAGGCCAAAGTTAGTCTTATAAAAGCCCTAAACCACCCCACTAGAAAATATCCCTGAGGGAAACTGCATACATTAAGCTGTGCTACTTTTAATGAGTGAGAAGAGGACAAGAGGAATAAAAAAAAGGAAGGAGAAGTATGTGTCTGTCTCTGCTGTAGAAGATAGGCAACTGGGCCAGGAATGAGAAATCCTCTACTTAGTTCAGCTCTCCTTTTTTATGCATTGCTGAGCCAACTATAGAACTTCTTCAGACCTCAGTGTGCTCAAATTTGGGGAAATTTTTAAGAACCATATGCAACAAAATCTAAAAGATTCTTCATATTCACAGTGAGTAAAGGGTACAGATTATGTGAGCTCCTCTGAAGTAGATTCTTAAATTTCTGTACTGCCTGTTATCATAATCCACAAAATGCTACATGTAAGAGGGTAAGGTTGACACTAAATAAGCATAAACTTATTCTAAGTGAACTTATATTTCTGTTTTAAGTTGAAAATCATGTACACATCCTGTACACATACACATGAACATATATTCATACATCTTACTATATAACCACTCAGCCACAGGTGTTTGTTGCAAAGGCTAAGTGTAATCAGACAAATGAGTTGTTTTTCTTTTCATACGTGCCTATGTTCTTTTTTAACAATGCAACTGACTATCTCATTTTCTTGTATATGCATTGAAATAATTTGGATCACTCTTTTTTTACATGTCCATTATGTTATTGTAAATACATTATCAATATAAGTAGTGTGATGGAAGGAAGTTTTTAGAAATTGCTGATTTTTTTTGATGTAATGGATGAAGAGGGACAAGTAGGAAACATGGCAAGGGAAAGGTAGGTGTGCACGGTTTTGAAGTGATCTTGGGAAAATCTTGTACATTCTTGGAATTTTATATATATATATATATTTCTTATGGTGGATCACTGTGGCTATTTAAATAGATACATTACTTTTTTGCCTCGAAATTATTCAGAATACTTTTCTCCTAATTCTCTTTGTCCTTAGAGTTCTATTGAACTGCAGAGTAGTTTACTATGAAAATACTATTAATTAATTGAAGAATAGATAATTGAGCAGAAACCTGGTTGTACAGAGTATATATTGAACTTTTAGTATCTACTGGTGTTACTTGTAATTCCTAACAAATGATGACTCATCATGAGATTGTGAGAAATTTACTTTAAGAATAAATTTCAGTCTGTGTAAAAGCAAGAATTCCCAGTTTAATCATTGTAATTTAAGCGTAAAAGTCTCTAAACCTTGGGAATGAGTGCTGCATTATATCGCTGAGAACTGAGGAAGTAGGGACACAGCAGGTGTCCCAGAATGAACCCTTCTTCTTTAGTTTCCAACTATTACAATAACTCATAAGACTCCCAAATAACCAGTGACTCTAAAGCAGAGTATAAAATAATTATCAATGTACTCAACTATACATAACTATTTTCTAAAATGACTTTCTGTATACAGCATGCTAACTCTTCAGGTAAAGACACCTAATGTGTTGTACAGAGGAAAAGAACACTTCATGGACATCATCTGCATTCTGGCATTTCTGAGGTCTGAACAACAGCCATTACAATGCAGTATGGTATATCGACAGATCTTGTGCATTTTAGTGCGTTCTCACAATGTTTGGTGCATTCATTACAGTATAAGTTTTCACCTTTAAGGTGTGAGCTAAAGTTCATCTCACTGTGCAAAGTAGTACATTAAGTAAGCCGAGAAGAAAAGCCTGGGAGGTAAACAGAAAACTTGCAAGAGGTATTCTACTAAATGTAATAGGAAATAAGACTTAAATAATGATTTGAGTTAAGAATATAATTCAGAAGTCAAAAAGTACAGAAAAATGTCCTGAAATGTCTATGACTTGCACAAAGATTATGAAAAGTGAACAAATTAAATTAAAGATGTAAATTAAAAATATGTGTTAAAGGCTAATTTCAGTGTAGGAGGGACAGCTATAGCAAAATAACCCATTTAGTCTTTATATTTATTTCTCTCTTAACCATCCAGGCAGGTGTTCTAGGAGGACATGAAGCTCTCCCCCACACAGGAATCCAGAGGTGCCAGCTAACTTTCTTCTAATAGTCCACTGTGCCTTAGGGCCTTGCCATTGTCCACATCATACAGGCTAGTATGTCATGCCCAGGGCTTGGTGGTAGGAGGAAGAAGAGAGCATGAGAAGTTACACCCACTCAGTTAAATATTCAAGGCATGAAAGCAGCACATTGCTATTCTAGTTTCATTCCATGAGGGAAAACTCAGTCAAATAACTATACTGACTGCAAGACGGGCTGGAAAATCTAATGTTGCCATGAATCAAAGATTTTGGTTGACAGTCATCTCTGCCACATGTACCAACAAATTAATATTGATTTTAGTGTGACAAAATAAGTAATTTCTAGTGGTGATGCAGCATAAAGGTGGCAGAGTAGAACAGAAGGCAGTCACCTTCTCTCATGTATACAGCAAGGAAGCAACTACAACAAATACACTAACCGTAAAATGACCTGAATACTGCAGAACAGACCATATACACTGGATGAAGAGGAGAGGACCACATCAGTATGGGTAAAGAGCCGGGGCTGTGATTTATCAGGACCCAAGCCCTTCTCTCATCCCAGCCCACACAGGAGGAGAGAAATGGAATAGTGAGAGGTTAAAAGATCAAGAATCTGGCACTCCTGACCCAGGAGATCTGCACCAGGAATACAAGTCCACATTGCATTGGGATTTGGTGATTAATGAGGCTGGACATCAGGGAGAGATGGGGCACTCTAGGAGACTGACACTCCTTTTAGAGGACAGGCATGCTTTGTCAGTTCTGCTGAGACCCAGCACAACACTTACTTACAAAGCAAGTATGAAGTGAAAAATGCAGAAGTAGTAAAATCAACTGTACACAAAATTAGTCAAGGGGTACACAAAAGATGTAAATTAAGACATACATAAAGTGTGGAGGAGGAAGAATAAAAAAGTAGCACTTTTAGAATGTGTTCAAAATTGAGCAACCATCAACTAAATATATAAACTGTTATGTATTTAGGAAACTATCTATGACCCTTATGGTAACCACAAAGCTTATAACAGATATACAAAAAAATGAAAAAAACAAATAAATCCAGTCACAACACTAAAGAAAACCATCAAATAACAAGAGAAGAGTATAAGAGAGGAAGAAAGGAACAGAGAGAATCTATAAAAACAACCAGAAAACAATAAAATAGCAGTAAGTACATACCTATCAATAACTATCTTAAAAGTGAAAAGACTGAATTCACCAATCAAAAGACTTAGGGTGGCAAAATGGATAAAGAAACAAGACCCATCTATACGTTGTCTACAAGTGACTCATTTCAGACCTAAAGACATATATAGACTGAAAGTAAAGGGATTGAAAAAGATATTTATGCAAATGAAAGGGAGAAAAAAGTGAGTAGCAGCATTTATATTGGAAAAAATAGACTTCAAAATGAAAGTAACAAGGGACAAGGAAGAACATTACATAATTATAAAGGGATCAGTCCGACAAGAGGATAAAACCGTTGTAAATATCTGTGAATCCCACATAGGAACACCTAGATTTATAGAGCAAATATTAACAGACATAAAGGTACAAATAGGAACACAGTCATATTTGGAGATTATAACACCTCACTTACATCAATGGATAGATCATCCAGGAAGAAAATAAATAAGGAAACAGAGGCACTGGAAAACACATTAGACTAGATGGACTTAGCAGATGTCTACAGAACATTCTACCCAAAAGCAGCAGGATACACATTTTCCAAAGTGCACATGGAGTGTTCTATAGAATAGATCACATATTAGGATACAAAAAGAGCCTCAATAAGTTTAAAAAGATTGAACTTGTATCAAGCATTTTTTCAGATCACAATGATATGAAACTAGAAATCCATTACGTAAAGAAAAAAACAACAACAAAAAATAAACATGTGGTAGCTAAGTAACATGCTTTCAAATAGCATGTTCCATTCAATGGATCCATGAATAAATCAAAGAGGAAATCAAACAATACATGGAGACAAATGTAAACAGAAACACAACAGTTGAAAATATGTGTGATTCCACAAAAACAGTTCTAAGAGTGAAGTATACAGCAATACAATCCCAAATACAGTCTAAACTCACAACTAAAGAAACTAGACAAAGAAGAACAAATGAAACCCAAAGTTAGTAGAAGGAGGGACATAATAAATACCAAAGCAGATATAAACAAAATAGAGAAGAGTAAAACAATAGAAAAAAATCAATAAAACTAAAAGCTGGTTCTTTGAGACTATAAAACAGACAAACCCTTAGACAGAATTATCAAGAAAAACAGAGAAAGGACACAAATAAAATCAGAAACAAAAATGGAGAAGTTACAAATGACACCATAGAAATTCAAAGAATTATAAGAGAATTCTATGAAAAATTATAAACCAACAAACTGGACAATCTAAAAGAAACTGATGAATTCCTAGAAATATACAATCTTCCAAGACTAACCCAGGAAGAAACAGAACATCGGAACAGACCAATTACCAGTAATGGAATTGAATTGGTAATGAAAAAACTCCTAAGAAACAAAAACCATACCAGATGGCTTAATAGTTGAATTCTACCAAACTTTTAAAGAAGAGCTAATAACCATCCTTCTTAAAGTACTTTCATACTCTTTCTATGAGGCCAGCATCATTCTAATACCCAAACCAGTAAAAGACACTACAAAAAAGAAAATCACAGACCAATATCCCTGATGAATATAAGTGCCAAAATCCTCAACAAAATATTAGAAAACCTAATTAAAAAGTATATCAAAAGTATCATTCATCACAAACAAGTGAGGTTTATTCCAGGGATGCAAAGATGGTACAATATTTGTAAATCAATCAATGTGGGACACCACATGAACAAAAGGAAGGATAAAAATCATATGATTATCTCAATAGATGCTGAAAAACCATTTTTTGAGAGTTTTTATCATGAATGGATGTTGAATTTTGTCAAATGCTTTATTATGGAGGAGGGGATGGGGTATGTTGGTTTAGTGGGTGAAGGGCATAAAGAGGCACAAAATCTCAATCATAGTATAAATTAGTCATGGGGATGAATGTATAGCATAGAGATTATAGTTGATAGTTCTTTAGCATCTTTCTTGATTGATGGATAGTAACCACATTACACTATTTGGGCTGAGGATTTAAGATTTAAAATAACTGTTTAATCACTATGTTGTTTACTTAGAGCCAATATAATATTGTATATTAACTATACTTCAATAAAAAGTGTATCAACAAAAAATCGTCTCTAAAAAATGGTAGTCTATCAAAAATAAGCCAGAAAAATTATTACCCCTTATTAATATAAATTTTAAATTACTGTAAATCATTTGTCATCAAGATGCCTTTTGATGGAAAAGAGGCAGAAGTAACTGTGAGCATACTAATTTTATAAACTTGGAGAATATTTGTGAATATGGCATCAATATGAACTAGCAGAGATTAAGGACTCAATAGAGCAATAGTGGGGAGAAAAATCATGTCGTCATACTCTTCACTTAGGTGTGCGCTTGAGTGAGTGACCTCTCTGAACCTCAGATTTTTCTTCTGTAAAATGAACCAAAACATATCCAATCTAAATAGTTCAAAAATTCCTTTATTTGTTAAAATTATAACAAGGTAAACTGTATGGCAGCACTCTGTCAATGAGCCACATGAACTCATATAAAACATTGCATAATATGCTGATATTTTTAATTCTTTCAATTTTTAAACAAATTTTGAATTGCATATTATGGCTTAAATGGTTTAAAAGTGTAACATAATCCTTTCACACCTTTTTTGCTTAATAACGAATACCTCAATTTCACCTGTCTTTAAAATTACTACAGGAAAATAAACATTGCTATTTGCATTATTATTTTTATTATTAATAGGTCCTTTAATAGAAAAGAACATATTAAATTCTACTGCTACCAATGACATTTTAAAATATATTTGTTATTGTATCTCTATCAGTAAAAAATTTTAAGTTGCAGTATGTGTGTGTGTGGATATATGCATATGCCAATATATGTATATCTATGTATAGAATATGTATATATAGTATTATTATATATCATAATATACATTTTTAATAAGAAATAAAAATTTTAAACATATGGTATAAAAATTAGAGTAAATATAGTTACATTTTATTTTATTTATTACGGATAGAGAAAACTTTTTGTTCTCACTAACATTAACAGTATTTTTTATATAATAGGAAAATTGTTATTAATATATTTAATATTATTAATAGAGAAATATACTATACTATAATTAATTATAATTATTTAACTAATACAATTAATTAATATACTATACTATATACGTAAGTGATATATTACATATACTATTAATCAATACCTCAACTGCATGAGGGACAAGGTAAGTTCTTATATTTTATATTAAGAATCTTAACCCATCTTTAGTTTCAAAATAAAAATATAGAATTGCCACACTTTTTTTCCTACACCACAATGGATGATCTTGCACATACTAGAGTATGTCACCCTCGCATTGTTACTAATATTTTTATATTAATATTATTATATATTTTAATATATAATATTATTAATATAGTCCTTATGTATTATAACATATATCAATAACAATACTGGAGATTACGTTTTTTATTTTGATTACTCTCTAAAATATTGGCTTAACACTTTAGGGTACAGATATTCAAAACTCTAAGTTTGTTTTATATAATTGTTAGTGGATATAAAAATCCAAAAAGATAACTCAGTTATAATATTTATCACATACACATACACACATATTTAAATGGTTCATTTTTGTGGCAGTGGATTTACATCCATATTTCAATAATATCAATTTTTAACTAATTTAATGTCATGTCTTATTAGTAATCATTGTTTTTTCTCATAATGGTGTTTCAAAGATTTCCTACTAGTAAGGATAAAAGTTAATTCTATCATTTTCTTACTGTTCACTTCTTGCATTTTAGTATCTTTTTAAGCTTTCTTGGAAAGAGTACTTTATTTCAAACTAGGTATTTTTACTTAAATAGGAAAGTGGAATTGTAGTTTGTGTCACTACTTCGGAAGCAAATGCGAATTGATAGCAACTCTGGGAGCTTTGTGACAGTGAGCATACCTGAGGTGTTCATCCGACATGTATCCCAAACACTACCTCACTAACTGAATTGGGAGTGAGGTAAGTTCTTATATTTTGTACTCAGATGCTTAACTCTTTCTTTAATATTAAAATAACAATATAATTAGAAGTTCCACGTGTTCTTACACCACAATGGATAATCTCACATATACCTGAGTATGTTACCCTCACATTAAGTTACCAATAATTTTTACTTGCTCAAAAGAGCCTTCACATATCTTACCCTAGCATAAACTTAGATCATACATTTTGATAAAAAAGGGAAGACTTTTATTAACTCTCAAGTATTGCATGAAATAGAAAATCCATAAATTCAAGCTAAGTATTTTTTTATATGCCTCATAAAAGTACATGACTACTTAAACCCTGAATTTATGACATTTGCTGAAAAATAGCTAACCTTGTCAGAGAAACTTTTAATATTTTCTGAAGGATTCTAGGAAGAAATGAAAACTACTAAACAGGCAATTTTATTTCAAAGTTGTGTGCTTGCCTGGGGAAAGGAAAGAAATGGAAGGAAAGTGTATGCATACTGAAATGTCTGCATTGCATGAAAACTTTTGATCTCTTCCTTGCCAAGAAATCAGGATTCAAGATTAAATTATGTATGAATACCTGGAATATATGCATTCACTCATTTGACTGTATTTTCATAAGTCTGCAATCAAAATTTTCTCAATGACGCAGTTTTCCATACCATGTTTGTAGGAAATCCCAGCTAAAATATATCACTCTTTATTTGGGAGAGAAAACTAACTAAAAACATCTTTCTAAAACAACCAAATATGCATACCATTTAAAATAAAAATCTTTATAGAATATCCTGAGGTCTGTTTAAATGTATGGAATTTATACAGATGTGCATGTATTTTTTTTTTCAAGAAAATAATTGCTTTACAAAATCAAAACTGCTTTATAATTATTTTTCCTTAAGATTACTAAGAGAAATATATGTAGATTTACTTCCCAACTCAATGTTACAATCTTCAACATTTCCCATTAGTAGATCATTAATAAAATGCTTTAAAAATTCCTGCTGAAGTAAATCGTGAAAAATTTAAAGTACAAAAGAAAAAAGAACAATCAAGCTATCACTAAATAAAGCTTCCCTTTATTATTGTGTTAATTAAAAATTCATAGGTATTTCTTATTCTGGCTAAATTTTAAAATAAAAAGTAATCTTTTTAAAGTTTCTGAAATTTTCTATAGCATCATGAAAACTGAAGGAAACACTATTGAGCTTGCAAAGTTTGTTGGACACATGGCTAAATATTTTATATATGCTTCTAATTTAGTCCTTCCAGCAACCATACAATGAAGGTAGTATTTTTTTTCCATTTTATCAGAAGGAAAGTTATGTTCAGGAATATTTAGCCATTATGCCAATATTAGAGATCTTGGAACTTGCAGGTGAAATATTGAAAACATAGAAATACCTTACCACTAAGCACTTTGCTCATTGCAATGACCGAACAAGATTGGAATCATTTGGTCTTTGTGCAAAAGCATTATGATGGTATTCTGTGTGATTAGTCTAGGGTTTCTTAACCTCAGAGCTGTTGACATTTGGGGCTTGAAAATTCTTCATTGTAAGCTTCTGTCCTGTACAGTGTAGTATGTTTAGCTGCATCCTTGGCTTCTTTTCACTGGATGCCAATAGCATACACTACCCATCCCAATTCTAACAAACAAAAATGTGTCTGGACTTTATGAAATATTCCCAGTGGGGCAAACTGCCACTGGTTGAGACCCACCAAACCGTAGAATAGCATGAGTCTGGGCACTTCCTCTGTCCATGTTCTACTCTTCCTTCTATTGTGGATGTACATA
This sequence comes from Smutsia gigantea, assembly GCA_032199065.1. Lineage (NCBI taxonomy): Eukaryota > Metazoa > Chordata > Mammalia > Pholidota > Manidae > Smutsia > Smutsia gigantea. The sequence goes on from JAVSCE010004290.1 coordinate 297,417, forward strand.
GACACACAAAGACTAAAAAGAACAAAAATAGAAGAAAGCAACACTATAATGGTCAACATGATAAAAGAAAATAAACAAAAAAATAGCACTTGAGTCCACCTGCACACTTATGAAATGGTAGTCACAGTACAATTTGTTCTGGGAGAGTCAACAGACTCTTTATCAAAAGAGGAAATAAAAAATATATACATCTTGTAGAGATCTGTTGCTACCACACTAGATTTAGCTTTCATATATCAAAATGTCCAGTAAATATATAGGGAGAAAATTAATAGTGGAGCACATATAAAGGGGAGATGATATGTAAACCTCCAAGGGCTGTGCCGCTGAAGCTTGAATAAGTATTATTAACCTGCTAAATAACTCACCCAAGGTAAAGCTAAGCAAAACAATTTTGCATTTTACCTGAACAGTAAATTATTAAATAAAAAATCCTCTGCAATACTCAAAGTTTCTCAAAATACTTAATAATAATCGGAATGACTGGCTAAATTTGAACCCCATTTAATGACCTGCTATCTGCTCAGGAAAGTCAAGATTCTGCACACCCAATTACTTCTTAGCCACAATATTCACTTTCCTCATGCCTTACTCAAGAAGAAAAGTCTCCAGTATGAAATAAGGCCAAAAAAGAATTCTCAAGGGCTCACAATTAGACCACTATAGTGGGATATAAAACTTTTACAGAGAAGAGTAAATGAGAGTCAAAAGTTCACTTTCTCTGTGGGCTCATTTTTCTCTGTCAGTGTGGCTATAAAATGAGCAGGACCAGGGAAGGCTTTAAGGAAAGCACTGCTTCCAGTATCTTCAGGGAAGGAGGACAAAAGGATGATCAAACACCCATGATGTGCGGTCCAACACCACACATTAGCTAGACTTTTATTGCTGATTCACTACAGATTTGTGAAGATTGCATGCTCCAATATATCATATTTGTGATAAAAAATTCTAATGTTGGCTCTCAATTTTGAAAATGGAGCCAAATAAATGTTTGTGGAAACTAGATCTATCCTTTAGACCACAGAAAGAACTCAGCTGCTAAATGAGGGAAGAGAGAAAGATAATGTCAATTTCTACATGGAATTTAACATTTATATTTCTCTACCTGTTTCATCATGCCTTCTTTTTTTTATCTTTCCTTCACTGTCATTTATCTTGCACATACTCCCTTTCACCTAACTAATCAAAACTCTGGAGTAGAAGACATTTTTACTGCAAACAAAATCTTCCCTTTTTTCCCCTGTTTTCTAACTCCCTACAGAATTCACATTTCCTCTCCAGTGCCATCTGGGTCAAAGTCTTTTCATTGACCCTGAGTAATGTGTTCATCCTTGGTAACCTGAACATTTTCATAGAAGTTTTAATCTCAAGCAATGGCTTCTCAGTTCCTTCATCTCATTAACTCTAATTAACTTTTTGGCCATTCCACCTGAGCTAACCTCAGCCACGGTCATAACTACTCTTCTGCCGAAATTACTGCCTCTAGCTTCCTGCTCTTTGACTATACCATGAATATTCAAGACCCATTGTTCTCATAAGATCCTCTGACCCACTAACATCTATGCCATTGGTCATCCCATCAGTTGGCTGCCCTTTGTTCATTCTATCATCACCTAACTGAGATCCTCTGGTTTGGATTTCCTATATCATTCCTGAAAATGCACAAAAACAAATGATCTGTGATAAAAGACATCTTGGTCATTGATGACATTATTTATAATCCACTTTAGGCCAATACTTATTTGAAATAAAAATGAATTATTACAAATGAAATTTTTAAATTCCAAAATACATACAAAATACAAGTCTTCAATTTTTTATTAATTTCAACAGATAAAAAGTTATCAATTTGGAATAGCATTTTATAAACCTTTACTCATTTTCTCTATTTTTCTTGCCATAGACTGGTAACAATTATTTGTCGACCAATACCAATTTGTAGAACACTGAACGGAATTGCATTAAGCTCTACATCTTTGCATTCATCTGACAAAACCCAGTCCCAGAAAATCTGACTTTTCCTGGGCTTCTGAAGAAAATTGGGAGTTATCCCTCCCACTGTCAAAGACCAATCTCTTCACCTGTGTTTTGGATCCCATCTGAATTCATCTTCTAAGAGACTTACACTATCAAAATTTCTTTCATAATTCTTCAACTTGTGAGAGCTAGCTGGATCCTTCTCATTATTTTCTGACATGCTCACATATTGTTCATCTTAAAAAATAGTTTCCTCAACCATTTTTTTCCCACCAACCACCTTATCTCTCTTTTTTCCTTCATGACCAAGCTTTTAAAATTTCCCTTCTCCTATTTCTGTCTTCACTTAGCCCCAGTTCCTCAACTCATTCCACTTGATTCTATTCCCACCACCCAACTAAACAAAATAGTTCTTTCTGAGGTAACCACAGATTTCCATTTTGATAATTCTATAAATATTTCAGTAGTATATAGTATTTATTGGTTTCTTCTTTCTAAGAACTCTCTGGGATTCTCCAACAACCTATTAACCTTGATCTTATTTTATCTCATCATAGAATCATTTGTCAGATCATTAAATGTTGGAATTTCTTCTGCTATTTCCTAAGTTAACTTTACTATTCATCTAAATTCTCTCCCTTAGCTAACTCATTAATTCATATGACTAATACTACTTATAGATGTTTATGAATTCCAAATTTACTTCACTTTTAATCAATTCTGAAGTAAAATGTATTTTCATATTTTAACATATTTGTTAAGTGCATGTGTCTTAGACTGAATTTTATATTTTAATTGACAGTGTATATTCTTTCTCTGTGACATGAATAATCCACATTTTAAAGTTCATGATTTCTTAGATTTATTAAAATACAATTATATTTAACTCTGATCTTTTTTCTGAAATCCAGACCCATATACTCATCATTTCCACTTGAAGATTTGCATTAATCTTCAGTGAAAACCCTATTGTTGAAACACATTATATTTTATGTGAATGGTCAACCCTGGAATTATACAACTTGATGACTATGCCATATGTACTCACTCTCAACATGTCCATAATTAATCAAATGATCTCTACCTTCTCCCATGCTCATCCAATTCCCAACCACCTCTCAGAATGTGGTTTTCAACCAGCGTTCTCTATTTCAGTGAATGCCAACTTTAACTATACACTGACATAAACCAGAAATCTAACTACCAACCTTTATATTTCTATTCATCAGATCATGCATCTGGTTCTTTTGGTTTTGCCACCTAAATATCTCTCTAATCATTCTGCTTTTCTCCATCTCCATCAACACCCTCTCTGGTTCAAACTGACCATCAGTTCAACCTGGAACCTGTAATGGTCTTCTAGCTGTTCTGGATGCAGCCAGTCTGGCTCCCTTTCCTATTTCTTCTCCATACTGTGTTCAGAGTGATACAACATCGTAACCCATGTTTAAGAGCTACTGATGTCTTCCCATTGCTGGTATCCTCCTAGTTGGCTTTTTATTTTCTGTTTACTTCCTACTGATTAAGCCTCATGTTGCATTTTACTCACTTTTGCTCTCTTATTCTCCAGATTTCATTCATAGTATACCCAGTATATAGTGATGTTTGTAGCATATCATAGATATTAAGTAAAATCTGTTAATTGAAAATGTGACAAGATCATGTTAGTGTAGAAAGCCTTCCCAATCCCAACAATAAATGATTTGAAGACTCTGCCTTTAAAAATACATATTCCTTATTATATTTATCAAATAGTATAGGCCTTCTGGTCTAATTTATTTTCTTTAGAAGAAAACTATTTACTCATCTATAATTTGTTAAATTGTGCATGTGGCTTGTGATTTTTTTTTACAAATGTTTCCAAACCCTCATGATATGTAACAGCAATGCACGATTATTTTTTAATTACCTTACATTTATTTTAAGTTGATAACTTGTGACATGCTATTTTGCCTTATTGGAAATAATAGCTTTAATTATATGACAGTGAATGTGAATAGTTGTATAAAGAATTTAGCAGTTCGATGCTGACTAGCAAATATTGCTCTACCATTTTTATATCCCCAGATTTATTTCAATTAGTATAATGTTCTCATTAAATTAAGACATATATTAAGACCCAAGCAGTAAACTGGCCAAAAGAAAAAAGGTCCAAATGGTCCATTGGAATCCCTTTATTAATTTAACATTGTAGTTCTTTGTAACAGAATGTAAGAAAATGCTATTATTAACAGAAATACTGCATAAATTAAAATATTTTTATGCTTTACACACTGAGTATATTTTCAATTGACAATTCTTCATAGAAGATAAGTTGAACTTTCAAAATTTTTTGTATACTTTATTCATATATACACAGAACAATTTACCAGTTGACACAATATTAAAAACAGTGCCTGTTTACCTGGGTCAGTATATAACAAGGCATAGAAACAAACGTGGAGAAAACTTGGTAAATACCATGTGCTACTGCATGTTTCATTCTTACCTTATGGAAAATGGAGACTAACTCCATGAAAGGGCTTAAATTTTTTCTTTTAAATACAATCTATAGAAGTAATGCCATTCATGGTACCCAAATTAGAATTAGGCAAAGGAATGTAAGATATGAACGTTTTCATAATAATGAACTAAATCACTTCTTAAGCCTTTCTTTTTGCTAATGCCTATAATTACATTATTTTTCTTGAGGAGAAATCTTCTATATAATGAAGTCCCTTAAGTCTCAAGTGTATTAGATAATGAGAAGTGCTTTAATACTTTTCAAATGCTTTTGTTCACAAAGGGCATTAACATTTAATTTTATATGTTTTCTATGTGAACATTTATAAGACACTAAAATCACTCAAATTGTTTTCTCTTCAAAGCAGCGAAGTATATAAAATCGTTGATTTCAGAATATATTACTATAAATTATATTTAGAGTTTTTAAAAACTATGCATTCTGATTCATTTTAAATATTATTCACCAAGGCATAAATAAACTCTAATCTTACCTACAGGTTTAGTGGCCACATATGTATAAATGCACTTATCCCTTTCCCCAAGTATTTTCCTGTGAAATATATCTGAAAATAAACTCATATTTTTATTTCACTTTAATATAATTATGTAACTACCTCTATTCTATAATTTGTATTACAGAAATAAATTAATAATTGGGACCTGATCTATGCCTTGTACCATGCATTTATTTTCATGAATCCTAAATATTCATATAATTAATAACTTTTATAAGAGAAAGTAAAAATTGAAGAAACAGATGGAAAGTAGCAAACTCTGTTATTATCTTGCCTGTTGGTTGGGGAAAAGGAGTTGAAATTTTAATTTTGGCTTCAAGATAAACAATTTTTTCTTGTATTTACACAGTACAGCCTGGATTCCAATGTAATTAAGTTGGTATATGAATATGTCACTCGGTGTCTTTTCCCTTATTAGTTAGAATATGTAGGAAACAAGTATAGTGCTATAGATTATCATATTATATAATGTAATTTAAAATAAAATTATATCACTTCTATAATTAGTAAAATATATTAAGGAAATTATTATTACTAGAAATAAAATATATAATTACTCCAAACCTCAACATCAACCTTAATAGAAATAGCAGTGTATGTGTATAAAACTCTGCAAAATCATTAAGACACTTTTGAAAGACTATTTTACATATATATATGTATATGTGTGTGTGTGTGTGTGTGTGTGTATTTAATAAGGAATGAGGAATTTCATATTTATATATAATGTATTTATTTTACTTAATAAAAGATCACAAGCTAATTATATCAAACTAGAAAATAAGGACTTAATGTTCATCAGTCAGTGCAGATTGGATGTTAATACTCTTCTTTTTATCAATCAGCTATTTATTTTTATTTCTTATACTATTTTCAGAAACTAATTTTTTATTGAGGATTTATAAGCAAAAAGTACAAGTGTCTTGCATAGCATGACAATATGGGAAAAACATCTTTTTTGTTTCTCAAAGAAATGGTTGTATCTCTCCTGAGAATACAAGCACTAATCTAACATAATCCAGAGTGATGAAGTGTTTCTTATTATAGTTTTTTAAAGTACTTTTCCTGTTCTTAAAGAAGTGAGTTTTTATTTTCTGAGCCAGAAAGTATTGCTGCCACAAATACCTACTAGTTAGATATAAATTGAAGACCTCTGGAAAAATAGCTTGTACAAAATGAAACCAATGACCTTGGTGAGGCCATTCCCATGAACCACAAGGCGTTATTTATGTCTGATCCCTCTGATCTGCCTAGAGGAGGACACTCAATCTGTGTTGACTCCCTCACATGGAGAATGCAAGTAGAGTCAGCTTCTACTTCTGACATCCCAGAGCCAGGCCATATGTAAGAACCATGGCAGACATTTCATTTCCAGATACTCTATCTCAGGGTAGGTATTAGGTAATTGAAACAAAATTTGTCCTTATTAAAGGGACATTTTAATCCATTTATCCATTTCCCATATTTTATTGTTAGAAAGACAACAAGTCTAGTATTGACATTTGTTGACTTTTATAAAGCCTATCATACATCCATAGTTTTTCATAGCACTTGAGCCTATCAGACTTAAAGTAGGGTCATGTACTTCTTCCTTCTCTGACATTGCCTTAATAGGCTCTGTCAGCATAGGCAATACAGAAATTGTACTATAAAATCATTCTAAATCTCCTAAATCCTGGAAAGTTACCTTTCAATAAAATTTATGCACAGTCTCAATGTTCTTTCGTTCTTTATCCTCTGACAATGAATTCCTCTTTATAACATATGTCAGAATTATCTATTAACCAGGTTATAAAGACTATTTCCCAAAGTAACTCACGCACTTATGATGTCTACATTATGATTGATAAGGGATCATGAACCTGAGAGCCTGCACTAGCCAGAAAACTCTACCAGAATACCCTGTTAATCAGCCTTGACTCTGAATTCAACTCTGGATTTAGCAATATGGTCTGCAGTTAAGCCATACCATGTCTATTTTCTATTACATATCTTGTAGATTTCTAGAGAGATGTTCTACATATATAACTTCTTATAGAAAAAAGAACTTCCTTAATTTGCTGTCTCTAGATATATTTTAAAATGATATTGATAAATGATTCTGTCCAGTTATTTTTTTTATATAAAATGCTCTGTATGTAGTAAACTATACCAGTATCCTGCATTCGTCCTGATGGAGATGGGTCATTCTCATAGATGATAAGGACCTCTGCAATAATAAACTTGCATACTCTTCCCCCACTCTACATAAATATTCAGATTGCATGGGTCAATTAGGTTCCATATGTACATTACCCCATAGGATATGTCCCAAGCTGAAGGAAGGAATGCACCTAGAAAAGGAACACATCCTCATTTTTAGATCCTGAGTTACACGCTGGTTAGGTCTGCTCTGAAAGATTCTTCAAAGGTTTCCAAGCACAAATACTCACCCATCTCAGAGTGACAAAAGCCATATTATGTCTCATAAGGTGTCTTCTTCAGTTGAGACTAAATTAAACATGCAGCATCCCTGGGAATGATATTCCTCAAATGGCATTATTGCATCAGATAGCCTTTCCAAAAGTGGCATGAAGCTCAGAAAAATACCAGGTTGAACTGGCTCATAAAACTGGTGGTGGGAGCAGAGCTGAGGATAGAAGTCAGGGGACTCCTGAGAAGAAGCAAGCTAACACTGAACCTCTACTATTCAGCCAGAAACCTCACAAATATTATCTCTTTTAGGACTTAGAGCCAGACTTTTTTTTTATTTTGGGATCATTAATATACAATTACATGAGCAACATTATGGTTACTAGACTCCCCCCATTATAAAGTCCCCATGACATACCCCATTACAGTCACTGTCCATCAGCGTAGTAAGATGCTATAGAATCACTACTTGTCTTCTCTGTTATACTGCCTTCCCCATGTCTCTCCCCTACATTATGTGTGCTAATTGTAATACCCCTTTTTCCCCTTATCCCTCCCTCCCACCCATCCTCCCCAGTCCCTTTCCCTTTGGTAATTGTTAGTCCATTCTTGGGTTCTGTGAGTCTTCTGCTGTTTTGTTCCTCCAGTTTTTTCTTTGTTCTTATACTCCACAGATGAGTGAAATCATTTGATACTTGTCTTTCTCCACCTGGCTTATTTCACTGAGCATAATACCCTCTAGCTCCATCTGTGTTGCTGCAAATGGTAGGATTTGTTTCTTCTTATGGCTGAATAATATTCCATTGTGTATATGTACCACATCTTCTTTATCCATTCATCTACTATGGACACTTAGGTTGCTTCCATTTCTTGGCTATTGTAAATAGTGGTGCAATAACACAGGGGTTCATATGTCTTTTTGAATCAGGGATCTTTTTTCTCTTTGGGCAAATTCTTAGGAGTGGAATTACTGGGTCAAATGGTATTTCTATTTTTAGTTTTTTGAGGAACTTCCATATTGCTTTCCATAATGGTTGAACTAATTTACATTCCCACTAACAGAGTAGGAGAGTTCCCTTAAAAGGTTAATTTTTAAAGTTATTTTAAATCTCATGAAATAAGTGTTTTAAGAGAAAGTTTCACTATCTTTTATTTAGCTTGTAAAAATCATTTCTTTAGACTCATGCTTTCAGAGAAGCACCCAAGAAATTTTTTTCTACATGGTGGTGATAACCATTCAAATATGAAATTTAGAAATCTATAGTAAAAAATATTCAATTCAATCACTGATTTCACTTGATCACACTGTCTGTTAGCAGAGTCATTATGATAGCCACATCTAATAATGCATAATTTTAGTCCTGACTCTTATAAGGCATTAAGTCATCATTAACCACATAAAGAAATATTTTACATCTGTAATTTAGTCCCTGAATCAAGATAAAGAGATTTTATTCCTTTTGGGATTAAATATTTTTTGTGGAAAAGTGGAATGAGGTCAAGCAAGGAATAAGCTTTAATTGTTCCAGGGAATAATAAAGTGCAGGACTGGGTCCTGAGAGAAGGAATCAGAAACCACAGCCCTAACTGAGGTTATGATAAGAAGGGTGTATGAGTTCCGAGTGTCCATGGAGGCTAACACTCAAGGTCAGTGTAAGGACTTGGGTGAACTAGGAGTCGTCATGGAATATGATCTGGATAGATGGCTTTGTCATGACAGTTGGTGGAAAGGCCTGGCCTAGTACTGGAGCTTCAGAAGTTGTTATTTTTGCTGAGAGCAACCACCTCAGCTGAGCTTTGTGTAGAGAACCATCTAGGACTGTGGTTCCCAAACTTGAGTATATGTCACAATGACTAGGTCTGCTTGTTAAAAATTCAGCTTCTCTGACCCAACTCTGGAGATTCTGATCAGGCACTTTTACTTTGACCAGACTCCATAGTAATCTTAATGGTGCTTTCTGATGACTAAGCATGATTTAGGAGGTAAACATGAGCTAAAAAATGTTACAGAGACTATCACTAGTCTACTATGAAAAGCAGCAACAAATACATAATCTGATAAAATACTCTTTCAGGGCACAAACAGGAAGACATAACTTACCATTTACCCTCCTTTATTCAGGTTATAAAATAGATCACATTATAATGCCTCTCATTTTCATTGGCTATTATGAAATTGCTAACAATTTTTAAAATTTTTCAATTCAGTTCACTGTAACAAAGTGCATAATAGTCAGGGAAAGGAATTTGATTTTAAAATGAAAAGACATTTTTTAAAAAGGGTTCAACTCCCCATTTTGTTCCTTAGTGAATGAATGTATCATGGTTTTTAACAACTTTAGATGTCAGATTCCATAGAGATAAAATAAGAAATAATACTTGTTGAAAATAATAGTGAGAATTAAATTGGGAGCATATTCACAAGCTTCTATTGCTATGCATGGCACATAGAAGAATCCAAAGTATTTTTAATGGCTGTAATGAATGATGAAAATAATATTTCATTGGGAGAGATGCCTTTCACAGAAATAAATGGAAGGTTGACAAATTTGGTGTTAGCTTCCAAGTCGGTGGCAAACATGTACAATTCTTACTATTTTTGATTACCAATTTTTTTTCTATTTATATTTTTAAACAGTAGAATCCCTCCTGTGATTATTCTGTATTTTATCCTGCTTTGCTTTGATGTCTTGAATATATTTAAATCATTAAATACACAATTTAAGTATCAGCAGATTTGAACAGTCTTTGGATCTAATGCTGTTTAACAATAGAGAAAAATTTCTTCCTTTATGTGTCTTGAATTTTGAATATCCATCTCGTTCAACACTTTTGTGAATTTGCAGAGTATAGACTGCAAGCAGAGCCGCTGAAGTTCCCAATTACTGGGGCTGTCTTCCACGTTAACCCTTCATTTGGCCTCATTTACAGGCACCACTGTCTCATCTTGATTTCACTGGGAGCGAGGCAGAGCTGGCATTTTCCATGTCACATTCCATTTATTTCCCAGCACATATTGTAGTACATTTTCTATGGAGTTATTTGAGGTGCAGAGCTTTGCACAGTTGAATGGTATTGTGCTTTCCAAATGGGACAAAGATGAATAATGCAGACAAAAGGACAGACATAGGAAACGTGACTTTTCTAATTTGTAACATGCACTTTGTGCTATGCAGATCCCCAAGTTTCCTCAGAGGCAGAAAGAACACTGTGATTTAGAGGTGGATGGCACTTTGCTAATTATGCATAATTTCACATACATGAATTAATACTCATGATGACTTTCTGACAGAGGTAGTCATTTCATGCTTACTTTAGAAACGTGGAAAACTGAGACTCAGAAAGGTTATATATATTGCCCAAGGTCACACAGCTAGTAAACTGCAGAGCAGAACCTCATAAAATCTCAAGATTACAACAAGTCTCTTAACAGCAGGGTCCTAAGGTAAATAAATAAGAGAAGGAAACATCGCTTGGGTCTTCAGTCACAAACTACCTCATCAAATTTGGTCGATCTCTGTATTTATTAATTGGTTTTTGCTTTTCCTGTTTGCTTGTCTGTTTGTTTGCATGGGGGGATGGGCAATATCAGTGAACATACAAACTTCCAGTTATAAAATAAAAAAGTCACTAGGAAAAAAAATCACAGCATAGGGAATATAGTCAATAGTATTGTAGTAACTTTATGTATATAACAAGAGTTTGTAGTAACTTCATCTGTGCGGTGGCAGATGGTAACCACACATATTGTGATGAATATTTTGTAATGTACTTAACTGTTGAATCACCATGTTGTACACATGAAACTAATATGTTGTATGTCAATTATACTTCAATTATTTTTTTTAAAGTTTGATTGAAGAAAATTAGTAAATTGAAAATATAATACTAATGAAATGGCACTTTGCTTTCCTTTTGACTATCAATTATTGAGTTCACAGTTACCTTAGATAACTGCTGTAAGAACTCTCTGGCCTTGAAATCAACATCAAATAGCATAATACCAAATCTGTATAAATCTATAACAAAATATGTATACTTAGCTGTCAATCATGTCATTAAACTAATGTTTAATGGTGATATTCCAAAACAGTGGGAAATATATGTGTTTGGATTTAGTGTGAGTCTTGGTTCCTGTAGTTCTACTGTGCTTTCTGAGAGGATTTCCCTTCACCATGTCTTCAGAGCCACACCTGAGTGACGCTGTCATGTGGCAGTGCTATATTTATGACAAGCTATAAACTAAGAACAGTTTTTCCTTTGTCCATCAGTTAGGTGTAGGATCCTGCCAGGAGGCCATTAATGTGAACTGATGTAAAGCTTCAGTGCAAATACGTAGATACCATTTGCTCTTAGTGAATGTATATGTAATGTACTTGTACCTTTTGGATTTTTTGGATATGTAATTTTACTGGTACCTTATGAATCCACAGTACAATAGACTGCTGTTGTAGCCTAACCCACAAAAAAGTATAACTCAGTGGGAATCTCAGGCCTCATCCTTACTTGGTATTCCAAGTCCAGACACTGAATCTCTAATAAGTCCCAGCTGTACACCGGGAGCCACTCTTCAAGTGGTGAATAGTTCACAATGTAAAATGCATACACTGTCAAATGCATAAATGTAGAGACCTCTGCTTGAACTCATCAGAGATTCCACACTTATCAACTGGACTTATGTGTCCTAATCAGCACAGCAACATACACCACTGTCTAGAATCAAAATTAGTAGCCACCTGAGTCATGATAAATGGACAAGAACAATATCACCAAGTGCAGCATGGCATGTACTGATTTCAAAACCCAAATGCTATGCCTATTTATTAATGGTAGCAGGTAAAAGAGGAATGACTTTTTCTTTTTCTTAGAAGGAATGGCCCTGGCATGACCTAAAGTATTTTAATCCTCTAACTCTCACTCTGAAACTTCACAGATTTTTCCTGTCCTCTAGCATGTATGTGTCTTATTAGTATCTAAACTACATATCAATTACTGCTCACCATGTCTAGTTAGAAAGATGTCATCGATAGAGTTGATCACTTTGATGTTCTACAGGATCTCAAAATGTTAAAATTCCCTTTGGACTCTATTTTGAAAAGAGCAGGAGGGTTAACACAGCCCTTAAGCAAGAACAAAAAAATAATGAACTAGTGTATTCCTACATAAATTCAAACTGCTCTTGATTTTCCTTGATAATGTGTATATACAAGAATGTATTCACTAGACAGTTAAATACCAGAGATTTTATTGCTCTGTTCCAGTAAAAATCTCACATTCAGCACAACAGCTATGCTTTGAACTACTTCTTCTGTACGATAGGATAAATTTTCACAAACACCTTTGATACTCTACATCTAATTCTGCTTACAACATGGACAGAAAAACCTGTGTCACCTACTGTTCACCAGGACATTCTCACAAGACCAAGGGTTTCTAAAGTACTTTGCCATTAGAACACTTTCATGAAACAAGTTTCACCTAAAAATCCTGTATAAAATAGATAAAGGTGGAGTTACTCTGCTTAAAGTGGAGATATGGCTTCCTCTAGCCTGGCAATTACTTTATGGAAATCTAGGGCTCTGAGAAATAGAGACCTGCCTTGGAGGTACAAATAATCTAAGAACCCTAATATAAGATGGTTAAGATCAGCCAGGATTGCCAACTATACAATATACAAATTTCTCACACAACAGCCCCTACAGGTAGTTTAGCCTCTGGACGAACAATTCTAGGATGCTAATTTTTCTAACAGCATTGAATTCCACTCCTAGACAACATTTACTGTCTCTTCATTCTAATGAGCCACTGTTTAGACCACAGTTTTCAACCTTAACCAGTACTATGAGGTGTACTGTAATCTGGCTGTCTTTTGAAGGGATAGGGAGAGAGGTATTATGGATGCCATTTATAGTTTTGGAAAGTGTTATGAGTTGAATTGTGCCCTCCCACCAACCAAAAAATTAAATTGAGGTCCTAACCCTCAGTGAATGTGAATGTGACCTTATTTGGAGATAGGGTCTTTTGTAGATTTAATTTAGGATTAAATCTAATTTAATTTAAGATGAAGTCATATGGGACCAGGTGGGCCCCTAATCCAATAAACCTGGTGTCTTTATAAGCAGACAGCTCTGTTAAGACATGGAAATATAAGGAGAATGCCATATGAAGATGAAGGGAGGGATTAGAGTAATGCATCTAAAAGCCAAGGACCAAGGATTTCTGACCATCAACAAAAGCTAAGAGTGAGGCATGGGAGAGGTTCTCCTTCAGAGCCCTCAGTAGCACACCTCAAGTTTGTACTTTTAGCCTCTAGAACTGTACCATAAGGAATGTCTGTTGTTTGAAGCTACTCAATTTGTTGTGTTTTCTTATGGCAGCCCTAGGTAACTAATACAGAAACTTATAGTCTTTCTACTTTGTTAGTTAAAAGAATGATTGAGGTAGACTTGGAGCTTGAAAGATTTAGAATTAAATACTAGTCATATTACCTATTAGCTGCAATATTCTGGACAAATATCTTGATTCTCTAAATCTCAAATTATGCATGTATAAAATTAGAATTGTAAGAATAGTGCTACTTTTTAGAACTCTTGTAAGATTAACTAAGTCAATGCATATGATAATCTTAACATATAGTAAGTACTCAACAAATATTAGATATTATTATTATTGCAAATGGAGATATTTTCTATTCCAAATGAACAAATGTAACAAGAAGTAACTTAAGGTGGGGATAAGAATGGATGTGTCAGGAATGAGGTGATAGGTGATTTAAGACAAAACTAATTAAATAAAGGGGGATTCCAGTCACTCCTCTTCCACTTCTTAGGAAAACTGGCTTTGGCTTTGCTTTCTGTGTCCCTTCCACTCCACTGAGGACAGCTCTGCACATTTTAGGTGAGTATTTGGTTCTCTCAAACTAGGAGACTGAAGAAATAAAAAATACTCCAAATTCACACAGATTTTGTCTTGGAGAAAAGCAAAAAGTAAATCATACGCCTTAGACTATTTCACATGGTGGGAACCACAGGAACCCTATGTCACGTGTGAGTATGAGAAAGTGGCATGTCAATGAGATGAGGTGAAGGTAGAGACAGAAGTGAATGGGTAAAGAAACCGCACATTTCTACCCAGAGTTCTGTGCAGTTAAAGAATGGAAAAGAAGACAGATTTTAAAAAGATTTGCCATGAACTAAGTAATTAAATATGTTTTGGGACTTTCACAAAAAGCAGGTAAAGATATGAACTATTGTTTGGGGTATGTTCCTTAAAAGCATCATAAGCTTTGGGCAAGAACCTCATGGACCATAGAATCACCAGGGTTACAGAGACTCAGCAGTGGTTCCTCCACCTGACCCAGCCATCTGCCTAGATAATGGGCTGAGTTATCTCTGGGCTGTCCAACTCCTCTGTGGAAGCCAAGGAAATTCTTGCCCCTTAGAATTTAAGGAATTGCATAGTTCATCAAATCAGTATGGGAGAAAATGTTTTCTTTGTGAAGTACAGATGAATTCTTAACATGATGAATCCTTTCAGAACTTGGCTTCTAACTACTGCCCTCTTAAAGGATTTCCAGATCTGTTTTCTCTTCTCCATCTCCTCATTAATTCCTTTTGTTAGCCTCAAAGCACAAACCCTAGTTCCCTATCCTTTGAGTATTCTATGCTGATGGTGCGTGTTTGAACAATACAGGCCATCTAGTCAGACACAACTGTACTAAGTTGGAAATTATGAATGGAAAATCAGGTGATTTTTTTCAAGCCATTATTGATATTCATAGAACTTTGATACTGAAAACTAAACACTGTTCTTCAAAAGTACTAAATCAATTTTAATAGCAAGCTAATGTTTCTTAAGAACATCTATACCTTTATTAACCTACATAAATTTCTATACTTAGATGATTGAGTATAGGCAAATATACTGCATCAACTGAGATTGTCTCTTTTAACATTTTTATCTTCACAAATTTCATATACCAATGATATTTATGTATTTACTATAATATTTATTTTTATTATTTTCTGTTCCCATCCTGCTCCCACCATTTATATTCACATTTCTTTGCTATGTTTCAATATATTTTTTTCCTGAAATCATGTGCAAAATGAATCTGAAGCCATTATAGCATTCACATATTTGTTTATCCAGCATCCTGGTGGCATCTTTACCTGTGGCCTTTGTCCAGAATGCACATCCAAGGAGCCTCTTTTCATAAAGGCAGCCCATTCCTTCCTGATGCACCATTAAGTAATCTGTACATAACTTCATCAAATTTCTCACTTAGACCCAAGCTAGAAAGCAAGACTTGGTTTCAGCCTCTTCACTGTGTGCAGAGTAATGTGGTGAGAGGCAACCTGTGCTGTAACTGTGCCAGCTCTTTAGTAAATTAGATGCAAGGATAAAGAAAACATCTTGCTTACTGATAAAACACATTCTTTATTCCCTTTTTTACCTACAATATACTGGGTAGCACCCTAGGGCATGAATCATCATATGCTCAATATAATAAATGCAAAATTAAACACAAAATCCAACAAAATGAGCCTTTACAAGGAATATCATGCTTTATAAAAGAAAGGGGAGAGAAATTTCAAAACAGCGAACAAAGCTTTCTGTCCTGCAGGGAAACACATTTGGCAACAGCATTAAATGATTATGCATATCAGAAGGTATTTTTTCCCACTATTATACATGAGGTGCTTTACTTGTGATATTATTTATAATAAACCTTAAGAGAATGGTTAATTATTCCCATTTTACAGCTGAAACTCACAACCACAAAATGACTCATCAGGTAAGCAGTTGAATCTGGATTCACACAAAGCCTGTTAAATCTAATAGCTCTTGTGTCATTAAACTGCAACCCACTACTAGTAGAATTTCTGCAAAAAAAACTATTATTCTTTTGAAAGCCAAGATGTAAATGTTCCTTAGAAATTTCACATATACAACCAGGGTTTCTTAGTATTACAATCACAAAGCTGGGGTTTCATAGACATAATGTATTATAAGTGTACATATGTGGATAAACATCTATTATTATATATTATATTACACTATATATTGTAGTATGTTATATATCATATATTATATATTACAAATGCATGCATATTTGTTATTATGATGTATCTGAAACTTATACCTTATAATTGTAACTTTGAGAAACCTTGATCATTATATTCTAAAAGGTATTATTCTACACCTTCTTGACCTCCTGATATGTAGTCCTATTCAGTAAGTACATTTTCCTCAATCTAAACATGTTATATTTAATGGGACTAATTTTGTATTATGTACTCTTATGATTCTCCAGGCATGATTCTTTGCTATTATTTTTTTGCCTTTTTTGCTATTTATATTATCATCTTCCTTTAAGTGTCTTGAGTCATAGATATTTCAAACTAACAAAACAGTAAATATAAAGTTGAAGAAACTGGGAGATTAAAATGAGGAAAATAATCAAGAAACTTATATACATGTGATACATGTGGCACTCCTGAAATCTTGTGGGTTTTCTGTGTTATCCATAGACCTAATTTAATTTTTGTTTTTCTAAGGGAATTTTTGAAGGAGTATTTTGAACACTTGGCTCCTGTTACTTAATAGGAGTCATTTACTTAAACCTAACATACTAATAACCAAAGAAAAAAATGCAATTCATATGCCAATATCTATAATATGTAACTATACTAAAACCTATGCCTGTTTTTATGACAATAACAGTGGTTTTCAAGAAAAAGAGAGAGAAATAGTGATAAACAAATGAGGCCAAATGAGAAAAATCAATGAGTTTGGGTAATGTTCTGTTCTTATTCTTGCAATTATTATTTGTTTCAAATTATTTGCAAATAAACAATTTCTTTTTCATCTTTTTAGACACCACTCACACAATTACCCCCTCTCCCTCTACATCGTAAGTTTTTTCATCTCTACTGAGTCAGTTTGAAAAGCCTCTCCATACCCCACCTCTCCCTCCAGCTATGACAAACTTTCTCTTTGACCTTTGCCAGAAAAATTCCTCTACAGATGAGTCTGTACTTGTCATTTATTTTTCCTCATATTATCTTAAAACATTAGCTCAAACATAAAATAATTAATGATAAAAACTAAACTCCTGATGTCCCCTTCCAAACCTACTCTTCCAACAGTCTCTGCATCTAATTAATAGATGATCATATTTGGTCAAAATCTTCTGCACATATATTGCCTTTCTTTTACTCTCACAAAGCACATCAGTCTATCAACAAACCTTACTCGTTCTTAGGACCAAAATATATTCAGAATCTTGACTTTTCAACTCCACTAGAATGTTTCTGATACAACTACCTGTCAGCTGGGTTACTTCAATAACCCTCTAACTGGTCTCCTTATCTCTTCCACTCACGCTTCTCTGGAATTTATTCTCAGCACAGTATTTGGAGCCATTATTTTAAATGGAAAGTCAGACAGAGTTACTATTCAATACCTTTAATGGCCTCACGTTGAAAGTCTCAGAGCCTACCCAGCCCTTTATGATGTGATCACAGCCATACACACACTCTCCCATCACTTATCTGGTATCTTAAACCCCTGACCCCTAGATTCCTCTGTTCCATCCTCAAAAGCTGCCTCACTGTTCCCCAACGTGTTAGCATTCTCCTACCTCAGTTCCTTTGGACTTCCTTTACCCTCCCTGAAACTATCAGTCCTTAAACCTAATTAGATAAAGTAGATATACTTTTTGGAGATCTTTATTCAAATATCACCTTCATGGATGAAGGTTAAATTCATGATCACTGTGTCTGTCCTATACTCCAGCACTCCCTATTTTGTTTACCCTAGTTTATTTACTTATTTTTTATAATACTCCATAAAAAGGCTGCATATCTACTTGTGTATTTGTTTCTATCTCTTTGTCCATTTAGGCTGTAAGCTGTCTGTGGGTGAAGTCTTTGTCTGTCTGGTTAATCTAGAACAGTTACTGGCTCATAAATAAATATGCCTACAATGAATAACCAAACCCTTTTCAAAAATAATTGCCCAAGTTGTCTTTTCTAGTGATTGAAATTGAAATAAATACTGTATATTTACTGTATAGTTGATAAAAAAATGATCCATATATTACAAAAAACATTAGTGTATTGTAGTAAAGATACATTCTCACAAAACTTTAAGCATTCAACCAATATTGCTACAATCGTAAACATAAGCAATATTTAAATTTAAACTTTACTGACCATCTTGATTGTGTCTTACTTTTTCCTTTATATTTCTGATTGTACTAATTACCCTTTTTAGTACTATGTTTATTCATTCATTCATTCATAAAATATTTATTTAAAGTTGACCAAGATTGCCTTAATGTTTCCTCCTTTGGATTAACATTAAATAGACTTATTCCTGCTTCTAGCTAAGATACTGACCTTGCTTTTCTTAGAGCATTTATTTTAGGAAACTTCTATTTCTGCCCTTTTGAGGTGTAAATATTTTTTAAAACCTCTTAGCTAGTTTTACAACCTAGGACATGAACCTGGGGGCTATCCTTTGAAATGTAATCAACAAGGAACATAAGAGTCCCCATCACCCAATTTGTATGAGAGTAGAAGCTTAACTTTGAAGGGCAACCTACTCCAAGTTGTAAAAAATACCTTTTGAAGGTAGGATAAAATTCATGTTTCCTTTGAGTAAAGCCAATTAGAAAACAAAGATGCTCTAATATTTCCTCCTCCCACAACTTTTGAAACCTTTCCTGACCTTTATCTCAGCAGAGGTGAGTGTCAGTACCTGCTCTGTGCACTCAACCCATTTGCTGGTGATAATATTGGAATAATATAAATTTCTATTTGTTTATCTTTTCTGATGTAATTTTTATTTAATAAAATAAAATTTCTATTTGTTTATCTTTTCTGATGTAATTTTTATTTAATAAAATATACTTGTGCCCACTAGGTAATAAATATAAATAATATTTATATATATATGTCCAAAAAATTCAGAATAGAAAATAGTTTAAAGCCACCTCAACTTTTTCTGAGAGATAAAAGGGACGATTAAAAAGTTAATTCCCAGAGCATTAATGATGGCAGCATGAGAGGTGAAACAGAGGCTTCCTCCTAAAACTGCATATAATACGAAAATATAAGACAACTAATCCTGAAAGAGCAACAGGAAAGAGGACTGCACCAAAATGTATATATCTGGAGAACAGAATAAACCTCATGGAAGAGGGTAACATACCAAAGCCATGGCCCAGTGGGACTCAAGTCCTAGCCCCACCCCAGCTCACCAATGGGAGGAAAGGAAACACAGCGGGGAGGGAGTGGAGGCCTGGGACTGATGAATACCTAATTCTGAAGATATGATGTGGGAGCACAAACCTACATTTCATGGTGTTTTCATGGTACACTCATGATTAGGGGGTTGGAAATACCTGGAGAGATGGAGAATCCAGCCTCTTGTGGAAAGCAGGGATCCATATCCGGCTCCTCTGGGAAAAAAAAATAGGTGGGCAGTCTGAGAGACTTCCCAACAGGAAGAGGGCTGTTAAAGAAGCTATGATTGCAGAGAGCTTACTTCTCAGGAGAAAGGACAGGTAGACAAAATTATCCAGGTGCACTATGGCCAGCAGGTTGGGAACTTTCACGATCTTCAGAAGCTCCAGCTCCCTAGGTGGCTACAGAGCTCCAAGGGTCCCCTCCATGATATGCAGCCTACTGAGGCTTTCTCCCGGCCAGCCCCACCTGGTTCACAAACTGGCAAACCCTACCCTGGCATTAGCCCAGACAGAGGAAGATCTGTCTACAGCAACAACAAATGCAAAGCACAGAGGCTTATACCTGTGTGCTCTGCCCACTGGTTCTGGCAGTGGAGACAGGCATAGCAGCCGGGAAGAAGGAAACTGCTCTTTCCTCCCCCAGGCACGAATACCGCTCACCTGCAACCCCTGACATTGCTTCAGGTGCTGAGCAGCTCCAGAGAGTAGAGCTTCTGGGCACTAGAGGGCACCGTATACAAATATGAAATTCCAAAGGAACTGGTTCAAAGGAAAATTATGAATACAACCCCTGAGAAAGATTCAAATGAAATCAACTTCATGAGTGTTCCTGAAAGGGATATCAAAATAAAAATCATTAACATGTTCATGGAGGTACAAAAAACAGAAAAATATCCAAGAACTCAGGAATGAATTCCGGTTGGAGATCCAATCATTACAGAAGACAGTATCAGAAATGAAACATACAATGGAAAGTTTTAAAAGCAGATTAGGTAAAGTGGAGAAGACGATAAATGAAATAGGAATTAGAGAAGAGGAATACAAAGAACCTGAGACAGATAGAGAATAAAGGATCTCTAAGAATGAAAGAATATTGAGAGAACTGTGTGACCAATCCAAACGGAACAAGATCTGCATTATATGGGTACCAGAAGAAGAAGAGAGAGAAAAAGGGATAGAAAGTATCTTTGAGGAGGTAATTGCTGAAAAATTCTCCAATCTGGGGGAGGAAATATTCTCTCAGGCCTTGGAAGTGTACAGATCACCCAACACAAGGGACCCAAGGAAGACAACACCAAGACATATAGTAATTAAAATGACAGAGATCAAGGATAAGGACAGACTATTAAAAGCAGCCAGAGAGAGAAATAAAATCACATACAAAGGAGAGCCCATCAAGCCTTCATCAGACTTCTCAACAGAAACCTTACAGGCCAGGAGATAGATAGGGCATGATGTATTTAGTGCAATGAAGCAGAAGGGACTTGAACCAAGAATACTTTATGCAGCAAGGTTATTATTTAAATTTGAAGGAGGGATTAAACAATTTCCAGATAAGCAAAAGCTGAGAGAATTTACCTCCCAGAAACCAACTCAACAGTATATTTTGGAGGTACTGCCATAGAAGGAAGTTTTCCAAAGCTTTAACAGCTGTCACCAGAGGTAATAAAATGACAGTAAAGAAAGAACAGTTAATTACTAAGCAAAGGCAAAATTAAATCAACTATCCCCAAATTCAATTAAGGAATAGACAGAGTACAGAATATGATGCCTAATATATAAAGAATGGAGGAGGAAGAAAAAGCAGAAAAAAAGAACCTTTAGACTGTGTGTGTAATAGCATATTAAGTGAGTTAAGTTAGACTCATAGATAGTAAGCAAGTTAACCTTGAACCTTTGGTAACGACAAATCTAAAGCCTGCATTGGCCATAAGTACATACCTATTGATAATCACCCTAAATGTAAATGGTCTGAATGCACCAATAAAAAGACATAGAGTCACTGAATGCATAACAAAACAAGATCCATCTATATGCTGCCTACAAGAGACTCAGTTTAAATCCAAAGACATATACAGACTAAAAGTGAAGGGGTATAACAAGATATTTCATGCAACTAATAGGGAGAAGAAAGCAGTACTTGGATCAGATAAGATAGACTTCAAAACAAAGAAAGTCACAAGAGACAAAGAAGGACATTACATAATTATAAAACGGCAAATCTAACAAGAAGGTATAACCATTATAAATATGTATGTACCCAACCCAAGAGCACCTACATATGTGAAACAAATACTAACAGAATTAAAAGGGCAAATAGAATGTAATGCATTCAAGTTAGGAGACTTCAACACACCACTCACTCCAAAGGACAGATCAACCATACAGAAAATAAGTAAAGACACAGAAGCACTGAACAACACATTAGAGCAGATGGACCTAACAGATATCTACAGAACTCTACACCCAAAAGCAGCAAAATACACATTCTTCTCAAGTGCACGTGGAATATTTTCAAGAATAGATCATATTCTAGGCCACAAAAAGAGCACTGGTAAATTCCAAGAGATTGAAATTGTACCAACAAGTTTCTCAGACCACAAAGTTATGAAACTATAAATAAATTATGTAAAGAAAATGGAAAATTCAACAAACACATGTAGGCTTCACAACATGCTCCTAAATAATCAATGGATCAAAGACCAAAGAAAAACAGAGATCAAGAAATATATGGAGACAAATGACAACAATAATTCAAAATCGCAAAATCTGTGGGATGCAGCAAAGGCCGTGCTAAGAGGAAAGTATATTGCAATACAGGCCTACATCAGGAAAGAAGAACAATCCCATATGAACAGTCTAAACTCACAACTAATGAAACTAGAAAAAGAAGAACAAATGAGGCCCAAAGTCAATAGAAGGAGGGACATAATAAAGATTAGAGCAGAAATAAATAAAATTGAGAATAAAACAATAGAAAGAATCAATGAAAGCAGGAGCTGGTTCTTTGAGAAAATAAACAAAATAGATATACTCCCAGCCAGACTTACCAAGAAAAAAAGAGAGTCTACACACATAAACAGAATCAGAAATGAGAAAGGAAAAATCATTATAGACAACACAGTAATAGAAAGAATTATGAGAGAACACTATGAAAAATTATATGCTAACAAACTGGATAACCTAGAAGAAATGGACAACTTTCTAGAAAAATACAACCTTCCAACGTTGACCCAGGAAGAAACAGAAAATCTGAATAGACCAATTACCAGCAAAGAAATTGAATTGGTAGTCAAAAAAACTACCTAAGAACAAAACCCTGAACCAGATGGCTTTACCGCTGAATTTTATCAAACATTTAGTGAAGACCTAATACCCATTCTCCTTTCCAAAGAGAAGAAGAGGGAATACTTCCAAACTCATTCTATGAGACCAGCATCACTCTAATACCAAAACCAGGCAAAGACAACACAAAAAAAGAAAATTACAGAACAATATCCTTGATGACCATAGATGCAAAATTCCTCAACAAAATATTAGGAAACCAAATTCAAAAATACATCAAAAAAATCATCCATCATGATCAAGTGGGATTCATCCCAAGGATGCAAGTGTGGCGCAACATTAAAAAATCCATCAACATCATCCACCACATCAACAAAAAGAAGGATAAAAAACACATGATCATCTCCATAGGTGCTGAAAAAGCATTCGACAAAATTCAACATCCATTCATGATCAAAACGCTCAACAGAATGGGTAAAGAGGGCAAGTACCTCAACATAATAAAGGCCATATATGAAAAACCCACAGCCAACATTATACTTAACAGCAAGAAGCTGAAAACTTTTAGTTTAAGTTCGGAACAAGACAAGGATGCCCATGGTTCCCACTTTTATTCAACATAGTACTGGAGGTCCTAGTCACGGCAATCAGACAACACAAAGAAATAAAAGGCATCCAGACTGGCAAGGAAGAAGTTAAACTGTCCCTGTTTGCAGATGACATGATATTGTACATAAAAAACCCTATAGAATCCACTTGAAAACTACTAGATCTAATATCTGAATTCAGCAAAGATGCAGGATAGAAAATTAATATGCAGAAATCTGTGGCATTCCTATATACTAACAATGAACTAGCAGAAAGAGAAATCAGGAAAACAATTCTATTCATAGTTGCATCAAAATGAATAAAATACCTAGGAATTAACCTAACCAAGGAAGTGAAAGACCTATACTCTGAAAATTACAAGACACTCCTGAGAGAAATTAAAGAAGGTACCAATTAATGGAAACATATCCCATGCTCATGGATAGGAAGACTTAATATTGTCAAAATGGCCATCCTGCCTAAAGCAATCTACAGATTTAATGCAATTCCTGTCCAAATACCAACAGCATTCTTCAATGAACAGTTCTAAAATTCATATGGAACAACAAAAGAACCCAAATAGCCAAAGCGATCCTGAGAAGGAAGAATAAAGCTGGGGGGATTATGCTTCTCAACTTCAAGCTCTACCAGAAAGCCACAGCAATCAAGACAATTTGGCACTGGCACCAGAACAGACCCATAGACCAATGTAACAGACTAGAGAGCCCTGATATAAACCCAACCATATATGGTAATTAATACATGATAAAAGAGCCATGGACATACAATGGGGAAATGACAGCCTATTCAACAACTGGTGTTGGCAAAACTGGACAGTTACATGCAAGAGAATGAAACTGGATTATTTTCTAACTCCATACACAAAAGTAAACTGGAAATGGATCAAAGACCTGAATGTAAGTCATGAAACCATAAAACTCTTAGAAGACAACATAGGCAAAAATCTCCTGAATATAAGCATGAGCAACTTCTTCCTGAACACATCTCCTCGAGTCAGGGAAACAAAAGCAAAAGTGAACACATGGGACCTCATCAAACTAAAAATCTTCTGTATGGCAAAGGACACCATGAACAGAACAAAGATATCCTTCAGTATGGGAGAATATATTTGTATATGACGTATCTGGCAAGGGTTAACATCCAAAATATATAAAGAACTCACAATCCTCAACACCCACAAAGCAAATAACCGGATTAAAAAATGGGCAGAGGATATGAAGAGACAATTCTCCAAAGAAGAAATTCAGATGGCCAACAGACACATTGAAAGATGCTCCACATCACTAATCATCAGGGAAATGTAAGTTAAAATCACCTCACACTATTAAATATGGCTAGTATCGAAAAGACTAAGAACAACAAATGCTGATGAGGATGCTGAGAAAGGGGAACTCTTCTACACTGCTGGTGGGAATGTTAGCTAGTTCAACCATTGTGGAAAGCAATATGGAGGTTTCTCAAAAACTAAAAATAGAGATACCATTTGACCCTTGAATCCCACCCCTTGGAATTTACCCAAAGAATACAACTTTTCAGATTCAAAAAGACATTTGCACCCCTATGTTTATAGCACCACTATTTACAAAAGCCAAGATATGGAAGCAACCTAAGTGTCCATCAGTAGATGAATGGATGAAGAAGAGGTGATACATATACACAATGGAATATTATTCAGCAATAAGAAAGAAACAAATCCTACCATTTGCGAAAACATGGATGGAGGTGGAGGATATTATGCTCAGTGAAATAAGCCAGGTGGAGAAAGACAAGTGCCAAATGATTTTCCTCATATGTGGAGTATAACAACGAATCAAAACTGAAGGAACAAAACAGCAGCGGACTCACAGACTCCAAGAAGGGACTAGCATTTACCAAAGGGGAGGGGTGTGGGAAGACATGTGGGGAGGGTGGGAGAAGGGGATTGAGGGCTATGATGTTTAGTACACATGGTGTGCGGGGTCACAGGGAAAACAGTGTAGCACAGAGAAAGCAAACATTGAATCTGTGGCATCTTACTACACTGATGGACAGTGACTGCATTGGGGTATGGGTGTGGACTTGATAATATCGGTAAAAGTAGTAACCACATTGTTTTTTCATGTGAAACCTTCATAAGTATGTATATTAATAATACTTAAAAAATTTTTTTTAAATACTTGGGGAAGAGAAGTATAGCCTCATGGGAAACTATCAGGTTCTACAGAAGACTCAAATGCATCATTTTTACCTCATCTGAGTTCAAAGTGAATTTGTCATTTCAAGATGTTTAAACAAGACAGCTCATTAGCACATTCCTTTTAATACTTAAAAAAAAAAACTAGAAGCAACCTAACTGTCTAGCAATAGAAAAATGATTACCTATATTACAGGAAATACTTCCCATAAAATACAAGCTTTCTACACAGATTGACAGCATCATGATGAAAACAAGAATAATACACCAGGATAAACACTAAATGTGTAAATTTCTGCAAGGAAACACAAGAAACTTTTAACAGGGGCAAACTTTGGGATAATATGAAAAAGGAGATTTACTTTTCAATTTTCTACCTCTGTATAAAATTTGGAATTTTCATACAGTATGCCTGTAATAATTTTGTTTAAATGTCAACCTGGTATTATGGACCATCTTTGTATGTTCTCATCTTTATGCTTTACATTTTTTTAAACAAAAATGTTTTGCTATTTTGAATGGTTAGCACATTATAAGGTTCAAAAAAATAAAAAAAATATATATCCACGGAGAAATCTTACTCCCATCCTGTTCCCATCCACCACACTTTATTACCACCCCATGCCCTAGCCTATCTTCTTCACAATAAATCACCATCTTGTTTAAAAAAATTAATTCCTATTTTCAATTTTTTGAGGGAACCCCATACTATTTTCCATAGTGGCTGCACCATTTTATATTCCCACCAACGGGCATGAGGGTTCTCTTTTCACCACATCTTTATCAGAACTTCTTATTTCTTGTCTTTTAGATATATGCACTCCATTGTTTATTGCAGCACTATTTACAATAGCCAAAACATTGAAACAACCTAAGTGTCCATCAATAGGTGAAAGAATAAAGAAAATGTGGTAAATACATACAATAGAATATTACAGCCATGAAAAAATGGAATCTTGCCATTGGTAAAATAGATGGACTTAGAGGATGCTATGCTAAATGAAATGAGTCAGACAAAAAAAAATAACATATGATTTTACTTACCTGTAGAATCTAAAAACAAAGCAAGTGAACAAGCAAAACAGAAAATACTCATAAATAGAAAAACTTGTGGTTGCCATAGGGGACTGGGTGTGGGAATGGGCAAATTAGCTGAAGGAGATTAATAGGTACAAACTTACAATTATAAAACAGATAAGTCATGGGGACATAAGGAATATGGTTAATAATGTTGTAATAAATTTGGATGGTGATAGATGGTAACTACACTTGTGGTAAGCATTTCATAATGTATATAATTTTCAAATTACTATGCTTTACACATAAAACTAATATAATGTTGTATGTCGAGTATACTGCCATTAAAAAAATAGTTCCTGATGCTGATTTTTTCAAGGAAAATATACCACAAAACTTATTTAATGGACAATGAAACCAAAACTACATAATCCTTTTAAAATACAATCCATTTCAAAAATCCTGATATAGCTAAAAGCACAAGTTCTTATTTTTCATGCTAGGAACCTTAATTAGTTTGACAACATTATGTCAGACTATAAAATAATACATGTCTTTAGCCATAGCCTCATTGCCTTTATTCAAAGTAATATGGGTTAGATTTAGAGCCATTTGTTTAACTGACAAAAAATTACAGTTAATATAAAAATTAATATAAATATGCCATTTTCCATTTCACTACATATTTAATTTGCCTATTATAAAATTTTTCTGTAAAAACTTCTACCAGCACCACACAATATTGTTTAATTCAGTGATTTAAATATAAACAATGCTAGACACTAAACTACATGCAGACATTATTTGTTATTGTATCCTCCAAAGAAAGATACCCCCAGCATCTCAGAATGTGACCTTATTTGGACATAGTCTTTACAGAGGTAATTGTGTTTAAATGAAGGCAGTAAGGTGGCCCCTAATTCAACATGTCTGGTGTCTTTATAAAAACAGGAAATTTGTTCACAGGTGGATGCACATAGGAGGAAGACACTGGGAGGAGACAAAAGGAGATGTCATCTACAAACCAAGGACAGAAGCCTGGAGCAGATACTTCTTCACAGTCCTGCCAACACAGTGACTAGACTTCGAGCCTCCAGCTGTGAGAGAATAAATTTCTGTTTAAGTCACTCAGCTTCTAGTATTTTGTTACAGCAGCCCTAAGAAATTAATACATTATTCTTGACAGATGAAACAATTTTAAACACTAAATGTGATAGTATCTTATTTAAAATTCAGTTGGCAAACAAAATGCTAATAATATTAGGTGAAAGGAGTGTTTTAGGGATTATTCTCCATTTGACTATTTCATTCTGTTAAGAGTTTAGCTAACATACTCCATAGTATTGCTCCCTTGGCATCTGTTTTGTGTGGCTAAGAGGCTTGCAGGGGCCTTGAACTGACACTAGCCCTCCCCGAGTACAGGGCCTAACAGCCCACAGACTCACACGTTAATGTGGGCTCCTGGGACGTCTCCCCAGCCACCCTGTGATAAGCATTCCCCTGCACCTCCCAGGGCCTTTCCCTTGTGTTCCCCTTAGATGAGATCCTCTTTTGAGTTTGAATTCACTAATCCAGTCTTAGGCAGAACTCAAGAACACTCCACTTGTGACTCTTAATAAAGGCAGGTACCACAGATCCTGCCATGCTCCCTGCCTGCCCCGTTTCAACCTCCCTGGGGGGTGGCCTCTTTGAAGTGTGCCCTCTACCTCCTCCAGGTTCCCTGAGTAATAAATTTCTCTATGTTACATTCCTTTGCAGTCTTTAGTGAATGGTGGCCTACCATAAGACACCCGTGTGATCTACTTAACATATGTTAACAATTATACCACCCGTCCATTAAATAAAACTTCCTAAAATGATTTTTTTATTCCCTGAAATTGACATAAATGATCATTATTCATAGAAACGAAAATCATCCAGCTGCATATTCCAAAATCTGTGTATGAAATCTAGAAAGGGATAGGTTATATGTAGCTCTATTGAAGAAAAGAGCTTAGTTTAAGTTTCTTCATTTTTAAATTTGACACCTGTTGACTTTTGGCCATATAGCAATGAATTTTCAAACTTATTTTCATTAATTTATTGGTAATTTTTTTTGAAGAGCAGAAAGTACATGGAGTCCACATGAAAGTCCATTGAAAGCTGAAAATTTGAATAGTTCATATACTGTTTTACCATCTTTTCTTTCTTACTTCTTCATCTATCTTCAAGATAAACCCCATTGAGATTCCTTAAAAATGTTTTCCATTTATATGTTTATCTCCATACCTACCCCTTTAGCTCTATAATCTCTGCTTCCCTTTTTATTGTATTCACTTTCATTCAACTATTTGATTTCCATGCTCAAATTCTCTGAAGTGAATGGTTTCTTCATATTTCATGTGATATTGTACCAGTGCATTCATAGCCTAAAATTAAATTTTCCATTTTAAGTCTGTAACACTGTATGTGCCCAGATAATTTCCCATCCATTATTATTTCTTACTACCCTAAGATATTAATATTTTCCAAATGTCCACTCTCAGCTTTCTGCATTAGATTTTTATCATGATTAGTTTATTAACTTTTTATTGTCTGTAAGATAATTTTATATTACTTTCAGAGAAGGGGCAAAGAAGGACAAAGATATAGTATTCAACATCAGTTTGTTTTTGATATGGATAAAGAAAGAATATATAAGAAAAATGTTATCTACTTATTTTTATGGTATCATTTGTATCTGAAGCTGAGAGCTTTCAGTCATATCACTTTATCATCTTGGAGATCTGACTCCATGAATTTTTCTTTATTTCTATTATTTGCAGGTTTGATGTGTAAGAAGGACTTTAAAATGAACCAAAACATTAAACAAAAAGATTAATTGGTATTCTGTCTGTGTCACACATCCAGGTTACTTGTACCTTTCTTGTCTCAGAGCTATTTTACAAGTCTGTAAATTGTAGAAAATTGATAATAATACAAATGAGTTTTGGTCACATAAATGCTAGGCAATTGTGTCCAGTGAAATGCAATTGATTATC
Organism: Smutsia gigantea; assembly: GCA_032199065.1. Classification (NCBI taxonomy): domain Eukaryota; kingdom Metazoa; phylum Chordata; class Mammalia; order Pholidota; family Manidae; genus Smutsia; species Smutsia gigantea. The sequence goes on from JAVSCE010004290.1 coordinate 327,186, forward strand.
ACCTTGTGGGAGACCAGTTTCTGCATATATTTGTAAATTTATTTCAGCATTCCCTCACCACATACAAATGTGTGAATTTGTATTTTAATTTTGTTTGAACTAGTAACAGCTTAGAGGTTTCCTTATTAATTCATGAATTAAACAAAATCTTTATATGTTCATTTCATATTTTGTATAAGATTTATGATTATGCCCACTTTTTTAAGTTATCCTTTAAAAGGTGGTAAAAAAAAAGCAATGCTTTGCCTAATGTTCATACAAGCTGCTTTGACCTCAGGAAACATGTTAGCCAAGTACTGTTTATAATCTCCTCTGCAATTCAAGTATTGGGGGGTTCCCTTCTCTTAGTGTTTTCTACTCTGTGTCAAAAGGAAAGCAAATCTCAACTATCTATTAAGATTCCTAAATACCTATTACTGTTAACAACTATAATCAATCATTTTCAATATTTTGAGTGTGTTTGTATCTGTGTAAGTGTGTCCTTAGTTGCTACTGAAAGTTATTAGGCAAGATTAAAAGAGTATTTTATAATAAATACCCTGAATTACATAGTCTAATATAATCTCAGTGGACCTTCCTGTGTTCAGCAAAAAGTTCTATTGAAATTCTTCCAAGGAGTCACCTTTCTTTCTTTATCTCTCCCACAAAGCAATTAGCTCTGCCCAAGAATTTTTTCATGTTCACCTCCATCAAATGCCTCCAGCTCTATTATGAAGCTGCCTTTGTCATCCAGAAAACTTGGAGCCAACCCAGTCTCCAGACTTTGGAGGCTGCTTGCCCCATCTGCATCACTCAGTCAGGTTTGAAAAAATGACTTAACTTCCCAAGGCAATAGGATGATTGTCAAACTAACATTTAATATTCATATTTTTCATAAAGACATTTTCATTGATTCTTTTCATAAAATTCAATAAAATACTTCCATTTAGTGGAAGAAGAATGCCATGCCATCAAGAAGTCACCTGCTTCTTTCCTTTGCTATGCTGCCTCCCCAACTCCATTAAATCTCTGAGATTTCTCAATTCTGGTTCTCAAACATCTCAAAACAATTCCTCATTCTCTTCATTTCCCCTGCCACTGGACTAAACTAGGCCACCTGTATTTTGTCACCTTGTCTCCTGTTAACGCCACCCTTACTCTTCACTTTTTGTCAATGATCTTCCAGGGTCTAGTCTTCTAAAATACATAGTCCCAGAATCTTTATACTATGCATACATATGGTCCTTCTTCTCCTTTCCTCCAATTATTCCTGAATTACATCTAATGTACTCACTAGTTTTTAGAGCATTCCCTGGTCAACTCACCACTTTCAGGGGCCACTTTCAGATAACTAGTTCAGGACATGATACCCACCTTATAAAGTGGTCTTCATACACTGAGAAGTTAAACAGTCTCAGTATTTTATTTCAGCCATCTCCAACTTATATATTCTCTTACCTTATTGCTTTACCTATCATTCCTTAGAAGCTCTCACACCTAATAGTCATTTGGGCCCTCTAGAAACAAAAATGTTGCAAACAAATTGGAAGTAACATCTGTGAGAGCTAAAAGAAGCAGGAAGCGGACCTGGCTGGATAATAGCATTAGACCACAATGGAGATCAGAAATGTGTGGAAAGGAAGGGGAATGGAGGTAATTGTACAGACAGAAACTGTGATGCAGATCTAAAAACATACAAGAAAAGTCACATTAAGAACTCCACAGCAAAGATTACCCATTGGACACTTCCTATATTAAATAAAAATGGCCAAAACATAGTGCCTCCACCACACCTACTCTGGCCATGGATTGCCCAGCAAAGTGTGATCTTGGTTTGAAAACTGAAGCAGATCCCAAGGGCACTATCAATGTCAGATAATTGCAATTACTGAAGCTTAAGAGTAGGTTTTTGTTGAAGAAAGATCCCAGGGGCACCCCCCCATCCACCCTCCGCAGCCTACCAGGTCAGCCTTAAACTTCTGTGGTAGAGATAAACCTTTGTGTTTTAAGCCATTGATATTTTTTGTGTTCTTTGCTACCAAAGACTAACTTAGCTTAAGACAACTGATTCACTTTGCTTTTCTGGTCAACTTGAGGGTTTCATTACATTGCAGCCAGGGTGTGTGTGTTTGGGCTAGTTTCTTTCTATTGCATGTTTCATTTATAAAATAGAGTAAGAATGAGACCTTTTTCATATGGCTGTTGTCTTAAACAAATGAATTCAAGCCTGTAGAGCACTCAGAAGAATACCTGGGATATAATGAACCCTTACTAGATGATATTTGTCAGCCGCTGCTACCACCACCACGGCTGTTAGAACCACTACCACAAGTCCAACCACTACTGGTACAGCCCTACCAGAGCAGACGTTCGAGCCCAAGTTCCCAGTTCCACCACCTACTCGATTTATCATTTGTTATAATTTCTTTAAACAATTGAGCCTTGATTTTCCTACAAATATTGTATATACATTAGGATCTTTTCTTAACATTTATAAAATGTCAATCAGCATATCGGACTCCCTCTGGTGTCCAGGTGAGTTCATTTTCCAAATATTTTGATAAATTGGTGGCTTCATTTTTGTATTAACTTCTAAAGGCCCATATCTAGCAATTTCTTTATCATTTTCTCCTTCTTTCTTAAACTGATAAAGGCAACCCTGATAATCTCAAACCTTTCAGTTTATCTTTTTGGATAACCTAACACTGTACTTAACAAATTTCATGTATTCTTCAGCCTCAGCAGAGCTCCAAATAGACAATTTTAAGTTTCAACACTTCTGCTATAAAGGATATCTTACAAAGTTGTATGCTAATTTGGAAAACACTTGAAAATATCTGAAATGGTCATAAGTCAGGGAGCCTCAAGGAAAACTTGTTTCAGAAGCTATTCTTCCTACTGTCATGTTCTCAAGGATGGAGAATAATGTTCTCTCTCATTTTCTTACCAGGAACAATTACACAAAAGACAATTTTCTTAGAAAATTGTTTCTTAGACCATCTTAGAAATCCTATAAATTCTGTTTCCTTAATTTTTCCATACCTCTATTCTTTCCACACAAAGCATCTTTTATTCTATGTGTGACATTGATTTTCATTGCAACCTATTTTCCTAAAATCTATAAAATGATTACATAGTTGTTTAGTTACCAAAACAGAGAAAACAAAGCAAAATCATATTTTCAGAAGTGCATCATTCATCATGGAAAGAAAACAGAAAATTTGATTTTAAGTTAGCTCCTCTGTTAGGCTTTTTAGATGTTAAATATTTTTCCATTATTCCCTGACTTTTTGGCCTTCTTTACTTCAATTTCCCTTGAATTCAGTCTATCCTCTACCAATGTCAGAGTTACCTTCATAAGAACTAGATTTGATTATTTCACTTTCCTGAGTCAACCTCTGTAGACTCTCTGACATTAATAGGCTAAAGTGAAATTACTTCCCATGAGCCAGTTGCAGAAATTTTCATGAATTCTCCTCTTCATTTGATCATTGTAATGCCACCTACTTCTTTATTTATTCTCTAGCTCCTCCTCAGCTTCCTTTGCTTAAATCTTAAATAGGGAATGTATATTTTTCACATTATACAGAATGTATATCCTGATCCCTGTCTGCACTGCTCCTTTTGGACATTTTCCCATAAAGATGTCAACTGCTCCCACAGGTATCATCTGGAGCCCTATACACTTGCCCAAATGCCACTTCCATACTTTAAATGATCAGATCAATATCTCCCCACGAGCACCCTAACAGCTCTTCATATTAATTAATCATACCTAAAAGAAAATTAGTTTTTAATGTACCTTTTCCCTTCACCTATTGCCTCACAAAATATCATCTTCTCTTCCTGTCTTCCTTGTATCCATCATCAGCTTCATTAATATCTTCATTAATAATTATAATTTATAATTTTGTAATTATTGTGGAGCTGTGGAATTGGAAAAAGTCTCATAGACCATCCAAGCCGTCCCTCAGGATACATAAATCTCCTTCACAAATTTAATCTCTGGGCAAAGCATCAGTGAATTCAGCAACTGTAGGCTAAATTGTGCATTTTCCTCAGTATGAAACTGTTATCTTCGTCATTCAAAAAGAGTTTAAAACCAATAGGCTAGACTCATCCTTTTCCTTTTTTTCATTTTTCTTTTTTCTTTTTGTTTTACTAATTGAATTTCTCCAGTATCCCTCAAATGAAAACCTTTTCCTCCTTTTACATTGTCCTTAGTTTGGGCTGAACTCATGAAATTCGCCCCTGCACTTCTGCTTCACTGCTTCAGGTATGAGAGCAAGAGATCCAGCCAGTAAGCATTCAAGAAAACTATCTGAGACCCTGGAGAAAGATAAGTTCATATAATTTTCTTTCTGGTTGTATTAGTTTCTTAATGCTACTGTAATAAATTACCAATAATTTTGTATCTTAAAACAAAAAACATTCTTTTATCTTATGCTTTTAGAGGTCAGAAGTCCTAAAATCAGCATGTGTCTTTCCCACAGCCTCTAGGAAGAAGCCATTTGACTCCCTTTTCTAGCTTCCAGAGGCTCCCTATGTTTGTCTCATGGACTCTTCCTCCATCTCCAGAGTCTGCAGTGTGATCTCTTTAAATATTCATATCTCTCCCTCTGTCTCTCCTCCTCCTGCCTATCAAGTCATAACTGGTGAGAAGATGTACTGTGAAAAGGTACTGTGATCTGAACTAATGAAAAGCTGGAAGCTGTGTCTGAGAGGTGCCACAGGTCATCACCAGTGTTTTGGCTCCAACAGTAGTCTGCTTAAATTTTTTTTCTAGTAAATGTTGGAACATTTCTGCTATTAATTCCTGGAACAGAACTTTTTCTATGCCCCATGTTCTAAAGGTGACTCCTACAGCCACATAAATAGATTAGTTATCATTTTCACCAGCTCTTTCTGGATATTCTCTTCTCTAACTGGGGATAGAGCATATGGGATCATCTTCCAGCTCTGAATAGATTATAATTCCTCTAGTGTTCAGGTAGGTTTGTTATTAGTTTTAATATCATTCCCCTAAATTTAAGTCTTTTCTCATATCTTGGAACAGAGTTCTGAAAGCCAGACTTTTGTCCAAGCCTTAGCAACTGAAATAGGCTCAGTTAAGTTCTCTGTGACAGTATTTCCCAACCATTGCATCATTTATGCCTCTGCTTGTTTACTTTATTCATAAAGTGTTTAATATCACTCTCCTTTTTAAGAATACTTGAGAGTTTGCAACAGCCAAACAAAATACGGGCACACCTCATTTTATTGTGCTTTGCTTTACTGCACTTTGCAGAAACTGCATTTTTTTACAAATTGAAGATTTGTGGTAACCCTGCATTCAGCAAGTCTATCAGTGCCATGTTTTCATCAGCATTTGGTTACTTCATGTCTCTGTGTCACAGTTTGGTCATTCTCACAATATTTCAACCTTTTTCATTATTATATCTGTTATGGTGATATGTGGTCATATTATGGCTTGCTGAAAGCTCAAATGATAGTTGGCATTTTTTAGCTATAAAGTATTTTTTAATTAAGATGCACACATTGTTTGTTTGGACATAATGCTACTGCACATTTAATAGACCAGAGGGTAGTGTAAGCATAACTTTTATATACAGTGGGGAACCAAAAATTTTATTTGACTCCTTTTATGGTGATATTTACTTTATTGTAGTGGCCTGGAACCAAACCTGCAGAATCTCTGAGTGTGCCTGTAGCAGCTTAACTCTCTGTCACTTGATTCCTGAAGCTCTGGGGTCTGTCCTCAAAGCTAACTTAAGAGACTTAGCTCCCATATTTCTCTACCTATAGCTTATCTCTCATGTGGGATATATTAGAGCATTTTAACCTCAACTAGTCATTTCGTTCATATTTTCAAAGGTACCATTTGAAAACTGTAAAATCAATTGTGTGAACTAAGAGTCACTGCCCCCTGAAACATGGTCTCCTCACTGGACATAAATGATATCTGTTCATGAAATCTGATAGGTGGCCTATAAATAATTTTAAGTGGTCAAAACTGGCTGAGGCCATGGGACTCAGGACCACAGCTTTATGAGTTCATGTATGAAACCCTTCATCAGTGACTCATCCTTTCCACACAAACTGTTGTAGTCAGGTGAGAGCTCAATGCCATCATAACATAGTAACCTGAAAACTGCCTTCAGATTCTTAGAAAGGGACTAAGTTGCTCCTCAGATGATATTTTAAACATGGTCCTCATTCTTATATTCACATTTGCAATTTGTCACTCCCACCAATAACTAAGCTTCCTGGAAGTTTTCAGTGTTTCAAAAGTGAAGAGACAGTGGAACCCTCAATAACATGTCTTTTGGACAAGAGCTTGTCTCTGACATCAAATTCTTTGACTGCTCTCTGTAAATGCTCCTCTATGCAATAGATCTAAAAATAACATGAGGTTTATTTTTCCCTCACACTGTTCTCAGATCATAGTACAAATTGCCAACACCACGTCATTTATATCCTCATCTCTATTCACTGCTGTAATGGGAACTAAACATGGGAGAACACTGAGGATATTTAGCTGCCCATGCTATTCATCAAAATGCTTGCCTGGAAAAAAAACCTCATTGCTGTGAGAAATAATACTTCAATTTTTCAGACCTCCACTGACAAAAATATCCAGCATTCACAAAATTCAGGAGATGAAAATTAGCAATTTCTCTAGCACCTGCTGTTCAACAATAGTAAGTATTCAGGGGAGTTTGTAATTATCCTTGGAAAATAAATGAGAGGTGGCGACTTTTGCACAAAATCTCCCATGAATTAGGAAATGTCATTTGGTTAAAATAGAATTTAGTAATTGGACTCAGGGCTACATGTATTCTGAACTAATTTAAAATACTTACTTAAATCTGGGGCAAAAATGATAGGCTACACAGTAACTCAAAAGGTCTAAACTCTTCTCTCCAATGTAACAAAAATCCTTTATTGTATCACTGAAACAATTAAGTGAAATTGAAATCTTTGTAAGAATCTATAAACCAAGCAGGAGAGAAAGAAGAAGTGCCATCCAAAAAAACACTATTTTTAAGTGGCTCACTTAAACATTTATAAACTCTGTTTTAAAATCCCAGAAAAGGAATTAGAAAAGGATATTTAATAATGAAGGAAATTTGAAGTCTTTTACATGTCATCAGTGTCATTTGCTGGACATTTGAAGGATAGTTGGGTTGCTCCCAAGATGGACAGTTTACTACCTTCTCAATTTTGTAAATAATAACATAAACAAAAAAAATGTGAATGTTTCTTAAGCAGGTCACTGGTATCTTTATATGTTAAAAGAAAATTTTCTAACTTTTAGTGTTTTATCAATAAGCAATTCACACTTTGTTTTTGATGTGATATTTTAAATATAAAATTCATTTTATGACACTATTAATTTCTGTGTCTTCAGGTAACTCTATCCAAACAAATAAAGGGTAGGTACTGTATCAAGGAATTATTTATATCAAAGCCACTGAACTATTTGGAAAGGAAATCTTTTTTTTCTTTTTGCAATGACAACTTTTTATAAAACTTACTCAATATTGATGTAACTATACAGCATTTTATATGAAAGACATGGCTTTTACATTACAGAATCTGGTCTTTTTATAAGGTATTTATATATAAACAAATTTAGTCTTTGCATTTCTGGTCTCACCTATGAAGTAAGGCAACCAGCAGAACCTTCCCATAGCTTTTTATTACATATTTAAAACATAGATGATTCCTATTCATTATACTCATTAGCCTTCTGAGCTTTCTGGGAAGGCTTGGTAACAAAGCTCGCTCCCTCCAACAGCCTTCTTGTCCACTGTTTTTATGACACCCCCAGCAACTGCCCACCTCATGTCATGAAAAGGAAAATGACTTACAGGAGGATAGTCAGAGAAGGTCCCAACACATGTGGGCATGACAAGAACCACTCCAATGATGGCAGCCTCAACATATTTCAATAATTTGGGGCAATCTTTGAGTTTCTTCCTAGAGTGGCAGTCAGTGTTCTCCTTTAATTCAGCCCACAGTGACAGCATCAATAACACCCATTTTGTAGGCTTCCTGGGGTGACACGCAAAAGGACTTGTCACCTGGACAAACCGGTGGCATGATGCAATCCAGAGCTTCAAGCAGTACAGTTCCTGGGTATTGCCATCTCTACATGTGACTTTCCATTCCTTGAACCAAGATATGTGAGCATTTGCTTCCAGCCTGTGGTACCTGTTTCATCAGAAATTAGCACAGGTCCTGTTGTGCTGGGATTGTAGCCAATTTTTGTAATGTAGGTGCTGACTTTCTTAACATTTTCTTCATATCTCTTCTGGCTGTAGGAATTCATTTTGTTAACACCAACAATTATTTTTTTTGCACCCAGTGTGTAGACAAGAAGGGCATGATCATGGATCTGCTTATTCCTAGAGATACCTGCCTCAAATTCACCAACCCCAGCAACAATCTGGACAGCAGTCAGATTGAGATAAGCCTGTAATCATGTTTTTCAAAAAGTCCCTATGTCCTGAGGCACAAATGATGGTCACATAATACTTGCTGTCTCAGATTTCCACAGGCTGATATCAATGGTGATACCATGCTCATGTCTGTCCTTCAGTTTATCCAAGACCCAGACATTCTTGAAGGACCCCTTTCCTATCTCAGCAGCCTCCTCAATTTTTCAATGTTTCTTTTGTCAGTCCACCACATTTGAAGATCAGATGGTCAGTAGTGGCAGACTTGCTCAAATCCATGTGGACAATGATGATGATGTTGATAAGAAATTTTCCTTTTCCCCATTTTGGATTATATTTAGTATTGGTTTTCATTACATCTGTGCCTTGATGATAAAACTATTGTGAAAAAGCTGGAAAATAAATCTTTATAATCCTTGTGGATTCTACCTGTGGCCTTCAAACAATACGTTACTCATGATCTGAAGTGTAAAGGTAGAGTTAGCTTTTATCTTGTTTGGAGCTGTTCAATCTTATCTCCAGGAAAGTCTGGAACCATGGTACTAAACTTGACCAAGAGAGGGATTAAGAATGCTAAATAGTAGGAGTCCTTAGAATTCACCCAAATCTCTGGAGAAGGCACCCTGTGCTACATTGTTATTAAAAATCTGTAAATGTTATATGTACTTTTTTTTCTGTTTATATAGTCATCTTATATGTAAATTGTGCCTAATTTCCCTTGAGCCATATAACTCACATATATTTTGATGGTACTTTTGAATTCTCTGCTTTGCCTTTATGCAGACCTTTATGAGTCCTTCCAATTTCAAAGCCCGTGTAATAGCTGCATTTGGCACTGTGGAAGGACGAATTAGATTATCCTTTGGGGCAAGTTTGGCTGCTAAGCCACACCTGGTTTGAGGTCACACGAACTTATAGCAAGAAAGCTGGAGAAAAACTAAATTTGTTTTTGAAAAATCTTACAGCAAATTGCTCAAAAAATTCTGTATTTTGGATTCCTTGGGCTGTTTAAGGAAAATTAAAGGAAATAATAAACAACCCAAGGAAAAGATTCTATTTGTTATGCAGAGACATGATTCTAAAAGGTAGTCAGGAAGACACATCATCCTTAATACTAAGTGGGATTCTTCTGAGGCTGCAAAAATGTTAAGAAAGCTAGTGCATTTGGATTCATTTTATGATACCAAAGTATCCCTAATTTTACACTTTGATCAAGTGCTCTGAATGGTATGATAAAAGGTATTCCAACTGCTTGGACTCCTGACCCTGCCATTGGGAGAGCAGGATAATTTGAGGGACGCTGTTAGCTCAGTTACGCAAATGGGATTAAATTGTGAGAAAATAATTAAAAATATGTTGATAACAGAAAACAAGGCTAAAATACTGAATTACTTTGGGACAATTACACCAGTAGAAGGGTACATGTAGTTTATTTAAAATTAAATAAAATAGGAGATAGATGAAGTAGTTATGAAAATTTTAATAGATTTCTAGTCAATATTAGGTGGTCTAGTGAAGAGAACATAGTCACTCAATTTCTGTAGTCTAAATGAACTTGAAAATGTGATAGTAGCATCTCACTACGCTGATGGACAGTGCCTGTAATGGGGTTGGTGGGGGGGAACTGATGAAGGGGTAGTTTAATAACCATAATATTGCACATGTAATTGTAGATTAATGATAATAAAATAAATTATATATATTAAAAAAAGAAAATTTGATAATGACACAAATATGAAAGCTATGGCCTCTTCAGAGAAAGTGCTGATTAAAATGGTATGAAGTAAAAGAGAACTATGATTCTGAGTGAGGGGTTGGTTATGGTCTCTTGATACAGGAGTGGGAGGGGCCCAAGATTATTTGCATTGATAAGAAGTCAATGGCCTGAGGGTAATAGGGAAACAATTGGAACCCAAATTTGCTAGTGAAATTGTTAATAAAAAGTTAAGGAATGTTAGGGAATAGAGTAAATCAACTCTGGAAGTCTTAAATGTAAAAATGTGACGCAAAGTAGAAATTTATGAGGGGGAGTATTGTATACCAATGCATTATCCTTACCCAAAGGTATTATAGGAATAGATGTGATGGCTGAATGGAGGACTGTTTTCCATGCTTTAACCTCTAAGCAACAGAAAATCATGCCAATCTCCTCTTCACTTGTTTATATGTGGTATGCTAGATGATGGTATCTTCAGAATTACCTAAATGCACCCAAATGCTTAATTGAACACAACATAGAATATTTGGGTGTAATTAAGAAATGTTGGCTTTATTTAAGGATATTTCAGTATCTCCTAAACTAGTGCCTAAAAAATATTGTCCATTATTCCAGTATTATCTGTGAGGAAAGCTGATGAATCCTAGTGTTTAACTGTAGGCTATAAAAGATTAAATAAAGTTTTGCTTCAACAGTATGCTGTATCCAATATAGTCTTAACAATTCACACAGTAACACATGTTAAATGTAATCAGTATTTGTTGAATAATTTGGTTACCACATCTGAGAATTTTACTAGTCCTTTTCACAAAAGTACAGGGGAAAAGATGAATTTTAATGACATTATATACAACAGAAGACACTCTTAGAGTTTCAAAGAATTCAGTCTGAGAGCTTACCCAGTCTACTCCTTGGTGTGGTACGACCCCAATGCTCAAACAATATGTGAACGTCAGACACTTGTACTCCTTATGGCATTGGAGGAACTAGATAAAAATGGCAAAACAGTAGAGTTTTGTACCAGTTCTTAGACAGTGGCCAATGGATTGACAATATGGTTTGAAAAATTATTTTTAATAGTTAGAAGATAAAAGGAAGCCCTGTATGGGGAACAACTGTTAGAAAAAAATATATGGGTTTGGAGAGGGAGAATCAGAGTTGTTGTATATAATGAAGCATGTATATAATGAAGTATGTGTGTGTGTATGAGTATACACACATACACACAGTCAAGAGTGGAACTGGATGCAAAAATGATGTTCTTTTTCTTTGGAAGTGATCACCTGAGTACATGGGGTCAGTGGTCATGGAGTCATTCAGGCACAGGAAATAGCCAAGAAAAGATGTACCCCACTGTCTTCAGAAACTCGAAGATATGACTAATATTTGCTCTATTTCTTCAAGAGGACCCTCAGAATCTAAAATCACCTAAAAGCACTGTGAGGTGATTTGGGCTGACCTAAAGCTGGGGTTTCACAACAACCCCAGTGATCTTTGAGTGTATCTACAGGGAGCTCTTAGGAACTACTCATCCACTAGGTAGTAAAGAGGCAGGGCTGTTAATCTCAGCTTCAACGGGTGACAGGAAGGAACAGACATCCTACTGTTCTTTGAGAACTGAAATACATTCAAGAAAACTGTATGTGGGATTGACAATTTGCCATATAATATTCTGTTGAGAAGGTCAGCTTTTCTGGTTCCAAGATATGTTCTCAAACTGTACACAATCAGTAAACTCACTGGCAACACATGCTTGGTGAATAAGATAAAACTGCCTGAAACACCCTAACATAGTTGAGTAAAACTGCTCAAGTCTAGGATTCATTAGATTATCCAAACTTTTTTCTAAAGAAGAGAGGTAAACTGAGGAAAAAGACTTATGGGTCTATATTGCCATTTAGAATGAATGTTATTTTACAAGGAAGGTAAAGGATAACAATGCCCCATATAAAGGATGTCGTTTTAGAAAATGGACTTAAAAAACATGGCAGGTTGTTAGCATTCTAGGAGACAAAGTTGGGAAACAGCATGCACACCGACCCAAGAAGGATTGTTTTTATGTATGCTCTTTTAGATGGAATTGGCAACAACTTAGGAAATATGGTCTTTAACCTTGGCAGAGGAAGGCACAAGGAATGAACCTGTGGGAACCTTTTGGTGCCAGTAGGTTATAAGAATACATTTATGGAGACTATATTTTATATAAATGTTCTTTTAACTACCAAGGCACCATGAATAAATTAAAAATAAAACTTATCCAATAGTGCAATTAATTAGCCCTGACACCTTTTAAACTTGTCTGGGATTTTTACCAGAAGAGATAAAATGGAGATTATTTAAGCAAAAGTCCTATTGGGAGTCTATGTCAGTATGAACTTTCAATATGAAACAGGAGATCTGAAATTTGGAATCTGGAATTAACTGAGAGTTGGCCCTCTGAATGATTTAACATCTATGACTATACTGGTGTCAATGGCCAAATATACTGGGAGATTGAATTGGTAGCTTTACAAAATGCTGTTCAATGGAAGATGACTGGCCAGAGACAATACAGATTTATTTAATAATTAACTATTACATTAAATTAATAGACATACTTTTCATACATTTCAAATTTCACCCCCAAAAATAGGTAAGGGAGTTGTTAAGTTTTACACAATACTCAAGTATGCATTGATATATTTGGTAAATTAAATGCCTTTTTGAAAAGCAATACCTAGATGTCATTGTGTGATACAAAAGATTAGTATTCTGGGGCTTGTTCTTGGGCTTTTTCTATTTCATATGTGTATTAAAAGATATAAAATGAAGAATGTTGATGTTGAAGCATGTGTAATTAAGAAAGCTAGATCAAGGGACAGGGAGTTGACTGTCTAAGAACAGAGTTACTCTGCAGCTTTTTGGTGTTTTGCTTTTTATTTTAATGCCTATAACTAGAGATGCCTAGAATCATATTACTGACCTAGGGCCAAAGGGGGATGAAATTCTTTTATCGGTGATTTAAAATACACTGAGTAATGCTCAAAACTCCTCTGAAAGTATTATGTGCATGCAAACTTGTGGCTTGCTACCTTGAGACCAAGGTATCTATGGCATATCTTGGTGGTTCATAACCCAAAGATAAGGCACATCCCCTACAGCTGAGAATAGACTGTAGAAGCTAGAAATCTTGGGTCTCTAATGTTTAAATTTGCTTTCTTTCTCCTGCTCTTTCTTGCTGTAGCATGTCCTTTACCTTTTTTAAAGTTATACCTGAATATCCTCCTGGAGTCTTGTGAGTTCTTTCAACTACCTTTTCTTGTGAAATTGCTGCTTCTTACAAAATGTACTGTGTATGCTGTATTTTTCCTCTTGTGTTTTGGAGATATTTTTCAAGTTAGTGGTAGATAATACAAATCATTAGTCTAAACATTTAGAAAGAAGGTCATGAAAAATGATCAATGTTCTTGATTTTACCAGAACAGAGTATGAATAGGATTCAAGCAGTGATGGATCAAGGAAGGAATGACCTTGGAAGCAGTCTGTCCTCGATTCCGGCAATAAGAGGATACTTTGTGTGCAGAGAAGTCAAAAAAATAACAAAACTGATGAAAAGTTGTTTTTCTTTTTATCTTCACCTTGCAATATCAATTTTAAGCAAGTTCTGTGAGAAATTACTCTTTCCTCCTGTGGTGGTCCCACCTCCCACGTGGTAAGCATTTGATTCTATTCCTTCCTATGGCATTAATTTAATTAGTCATGCCATCTTAAAATAAGTCATTTTTCTTCCCTAGGATCTCTGTTTCCTTACAGATGAAAAAGTGAGTCACAGCAGTGAGATTTCAGAGCCTCTTCACACCAAGCATTCTAAAGTATTTTGTGTTTCAAAACTCAGGGAAATTCAACTCAGAAGAGATGCACCAGAACATTGAAATGATTTTTATTCTTTCCCGCACATTAATGTTTTCACACTAAATAACTAGAACACCAAAGTCCATACTTTCTAAATGTTACTATTTTCACACCACAGTTGAAAGAATTAAGAAAGCCAGTGTAGGTCAGAACTATGTCCGACTTCATTTACTTATGAGTTGGGTTTTGTGCTGAGCGATTTGAGATACAAAAAATGTGTAACAGATAGCTCTTATTTTATATGTCCATACAGGTGACAGAGATAACCTTCACCATGAATTTAACATAAAAGTGGAAAGTAATAGACATAGAAAATATCCAGGTAATATATAATGCTGATGTATTAAAATTTTCCATGAAATAGAACCAATAGGATATATATATATATATATATATGACATTGGAAGAGGGAGAGGGAAAGGATGACAGAGACAGAGACAGTGACAGATCTGTTATAAGGAATTGACTCACACAATTATGCAGGCTGACAAGTCCCATCTTAAATCTGAAGGCTGGAGACCCAGATATGCTGATGATTTTGTTCCAGTCAGAGTCTGAAAGCCAGAGTACCAGGAAAACCATTGTGTACCTCTACTCCAAAGGCCAGCAGGCTTATGACCCAGGAAAAAACAAAGTTTCAATTTGAATCTGAAGCCAAGAAAGAAGAGATGGTCCTGCTTGAAGGCAGTCAGTGAGGTGGAATTCCCTTATTTAAGTGAACCTTTTTTGTTCTACTAAAGCTTTCAGCTAATTAAACAAGGCCCTCCCACTTCAGAGATGGTGATATATTTTACTCAGTCTATTGATTTAAAAGTTAAGCTCACCCCAAAATACCCTTACAGAAACACCCGTAGTAACGTTGGACCAAATATCTGGATACTCCATAACCCAATCAAGTTGACACATAAAATTAGCCATTACAACTGGTATGTAATTACATGAGAGTTTTATTTACTATTGACCTTAGTCGTGTGAAATAAATGGATATTATTCTAAACAGAAAGGGATATTTAAGATGTAGGATCTCTTCTATGGGCAGGTTAAAAGTTTTGATTTGCAAAATCTCTTTTGAGAGACTTGCATAGGAATACCTCAGAGGTATTGAAGGCTCAGTTCCAGACAAACACAATAAAGTGAACATTGCAATAAAGTGAGTCAAATGAATTTTTTGTTCTCCGGTATATATAAATGTTCACACTAGATTGTAATCTGTTAAGGGTACAATTGCATTGTTTTCAAACAAAATATTATCTTGATTAAAAAGTGTTTTATTGCTAAAAATTACTAACCATCACCTGAACTTTCAGCAAGTTCTACTAATCATTACCACAGATCACAATCACAAATAATGAAAAAGTTTGAAATAGTGTGGGAATTACCAAAATGTGGCACAGAGACATGAAGTGAGAAAATGCTGTTGGAAAAATAGCACTGACAGACTTACTCCATGCAGGGTGGCCACACATCTTCAATTTGTAACCAATGTAATATCTGCAAAGCACAGTAAAACAAAGTATAGTAAAATGAGGTGCACCTGTACACAAATCCCAGAGCTTACCTTTTTTTTTCCAAGCTTACCAGAGGCTATGTGTGCAAATAGACGTGGAAAACAATTAAGTCAATGTTTTTTGCCATTTCACCTTGACATAAGAGACAAAACAACTGTTTTTCTCTTACAGGATTATCACTATTTCCTAACATTGTTGAAACTAAGCTTGGTGACTCATATAACATTTCTATTATATTAAAAAAACACGTATATTACATCCAGCTTCAAGAATGAGTCGTATCAGCAACAGCAGTTCCTGTGACAAAGCAATGAAGAAAGCTTCAGTTTGATATTTGGTCTCATTTTCAGTCATCAACAGGATTTTTCATTAGTTAATTTTTGGAGGGTTTTTTTTTTCCAATTTGATTTCAAATATGTCTTTTTATAAAATGTGTCTCAGTCCTGAAATAAATTTCCTGTTTGAAAAACTATTTAAAGCAGGAAGCGCTAAAAATTGTTAAACATCTTTCCCCAATTCTTGAATTTAACTATTTTATTAAGAATTTGTTTCAGCACTTGGATTAAGCTATTTTATTAGGAGTTTTTAAGTTGAGATTTTTGTCTCTAATCTATTTGTTTTAATCATTACAGAATGAGTCTTCTTAACAAGTGTCAGATTTTTTACCAAGGATCAGAACAATTTCTATATAGGAAGCTGTTTATAGAGAGAGGCATTTAAGATTTACCTAAAGTTAGGAGGTTAAATGTTCAGAAATTTTATCATCTTTGAATTACGAAGGACAGAAAGAGTTTTGCTGTAATTTTAAAAATTTTAACTAAGTCAAAAAGTGAAGATCAACTATTTTTTATGATTTCAAAACCAGTTCCCTTTTTATGATTTCAAAACCAGTTCCCAAACATCCCCCATGTATCCATTTGACAGATTACAGGCTTTTGAAAGAAAATCTTCATCTCTAGAAATTTCTTCCTTGTCTCAAACCTATTCATGCATGCTTTACTTAAATAGAATCTTCTTTTCCTCTTCAAAGCGATTAATTTCATTTAAATACCATATATATATGTTTTGGGTAAATCTACTAATTTCATTTTTGAACAATTCAGATTCCTTTAGCATTACTTCATATCTGTTAGGCAGAACCCGGGCCCAATTTTCACCACTAAATTTATTCATGGTACAGTTGAATACTACGTAATTGAGTACTTAGCCCATTTTTCCTAATTATTCTTTTAAGAAAAAAATATTTCCTTAAAAATAGATTTTTCCTGGTAAATTTGATTTTTATTTGATCAAATAGTCATTCTAAATCCAATTCTCTTTTCTTATATGATTATTTTTACTTTGAAATAAATAATGTCGTTTGATAAATTATTTTAAGTGGACTAACATTAAAAAAACTGATGGGTTATTTGAAAATGCTAGCAAAAATGGATTTATGTATTAATATAAAAGGACCACAATTATTAAAAATTAAAAAAAATAATTTCATTAGCTATAAAAGTATAAAATTCTTTCCTCTTTAGGGGAAGAATAAAAAATATTTGCATATTTTAAAGTTAGCATTATAATGCTTAATGCTTGGAATTATTTTTAGATAATAAGACTAAATATAATTTAAGAATATGGAACAGTGATTGTAATTTTTAAATATTCTTATTTAAATTTTAGTCTGCTCTTATTCAGTTATTGTTCTTGGAAATGTGTAGCACTCATTGTATCTTAACAATTGAGATGTGAAATTTCTTATCTGCTTTTAATATGAGGATTAGAGGAAATTCTAGTTTAAAATTGCACATAGTAACAATGATAAAAACTGAACTTATCCAATATATTTATACCACTGTAGTTGAAGTCTGGGTCATTAGGAGATCTGATGGGTACTTTAATTAGTGACACCCTTATCTTAATGATAAAACTATTAGTAACTTCCATATAAACAGGTCATGGAAAGCTATTAATGAAAATAAAATATTCAATATTACCAATTTTTAGTTTACTTTTATCCTGAAACTGTTTTATGTTTTCATTTGCTTTACAACTTACTGAAAAGTTTATTAACAAAAGAGAATAGATACTAAGAAAAATTAAACAAAATTGCCTGTAATGTTATAGGAAGTTGCAAGAGTGAGCTTTTCACCTTTAAAACCAACACATAATATTTAATATTACTATGAAAGTGTAGAACAGAACTCAACCATTCATAAATTGAAGCCAAACTTTTTAATATAATGGGATAAAGCCTAAGAAATTTGGGAGATAAGATTCTTCTTTTTAATGTTCAGAAACTTTTATGTTTCAGTTGAAACAGAAAAAGCCTGTCCATTTTTGTCCATTTATTTTCAAAGATATTATGTTTCCTAATTTCAATTTGTAAAACAAAGGAGATCACAGGCATACTATATTTAGTCTAATAAAATAAGCATAGCACATTTAATTACATTTAGAATATCATGTGAAACAAAGTTGTCATTATATATTACCTATTAATTATGCTTCATTATTGTATGAGATAAATAACAGTAACATGGTAACAATTCATGATATGAAACATCAAATTGTTTTATTCATGTTTTTCCCTATTGAGTTGTCAGCACCTGCATGCATTTCTGTTCAGAAGTAAAAAACCAAAAATTCAATTTTTCCTGAGGTATAGAAGAAATAGCAACGCGAGATACCTTCTAAACTTTCAGGGATATAAATTAATATTATAATAAATCCATAACACTGCAATGTTGTGGTATATAATTCATTGAATTACCAAATATGTTTATTATGTATGTTTTACTACAAATCACCTTTAGTTAAGGTAAAATAATTAAGATGTGAGAGCCTGCATGTACAAAAAATGCAGATATGATTTTTTAATATACAAAGAAAGTTAAAGCAATAAAGGCTTACAATAGAAATTAGAATAATGTGTTATTTATAAAGGGAAACATTTTATCTATGGTTTAGCAACTTATTACCTGATTGTATCCTCACTTAATATATTAAGTTTAATGGTTGAAACTGAAACAAGAATAAGGGCCTCTTTGTCATAATTGATCCTAAATCCAGCAGCTATACTTTAGATAGTAATATTAAGGATTGGATTGGAAAGAAATTCATACATACTTATTTCTCTCTAGTTAGTATGAAGAAAAACATATTAAAAGAAAAGGAAAAAATGTCTAACATTTTTCTGTTTCAGCTGTTTGGTGGATTAGAGTTATCTGTAGGAAATACTACTTTACAGAGATTGGAAGCAAGTTAATTTATTCTGGTATTGGCTGGGCTTATTGATTACATAAAGCATTTTTGTATATAAGAATTTCAGCCTAACATCTTACTTACTTATATCTACTGCATTCCTATTCACACTTTTATTTAAAATTAGTTTGCTAACATACTGTTACTGTATTTTGTCACTATAAACCCATACCTTAAAATACTATAAATAACAACAAAAAGTCAATGGAACCAGTGAGAAAATTACACTTTTTCTTAAGGTTGAAAATGACTTCTTTTATTATAAAAATTAATTTGATGCAAACCTCAATTGAAATAAAGACTTTTCCTGAGATTAAGACTTGAATAATATTTTAGAAGCATACATAATAATGGAGTTCATATAAAACCTTAATTATAATGTTTACAAACTAAGCTCAATAATATACAAATCACCATCTATGCATTAAAAAATATACATTGTAATTACATCCAATGAGGCCACTGCATAGATCCAACTGGGTAGCTATTTCCAAAGTGCAGTAATCATCACATCCTTTAAATAGTAGGAATAGAAAATAGAATAATTTTATTGCACAACACACGTTCCATTTACAATATGATGTTATTTTCAAGTTGATGCTTCTCTTTTTATTTTCAAAATCAAAGAACAATTTTATTCTAAGCATAAAATAACCTTTTGTTGAACCATATCACATAATAATTTGGACTGTCATGAAGAGAAATTGACTAAGTGTAAATTTTAAGTATTTCCAATTTAAATAAAACATAATGCCTTTTTGAAAGAAAAGTTCTATACCTTCTAGAAGAAAATTTACTTTCATTTTCACTATAAGTACTATAAAGAGGAGTAATTGTTTAGTAAAGTTATTATTTTCTCTTGATTGAAATCACAGCTAAATACACATTCATGAAATGAAAAGAGTGAAGAAAATGCAATGCTGTCTCAATACAGAAAACCTTGTAATATTTGTGATAAAATACCAAAAAATGTGCCAAAATGTTTCACTTTTTATGCTATAATGAAGTTGTTGATTTACAAATTGTTTACAATTCACCATATTTTGAAAATTAGTTATCTACTGTATAAATCATGAGACCAATTGTTAGAGCTTCAGCTAAGCCTTGAAAATTTACACTTACAAGACCAAGGGCAGAGCATGGAGGTAAAAAGTCTTATGCAATTAAGAAACAAGTTTCTAAGAAACAGAATCATCTATCAAGTTAATTTCATTTTTGTGTTGAAATTAACCCTATCATTCTAATCAAATAATAACTGAAATTTTAATCATAAAAATAAAAAGTGACATGATAAAGGGCATAACAGAGACAGGTGAAAAGCATATCTAGCATAAACTAGATGCTAGAGTGGAAGAAATTATCTTAAAATCAGAAAAGGTAAATCAAAATATGGAAAAACAAAGTGAAATGTAAGTCAAGATATGCACACATGGCATTGTATGCCTAGCTTTAATGCTCACCTGGAAGAAGAGAATGAGAACAAAGTAGTTTCAAGAAAGGTAACAACTGAAAATTAATTCTGAACTGTAAAAGAAAGTCTTGGATCTTTAGGGTCCAGAAGCATGATTTACAAGCAGGAAAAAAAACCCTGAAAATAATGAAACAAAAACATCCCAAAACACTTGGGCAAAGAGGTCTTAAATAAAACAGAGAGAAAAAGCTGATTATCTACAAAGGAAAAATATAATTCTAACGACAAACCTCAGAATCAAGAAATAAATGCCAAAAGCCAGTGAAATATTGTCTTCAAAGAATAGAGGAATAGTAACTGTTAATTTGCAATTGTTTGCTTAGGTGAACTATAAATTGAGAAAAAATTTCAAATAAGTTTTTCTTTAAGTTTTATTGTTGCAATATGGACACTTGAAAGATTCTAATGAAAAGTATGGATTACTCTGGAGAAGTATATGAAGATTTGCACAATTAGATTTGTGTAAGCCCTAAACCCTCTTTGCTATGGAGTGTGTAACCCTTACCTGTGAATCAAGCTACTGCAGTGTGTACCTTTGTCACTTTTAAAATCCTTTATGGTATATACTTCCTTTCCATTTGTTTTAATCAATTGTGCTGATTTTGTTAAAGGCATCATCCATTACATCACACTCTCACGATATTTTTCTTACATTTTTCAGGTGATTCAATGGCACTCTATAAACGTCAATTAACTCAAATAAAGAATGTCTGCCCTAGACCCATATGTAGACATGCAGAAACATACTCCTTAAAAGCCAGACTATATAATTACTGGTTTTAGTGGGAGATATTATTTATATGTTATCCTCCATTACTAGTAATACTTTTTGACATTCCAAAACATACATTTCTATAAAGTTTTGTTTCTTAATGATAGAAATTTATATGCACCAGTGTTCTTCAGCTTTTGAGTTCATATGCAACTCAGTATGGCAAAAAAAATCTATAAAGCCATTTCCTTATACCTGTTGAACACATTTTTAAATTGTATGGACCACACATATGTATGGTCTTTGGTGCAATAATCTTCACTCTAATATCTCCACCCAAACTGATCAGGGGGTGACAATTGCATAATTGTTGATGACACTAACTCTGGGAACAGATTGCCTACCTGATTAGAATCTTAAAGTCACCATTATCTTACTATTTGAAGGAAGTTACTCTGGGAACACATTGCCTGCCTTATTAGAATCTTAATGTCATCATTATCTTACTATTTCCTTACCTTACTAGGAAATACAGCTTCAGTTCTTAGATATAATTTTCCCTCTTTGAATATTTAGCATTACTTTTCCCACTTGTAAATAAGGAATATTGATAGTAAAAGTTCTTAGAGTTTTGTTAGCATCAAAAATTCAAATATTATTTATATCACTTAATACTGCAATCAAGAAAATACCCCAAGACTGTAATCGCCCATTACTACTAGTTTAAACACTTAACCACTCATATTCTATCTCAGTTGGAGGAAGAGGTCAGTTATTTCAAAATAATATTAGTGTTGACTATGGGACAGAATGTGTGAATTACAAAGGTAACAGCATTCAACTAAAT
This sequence comes from Smutsia gigantea, assembly GCA_032199065.1. NCBI lineage: Eukaryota > Metazoa > Chordata > Mammalia > Pholidota > Manidae > Smutsia > Smutsia gigantea. Next base: position 349,022 of record JAVSCE010004290.1, read on the forward strand.
TTAAGAGTAAAATGTTTTCAGAAAAATATTGAAATATTACTTAAATTATTAATATTAAATATTAATAATATTAGAATGAAATAAATGTGTTATAATTTACATATAATGCAAGGGCATTGCACATAAAATTTCAAATCATAAACTTGAATTTTCTTTTGCTTACGCAAGGAACTGCAATTAAACTACAATGTTATCTGAAGTCCTACAGAATTTAAACACTGCATATCGAATTATACCCCAAGCTAGGCTGAGAGAAACTGAGCAAACTGTCAGTTTTGAACAGAAATTACTTGTCTGCTGGAAACTTCCGCTTGTTTTCCAAAACCAAAAGGCAAAATCATATAGAATTCTGTCTACTATAAATATGGAATTGCTGGCTTTAAAATAAAACAGATTGCCTGTATTTTAATATTTAAACATTATTAATAAGCATATCCATTGATATAATTTTATGTAACAAATACAATGCACATATCATACTAAATTTATGTACTGGATTTGTTCATAAAATATGAGAAAATAAACATGAATATTTTAGAAGGGTTTTGTGGAAATGTAATACATAGAAAGATTAAAATATTCATAGTTTCCAGTTTCAATGACAGATATAAAATAAATCATGAAATTCTTAAAAATAATAGAGACCATCTTAGTGCTCCAAACCTACTTATATCAGGACATTTCAGATTTTAATATAAATGCAATGTGTACTATAACACAGCCTACAGAAGGCATTTAATTACTGTGAGGAATTTCTGCAGGACAAATCTCAAAATATACATTTAAAGGACTATATGCCAAAATAATTTGAAATCATGGTCAACATATTTCACTACATTCCATGTGAAACATAATTTAACTTGTTCTAGATCATTAAAATCATTATTATGAACCTTATTTTCTCTGTTACACTGGGCACATTCTCAAAGGGAAAAGAGGAATAAAGGACATTACCCACTTTATTCAAGAGCTTCAGACTACAGGATGTGGGAGATTCAATGTCTTTTAATACTAATGAGCTAGGGCATAAAAAAACTGTGCTGTCTTGATCAAAAATGGGTTTCATATCAACAGAACTAAAAGGCAGCCTACAGTATAGGAGAATATATTCATAAACAATTTTGGATGCGGTTAACATCCAAAATATATAAAGAACTCATATGTCTCAACACACACACACACAAAACAAATGAACTGATTAAAATGTGGGCAGAGGATCTGAATAGTCATTTTTCCAAAGAATACAGATGGCCAACAGATGCGTAAAAAGATGTTCCACATAGCTAATCATCAGGGAAATGAAAATAAAAACAACAGTGAGGTATCACCTCACACCATCTAGAATGGGCACTATTCAAAAGACATAATAACAAGTGTTGGAGAGGATAAGAGGGCACAAAAAATCTCAATCAAAATATAAGATGGTCGCAGGGATAGTAGAACAGCAGGGAGAAAATAGACAATGACTCTGCAACATCTTCTTATGTTGACATATAGTAAATGCACTAGTTGGGGTGAGGATTTAATAATGTGGGTAACTGTTGAACCACTGTTTGTATACTTGAAACCAATATAAGATTATATTATCAACTATACTTCAGTAATAAAGATAAAAAAAAAAATGGGTTTCATAGACTCTCTCCACTTGGATCTCTTTCTTATTATTTTATTATGGACCATGGAGATAGCCTTTTAATTTGTCTTAAACTATCTCCATCTTTCTTGTTCCCTCTCTTTCTGCACTTAAACTTCTAAAATCCTGTTGTCACTGTCATATTTAAAAACCATCTGTCCCTGTCGCATCTGCATCAATGTTTAGAGCAATGAGCACTTAAAATGGGATGGACATCCTATAGGATGTTTGAAATCTCATCCATTGGGGGCATAAAAATAATCTGAATATTTTAAACATTTATTATGATAGATAATTAAAATTTGCTAATATTTAACATATGATGTGCAGTTTTTATTACTGAGTATAAAAACAGTCCATAAGACCAAGTACAAATATATTAGCCTTTCCATTATTTTTAACCTTATCTCTAACCTGGTCTACCAAAGAAGTGTTAATAGACAAATTAGTCCACTCACTACCCTAAACATTCATTCTATTTTTCTAAATACTATATACTAAGTTTGTTATTCCCCCCCATGAGGATGCTCTCTGTTATATGCTAATTTCAAAACAAAATTTAAATCCCAATTTCTATGTAAAACAGCAGTTGGTTATGCTTTATAAGTGAAAAAGCTCTGACTGTATGCAATCATACCTGTTGCTTATACTGGTGTTTTTGGAGTTGTATTAGGTCACTTTATTGAATATCATGACATGAATCATCTTTGTCCAGTGAGGCTGTAAGTCCCAGAAACAACACACTAAAATGGGCTGACCACTGAAATTTCTGCATCACTTAATATGAATGAATGAAATACTTACAGGTTTCCTATAATCATGTCAAATTATAGAATTAATCATTGTTTCCAGACATTTTTTAGTTATCATTACATGTACTTGTGTCACTCAATTAAACCACCTAAGACTGACTCTATTCTTTAGAAACCCTAGAACATTTGCTAGGAATTGGTGTCATGAAGCTAATGCTTCAGCAATTAAACACATTAAATTTTACTAAAGTTTATTTAAATTACCAAGTTTCCTAATATTTCCTTTGTAGTATTTTTTCCTAATCTATGAATATCCTTTAAGTGAAATAAAGACAGCAGCTTCCCATTCCCTCAGCCATGATCAATGATTCTCACTTAATTCTGAAGAGACTTTTCTTATTCTCATTTTTGTCAATTAATTATTTTTATCAATTAATAAAGTTTTATTGAATATCCTTTGCCATTATCTTAGAAGACAGTACAACATAGTGACCCATCTCTTATTGACTATGTTATGTTCGGCTAGTTATTTATCCTTTTTGAAACACAGAGGCGTTTGCACATATATATTCTAATACATGTTAGTTGTTACTTCACAATCTCTATTCAAACACTCCACACAATTTATTTAATTCAACAAAAACTTTTGAATGCTTTGTGCCAAGAACAACTTTAGTTGCTGAGGATTCATCAGTGAATAGTTATACCTCTGAACTCCTGCAGTGTATATTTTAATGGGAGAGGCTTTTGTGTACGTGTATGTATGTTCCATCATGATTACAGTTAAAAATTAAAATAAAAACAAGCAGACTGTGAGTGGGGCACCACTTTGGAAAAGGTGATGGAAGGACTCTCTGCAGTGACATTTCATTAGCAACTTGGAAGGAGAGTGAATCACACATGTAACTGAGGGGAAGTATGTTCTAGGCAGAGGCTGACAAGTTGCTGACCTGGAAGGAGGAGTATACACAGGGGGAGAGGAAGGAGGCAAACTGGAGAACTAGCCACAGTCTGTATCACAGATATGGGACCACTTGTGGACCACAGGAAGGATCTACAAGGGCTTAAATATGATAAAATAAATTATTTTCTCCAAATATGGGACGCCAGAGGATTTCTCATAAATAACCTTACTAAGGCAGCACTGGATTAGATTTAGAGTTATTTTTAAGTACTGTGATTACTTAAAGAAGTCCTCATAGCAAGAAAAAAGCAGTTAAAAACTCCTCTTTATCACTTTAAACATGAAATCCACTTGCTGAAATTTCAGTTGGTTCCTTTTGTTTTAGGCTCAGGTAGGTGGAAATTACTTGTCTTGTATATTGATCCTCTTTATATAAAGGAGTTTTATTTGAGGCATTTCCATGTATTTTTTCCTTTGTCTGATTTGGTTTTTATCCTCTTTTATATTTTCTTTACTTTTAAAGGTAGGAAATACTCGAGGTTAATAAAATTAATTTGTAGTGTTTGGTTTTGTTTTAGAGCATAGCTTTCATTCTTCCACACAGAACTAACTATGACAAGAATTAAGTATCACTCATTGAAATTTTAAGGGTTATGTTGAGGATAAGTTATGATTTTTATGACTAGAATCTCTGTCAGAGCAACTGTGAGATTTGTGGAACTTGCTTTATATAGTGTCATCACTCTTTTGCAAATACATAAAGTTTATGTTCACACATAAATATACTTAAATATCAGTTTGTTTAAAAGTAAACTAGTTTATTCGATCTCTAATTACTTATTAAATATTTACTATGTTCAAAACACTGTTCTAGGTGCTGGAGATGGAGTGAGAAACAACAAATTTCTTAGCAGGAATTACGTATTTTATATTCCAAAATATACTGGAACTTTTTTCTTCTACTTTTTTTTTTTTTTTTGGTGACAAGCATCTATAACATTTTTTTCAGGTTTTCCTCAATTTATCTACAAATTGAACTAATGAACATAAACCTCATTGGTTATATTGATGACAGTACTCAATAAAACATATATTGCATCCAGAAAGTTCATTTCTCACAGAATACATCACTGTCTCAAAAACTAGCACTCTAAAGTAATGCAAAAGTGTTATGATTCTAAAACTTTTCTATTCAAGACAGCTTAAAATTTGTGTAATTCATATTTGGTCTTGATTCTCTACATGTGATAGTCTATTGAATTGGTTAAACATGTTAACACATTCTAGGGCTTTATGGAGAAAAAGCCCTGGTCTGTTTTTTTGGGACATATCCTGCACTTAAAACTTAATCAATAGAAAAAATATTATGGAAACAGGTTTTGGAATTTGCTAGCTAAAGATTATGAAAACTTGCCTTTGTCCTTAAGCAGGTAGTTGGCACCATTCTGCACTGTCATAGGTTTAACACACATTTTCTTTGTCTAGGTACTAGAGGAAATTATTATAAATACTCTTGGGGAGAACAATTAAGAACAATAATTTATACTCCACAGCATTTTCTGAAGCTTTACTAAACTTAAATGACTTGCCTAAGAAAGGATTATAATTTTTGACATAATTTCTCGCAAACTGGATTACATGAGGTCAACCTCAAAATTCTAACATAAGAATAAATACTGCTTCAGTCATTACAATTTTTTTTATTTTGCTATTATTAATCTATAATTACATGAACAACATTAGGGTTACTAGACTCCCCCTATTATCAATTCCCCACCATTACAGTCACTGTCCTTAAGCATAGTAGTGTAATCACCATAATATTATTCATTTAATTGTAGATTAATGATATCAAAATAAACGTATTAAAAAAAAAGATGCTATAGAATCTCTACTTGTCTTCTCGGTGTAATACTGCCTTCCCTGTATGCACCTGCTACATTATATGTGTTAATTGTAATACCCCTTTTCCCCCTTATCCCTCCCTTCCCAAACATCTTCCCCAGTCCCTTTCCCTTTGGTAACTGTTAGTCCATTCTTGGGTTCTGTGAGTCTACTGCTGTTTTGTTCCTTCAGTTTTTTCTTTGTTTTTATACTTCACAGATGGGTGAAATCATTTGATACTTGTCTTTCTCCACCTGGCTTATTTCACTAACCATAATAGCCTTTAGCTCAATTCATGTTGTTGCAAATGGTAGGATTTGTTTTCTTCTTATGGATGAATAATATTCCATTGTATATACATATCACCTCTACTTTATCTATTCATCTACTGATGGACACTTAGGTTGCTTCGATTTCTTGGCTATTGTAAATAGTGCTGTGATAAACATAGGGGTGCATATGTCTTTTTCAAACTGGGCTGCTGCATTCTTAGGGTAAATTCCTAGGAGTGGAATTCCTGGGTCAAGCGGTATTTCTATTTTGAGTTTTTTGAGGAACCTCTATACTGCTTTCCACAATGATTGAACTAATTTACATTCCCACCAGCAGTGTAGGAGGGTTCACCTTTCTCCACATCCTCACCAACATTTGTTGTTTGTCTTTTGGATGGTGGCCATCCTCACTGGTGTGAGGTGATATCTCATTGTGGTTTTAATTTGCATTTCTCTGATGATTAGCGATGTGGAGCATCTTTTCATGTGCCTCTTGGCCATCTGAATTTTGTCTTTGGAGAAGTGTCTGTTCAGCTCCTCTGCCCATTTTTTAATTGGCTTATATGCTTTTTGTTTGTTGAGGTGCGTGAGCTCTTTATATAATTTCGATGTCAACCCCTTATCAAATATGTCATTTATGAATATATTCTCCCATAATGTAGGATGTCTTTTTGTTCTATTGATGGTGTCCTTTGTTGTACAGAAGTGTTTAGTTTGATATAGCCTCAGTTGTTCATTTTTACTTTTGTTTCCCTTGCTGAGGAGATATGTTCATGAAGAACTTGCTCATATTTATGTCCAAGAGATTTTTGCCTATGTTTTTTTCCAAGAGTTCTTTGGTTTCATGACTTACATTCAGGTCTTTGATCCATTTTGAGTTTGCTTTTGTGTATGAGGTTAGACAATAATCCAGTTTCATTCTCTTACATATATAGATGTCCAGTTTTGCCAACACCAGTTGTTAAAGAGGCTGTCATTTCCACATTGTATATCCATAGCTCCTTTATCGTATATTAATTGACCATATATGCTTGGGTTTATATCTGGGCTCTTTAGTCTGTTCCATTGGTCTATGGGTCTTTTCTTGTGCCAGTACCAAATTGCCTTGATTACTGTGGCTTTGTAGTAGAGCTTGAAATCAGGCAGCATAATTCCCCCTACTTTATTCTTCCTTCTCAGGATTACTTTGGCTATTCTGGATCTTTTGTGGTTCCATATGAATTTTAAAACTATTTGCTGTAATTCATTGAAGAATGCTTTTGGTATTTGATAGGGATTGCATTGATTCTGTAGATTGCTTTAGGCAGGATGGCCATTTTGACAATATTAATTCTTCCTATCCATAAGCATGCCATTTATTGGTATCCATGTGTTGCCATTTATTGGTATCTTCTTTAATTTATCTTATGAGTGTCCTGTAGTTATCAGAGTATAAGTCTTTCACTTCCTTGGATAGGTTTATTTCTAGGTATTTTATTCTTTTGGATGCAATTGTGAATGGAATTGTTTGCCTGATTTCTCTGTCTGCTAGTTCATCATTAGTGCATAGGAATGCAACAGATTTCTGTGTATTAATTTTCTATCCCACAACTTTGCTGAATTCAGATATTAGATCTAGTATTGGAGTGGATTCTTGAGAGTTTTTTATGTACAATATCATGTCATCTGCAAACAGGCACAGTTTGATTTCTTCCTTACGAATCTAGATGCATTTCTCTGTTATATCAAACTAAACACTTCTGTACAACAAAGGACACCATCAATAGAACAAAAAGACATCCTACATTATGGGAGAATATATTCATAAATGACATATTTGATAAGGGGTTGACATCGAAATTATATAAAGAGCTCACGCACCTCAACAAACAAAAAGCATATAAGCCAATTAAAAAATGGGCAGAGGAGCTGAACAGACACTTCTCCAAAGACAAAATTCAGATGGCCAAGAGGCACATGAAAAGATGCTCCACATCACTAATCATCAGAGAAATTTTTTTTTTAACCAATCCGTTTTTTAATTTTTAAATTCTTGACATTACAGAGCTAAACTGAAATTTATTAACATTCCACTCTTAACATTTCTTATCGACAAACAGAAATAAAATTCATGAGCCAAAAAACCCAGAACAAAACTAAAAACAGGGAAAAGCTTATAAAACTAAATATGGATCTCAGCATTAACAGCTGAACAGAGAATGTGATTTTTAAATTCTTAGCGGATGATAAAGTGTAGAAACTGAACACTTACAAATTATTTAAAACCTGGAATCACTGACCAGAAATTACACAGTTGGATCATGGGAAAACAGCAGAAAGGGTTATGAGAGAACCTACACTGTTCTAACTGCACCCCATGCCCTTCTCAGAGGAAAGCCTGGCATTGATTAGATATTGAGCCAGACTAATACTGGCAGCAGAACCAGTGATAGTAACCTGCCTACCAGAAGAGCCTTCCACTGGGTTGGCAATTTTAATCTGGGCCCCGGACATCTGGCGAATCTCATTAATGTTGGCGCCTTGACGCCCGATTATGCAGCCAATTAAGTTATTTGGAATGGTGAGTTCATGGGTGGTTTGAGTAGATGCATCCAAACTTGCCCAATAGCCTTTCACCTCTGGAGAGCTGGAGTCAATTCCGGCGAATCCGGTCCCGCCGTGCATCATGGCAAAGTGAGACTGTTGTCTTGCCACCTGGTTCAGCTTGGCCAGATCGAGCGGAGAAATGGTGTGTTGTCCTTGAATCGAGTAGGCATCTAGAGGTGGTCCCTCCAGGTCATGGGTGGCATGGGGGTAGCCCGCAGCGTCGCTGCACCGATCTTGGCCGCCCGCGCAGATAACTGGAGAGCTGGCCGGCATAGGCTGGTACGGAATGGTCATGACTCTCCCTTGCGGAGACTGGGAGAGCGTCTCCAGCATGACCAGGCAGATCTGCTTGACACACTCGGTGACAGACTGCGGCACGCCAGCAATGGTGATGGCCCGCTCGGTGGAGTTGGGCAGCATATCCCCCGCCACCTGGACCTGGGCCCCCGTACTCTTGCGGATCTCTTTGATCTTACACCCGCCTTTCCCAATCAGGGAGCCGCACTGGGTGGCCAGCACCACCAGCCTCAGGGTGACCGGGGGCCGGCTGGCCGCGGTGCTGTTGGTCATGGAGCTGTTGATATCTTCCTCCAGCTTGTCGATGATCATAGCGAAGGCCTTAAAGATGGAATTGGTGGGGCCGGTGAGAGTGATGATTCTCTCCGGGCAATTTCCCTCCGATATGTTGATACGCGCGCCACTCTCCTCGCGGATCCTCTTAACCGACTCCCCTTTCTTCCCTATGATGCTTCCTACTTCCTTTCCGTGCATAAGCAGCCGAATAGTGAGAGTCACATTTAGTCCACTTTCAGTCACACCGGCATCCATGTGTTCTTTGTGTTGTCTGATTGCCATGGCTAGGATCTAAGAACTATGTTGAATAAAATTGGGGAGAGTGGGCATCCTTGTCTTATTCCCAATCTTAAAGGAAAAACTTTCAGCTTCCCACTGTTAAGTATAATGTTGGCTGTTGGTTTGTCATATATGGCCTTTTTAAGTTGAGGTACTTTCTCTCTATACCCATTTTGTTGAGTGTGTTTAACATGAATGGATGTTGTTTTTGTCGAATGATTTTTCAGCATCTGTGGAGATGATTGTGTGGTTTTTGTCCTTCGTTTTGTTGATGTGGTGGATGATGTTGATGGATTTTCGAATGTTGTACCATCCTTGCATCCCTGGGATGAATCCCACCTGATCATGATGGATGATCTTTTTGATGTATTTTTGAATTTGGTTTCCTAATATTTTGTTGAGGAATTTTGCATCTATGGTCATCAAGGATATTGTTCTGTAATTTTCTTTTTTTGTGTTGTCTTTGCCTGGTTTTGGTATAGAGTGATGTTGGCCTCATAGAATGAGTTTGGGAGTATTCCCTCCTCTTCTACTTCCTGGAAAACTTTAAGGAGGATGGGTATTAGGTCTTCATTAAATGTTTGATAAAATTCAGCAGTGAAACCATCTGGTACAGAAGTCTTGTTCTTAGGTAGTGTTTGGATTGCCATTTCAATTTCTTTGCTGGTATTTGGTCTATTCAGATTTTCTGTTTCTTTCTGGATCAGCCTTGGAAGGTTGTATTTTTCTAGAATGTTGTCCATTTCTTCTTGGTTATCCAGTTTGTTAGCATGTAATTTTTCATAGTATTCTTTCATAATTCTTTGTATTTCTGTGGTGTCTGTAGTGATTTTTCCTTTCTCATTTCTGATTTTGTTTATGTGTGTAGACTCCTTTTTTCTTGCTAAGTATAGCTAGGGGTTTATCTATTTAGTTTATTTTCTTGAAGAACCAGCTTCTGCTTTCATTGATTCTTTCTACTGTTTTATTCATCTCAATTTTATTTATTTCTGTTTTAATCTTTATTATGTTCCTCCTTTTACTCACTTTGGTCTTCATTTGTTCTTCCTTTTCTAGTTTCATTAATTGTCAGTTTAGACTGTTCATTTGGGATTTTTCTTCTTTCCTGCGGTAGGCCTTTATTGCAGTACATATCCCTCTTAGCACAGCCTTCACTGCATCCCACTGATTTTGCAGTTTTGAATTATTGTTGTCATTTGTCTCTATATATTGCTTGATCTCTCTTTTTATTTGGTCATTGATCCACTGATTATTTAGGAGCATGTTATTAAGCCTCCATGTGTTTGTGAGATTTTTCATTTTCTTTGAGTAATTTATTTCTAGTTTCATACCTTTGTGTTCTGAGAAGCTGGTTGGTACAGTTTCAGTCTTTTTGAATTTATTGAGGTTCTTTTTGTGGCCTAGTATATAATCTATTCTTGAAAATGTTCCATGTGCACTTGAGAAGAATGTGTATCCTGTTGCTTTTCAATGGAGTGCTCTGTAGATGTCTGTTAGGTCTTTCTGTTTTAATATGTTGTTCAGTGCCTCTGTCTCTATTTATTTTTTGTCGGGTTGATCCATCCTTTGGAGCAAATTATTTGTTGAAGTCTCCCTAAATGAATGCATTGCATTCTATTTCCCCCTTTAATTCTTTTAGTATTTGTTTCACATACGTAGGTGATCCTGTATTGGGTGCATAGATATTATAATAGTTATATCCTTTTGTTGGACTGACCCTTTTATCATTATGTAATCTCCTTCTTTGTCTCTTGGTATTTTCTTTGTTTTAAAGTCTATTTTATCTTATACAAGTATTGCAACTCCTGTTTTTCTCTCCCTGTTAGTTGCATGAAATATCTTTTTCTATCCCTTTACTTTCAGTATGTGTATGTCTTTGGATTTGAAGTGAGTCTCTTGTTGGCAGCATACAGGTGGGTCTTGTTTTTTGTCCATTCAGTGACTCTATGTCTTTTGATTGGTCCATTCAGACCATTTAAATTTAGGGTGATTATCGATAGGTATGTACTTTTTGCCATTGCAGGCTTTAGATTTGTGGTTACCAAAGGTTCAAGGGGAATTCCCTTACAATCTAACAGTCTAATTTTACTCACTTTGTATGCTATTACAAACACAACCTAAAGATTCTTTTTTATTTTCCTCCTTTTTCTTCCACCTCCATTCTTTGTATGTTATGAATCATATTCTGTACTCTATGTCAATCCTTTGGGTTACATCTGTTTAGCCTTAGGAATACTTCCATCTACAGGAGTACCTCCAAAATGCACTGTAAAGGTGGTTTGTGGGAGATAAATTCTCTCAGGTTTTGCTTATCTGAAAACTGTTTAATCCCTCCTTCAAATTTAAATGACAACCTTGCTAGGTAGAGTATTCTTGGTTTGAGGCCCTTCTGCTTCATTGCATTAAATATATCATGCCTCTCCTTTCTGGTGTGTAAGGTTTCTGTTGAGAAATCTAATGATACCCTGATGGGTTTTCCTTTGTTTGTGAGCTTTTTTCTCTCTCTAGCTACTTTTAAAAATTTGTCTTTATCCTTGATCTTTACCATTTTAATTATTATATGTCGTGATGTTATCTTCCTTGGGTCCCTTGTGTTGGGAGATGTGTGCACCTCCATGGCTTGAGAGACTATCTCCTTCCCCAGACTGGGGAAGTTTTCAGCAATTACCTCCTCAGTGACACTTTCTATCCCTTTTTCTTTCTCTTATTCTTCTTTTGGTACACCTATAATGGAATATTGTTCCATTTGGATTGGTCACACAGTTCTCTCAATATTCTTTCATTCTTAGAGATTCTTTTTTCTCTCTGTTACTCAGTTTCTTTGTATTCCTCTTCTCTAATTTCTATTGCATTTACTGTCTCTTCAGCTACATCTAAAATGCTTTTAAATCCCTTCATTGTATATTTAATTTCAGATATGGAATTTCTTAATGATTGAATCTCTGTCTTAAATTTTTTCCTGAGTTCTTGAATATTTTTCTGTACCTCCATAAGCATATTTATATTTATTTTGAACTCTCTTTAAGGAAGATTGGTGAGTTGTTTGATTTGGCCCTTTTTCTGGTGTTTGTGAGATTTTGGTCTGAACCATGTTCTTTTGACATTTCATATTTCTGTGTGGTGACCTCTAGTGCCCAGAAGCTCCAGTCTCTGGAGTTGCTCTGCCCCTAGAGTCAGGTTGGGGGTCATAGGTGAGTGGAGCCAGTGCCTGTAGAGAGGAAAGATTTGTTTCCTGATTCCCATCTGCCCTGCCTGTCTCCCGTATCAGAGCCAGTGGGCCAAGCACACAGATGTAAGCCTCTGTGCTTTGTGTCTCTAGCTGTTTTAGGTGGGTCCTCCCTCTGACTGTCATGATGCCAGCGCAGTGACTGCCGGTTTGTGAGCTGGTGCTGTAAGGCCAGGATGGTGCAGCAGGTTGTGAACCACAGTGGGGGGCCTCAGAGCTGTGTATGCAGCCAGGGGGTTGGAGCGTCTCAATCTCCTCAAAGTTCCCAATCTTCTGGGCAGAGCACACCCAGACACACTTGTCCCCCTATCCCTTCTCCTGCGCATCAATTCTGTGTAAACCCCGCCCCTCCTGCTGCTAGGAAGCCTGTCAGACTGCCTGCCTTTCCCTTGTCACAGAGCAGCTGGGTGTGGATCCTGTCCTCCACAAATGGCCCGAATCTTTCTCTCGAGCACTCCACCTGTCTCAGCTCCCCATCCTCCAGAGCACCACACAATGTAGGTTTCTGTTTACAAAGCAAGTCTCCAGGGCTAGGTGTTCAGTAGTCCCAGGCTTCCACTGCCTCCTCGATCCAATTCTCTTTCTCCCATCAGTAAGCTGGGGTGGGCAAGGGCTCTGGTCCTGCCAGATCAAGGCTTTAATACATTACCCTGTTTCGTGAGGTGTGCTCTGTTCGTGATGTCTGTATGCAATCTGGTGTAGTCTTCCTTCCTGTTGCTGTTTTAGGGTTAGTTGTATTAACTATATTTTCACATATTCTGTGGTGTTGGGAGGAGTTTTCTGTCTCACCTCTCACACCACCATCTTAAATCTCCTCCAGTCATTATATTTTTAAATGTAAAGTTATTGGACTTTTTAAAGTATGTTTTATTCTTATCTTTTGCTGCTGAGAATTAAGCTTAGTTAAAAAGTCCTGATATAAAAGGTATAGACTAACCTATAGTCCTTATTAGTCATTAAAACTTGAGTTTATATTTACTTAGTTATAAGGGTTTAAAACTCAAGATTTTGAAGCTTTCCACTTCAAGGTGGATTCAAGTGGCAGTTCCCAGATGGAAATTTTAGATATTTATAATAAAATTTTGTAGCAAATCTAGATACTTTTAAGATTCATTTTTGGTCCTTGATTCTAGTTTTTTAAGCAAGCAATGTATATCCAAACTGATTTCTGTCAAGATAATTTATAAATGTTCAGAGTAATTTAAGATAAACAATGTATTATTCCTATAACAACTGTAATTTTTTTAAAAATCATGGACAGTTATCTTTTGCTTGCCACAATATTTTGGGAATGAAAATCTTGAAAGGAGTCTATGTGAATTCATGTAAACACTTAAAGGTAAGTGAAAAGTATCATAAATTGCTCTTGCACAAAGAAAAAAATTAAAAAAATGAATACTCCCAAATGTGTAAAGACGATTGTTCTTTCCCACAATTTTATTGAAAATAAAAAGTATTTGTTTAAAACAGATGAATATATTTTTAATTAGCTATAGTAAAGAATAATTTCTCTAAGGAGATTTTCATATACATAAGATTTCCAATGACATTAGCATCATCCCTTCTGAAAATGAGATATGTATGTGTTCCCCTCAATGCACTGAACCAGTCTCCACCATAAGCATTAACCATATTTCCAGGTAATCTGCACAGTTCAGGTGTTGTATAATACAGTATGCATGGAAGAGCAAGACCTCTTTATTCCCAATTATTTGGAAATGTGGTTAGAAATCTTGAACAGAGTACATGAAATAAACTGATTTCATCTTTTATTTTTAATTTTAAGTAAAAAAGTATTTTGGCTTTGACAGAGTAGAGGTGGCTATGTCTGTTGTGTGTCCTCTCCAAGAATGGGAAGCATAAAAATTTAGAACCTCATCAACTAAATAGTCTAATTTGAACTTGTCTTCAATTTCTGATCACTCATTTTGATTTTGATGATCATATACATGTGGGATGTAAACAGGAGAATCTTTCAATGTTATTCATCTTAAAATATTTGGAATCTGCAAAAATCATGAGCATACATTTATTTTGTGATGTGTACTATGCACCCAGAATCATGATATTAAGTGAAAAGAGGTGATGTCCTCTATTAATTAACTTTAATTTTTAAAGCAGATAAAAAAAAAAACACAACAAAACCTGGGAAAACTCTATTCTTTCTGCCATATCAAAATGCAACAAAAGAAGTAATTTTCCCCCTTGGCAGAAAAGGAGGGACTTTAGAGCCCCATTTAAGACCTTAACTCCTATAGTCAGTCTTTGAAAATTTAGATTAGCTTTAAATAGGAAGAAAAGAAATACTTTTGCCTGAAATATTCAGATTATTGAGGTAAAATGTTTTATTATTTTTACCCCTTTTTTTTACTTTAAATAAATGTTCACAGAATTACAATTTTGCATGTTCTTTTGTGGATATGCCTGTAATAGGTTTGTCTATGACTGGACATATACAGTTATTTTTTAACAAAAAATATTAAGAGAGTATGTATGCTTAAACTGTGACCTCTCTTATCTCTGTCCTGTGAATAATTTTATTCACCTTAACACCTGCAATATTATAATGTACAAGCTTTAAGTTGTATTATTTTTCATCTTGATTTTCCTCAAGGCAAATAAGTGGATGTATATGTTACTAGTTACCCTTTTCTTTACATATTCACATAATTTAAATAAGAAAAAATGAGTCCTATGGTTAACAGTGTTTAATCTTAGCCATTTGCAGCAGTCCAAGCAATCTCTGCGCATAAGCCTAAGTAGCAAAAAACACTCAAGCATGTATTGAGACCTCACCCCTGTCCTAGTGCATCATGTTCACTGTATGGATTATCAGTGTAGCTGTCCAAGTACATGCTCATCTACAATTTTGTTGAAATGATGTTACATATTCATTGATTCCAGGCAGCAACTTGGTCTGGTCTTCCTGAAAGAGCTCCCAGGTTGTTAGCCTGCCAGAAATACCTGGATTTCCTATAAATCTTGCAACTTTTTATCAGTCAGCTTTCCCTGCCAATCAATCTTTTCCCAGTTGGTCTTCCTTAGCTCTCACACTGTGTTGTATAAGCTGAGGCTTTGACAAGGCATTACACTCTTAAAAATAAAGTTTTGATTTCTTACAAAGGAAAAAATTAGACGGAAAAATTTTAAGAATGAAGGCTGTCAACCAGAAACGTATCCTTCCTGCTGAATTTAAGCATCCATACTGAATTAAGTAAGGTCTGC
This sequence comes from Smutsia gigantea, assembly GCA_032199065.1. Lineage (NCBI taxonomy): Eukaryota > Metazoa > Chordata > Mammalia > Pholidota > Manidae > Smutsia > Smutsia gigantea. Next base: position 364,356 of record JAVSCE010004290.1, read on the forward strand.
ATGTCATCAGCATGGCATCTAGATTTTAAACCTTTATATTATTGCCATTAACATTTATTAATGTTGAATATTTTAGTTCTTTTTGATTCTGCACCCTAAAGAAAACAACTTTACAGTCTATTCAGCACATTTTATTTTGTAAAAATTAAATAATTGTAACAATACCACCTAAGTAAATGTTACAAATATGAATATTGTAAAAAAAGTACAACAAAAGAAAGAATAAAAATGGATTAAATACATCTATATAGTGTAGAATGAAATATTGTAACTCTTTAATATATTTTATAAAATACTTTGAAACACTTTGTTATCAGAAATAGATTACTTATTTATTTAGAAACATTTATTTTAGAAAAAATAATTATTTTAGAATTTTGAATATATTACATTTGTTGTTCATGCAAAACAGTTGCCTTATATGATTAACCTTGGTCTGTAATATGATTATATATATGTAATAAAATACCATACTATAATTAAAATATTATATATTTATAAATATAAACAAATTATCGACCAAGTTTAATCATATTTATAGGGTCACTATTTATATATTATAATATTATAGTTATATATAGTACATAATATTCTATACATACATGTGTAATATAACATATATATGCACATATAGCTGATTATAACATCTATATCAAATACTCTAATATGAACTGATTATTTAAGATTGACTGATGAAAACCAGAATATTTCCTTAAGCTAGTTCAACAAAGACCAGTGGCATTGCTGCTATAAATTTTGTATTGTTTTGCTTAGACAAAGTAGGAAGGACATAGGAACAACAAAACTGAGATGGCTGAAGGAAATTTGTAAAGATGAAAAATTTTGAAAGCTGGATTTGTATTGAAATGCACTGGAAATCCACTGTCCAAAATTATCTGCACTAGCCACATGTGGTTAATAAACATTTGAAACTTGGTTAGTCCAAAGTGAGTAGTGCTGTAAGTGTAACACACATGACAGATTTCAAAGACTCAATGTTTCATTAATACTAATATTCATTAATATTTTTGTATTGATGACATATGGAAATGATTGTATTTGGGGTATATTTAATATTAAAATTAATTTTATCTGTTTCTTTTAAATTTTTTATTAGAAAATGGTAATGACATATGTGGCCCACATTTAAGTCTCACATAATTTTTTTTATAGTGCACGACTCTAAAATATTGCAGGGAATGACATTACTGTCTTGAAGATTTTTTTTTATTGACCTTAAATTCCCTGTACTTACCTTGACTAATCATTTCTTTTGACAAATCATACTCATTCCATATTAAATACAGGTCAGTTAACCTGTATGCTAGTAGTGAAAATAATTGCTTAATTTGAGATTATCATATAAATAACCTATTCTGAATTCAGATACATCTTTGTTACATTTCTTTCATGTCTTACCTACTTAAAATTGTAAATCAGTGTTCTGTATTCAAAATTGTATCTCTATTAAATTCTAAATTAAAAATCCAGTTACAGTAAACATAAAGTAAGTAAGGAAGGTGTTTTATTCTCAGCCCTCATTTCTTGGAACCATATTGATGAAAGAAAGTATTTTAGTTTCTGTTTCTTGATTATAGATATTGTGAGAAGAATCTGTTCATTTTATTTTACAAGTCATTTTATGAAAAGTTTTAGGTGAAATTTTTTTTCAGAATTATGCTGGCTTCATTGTTTTTCTTAATAAAATTCCTTAAGTATAAGTTATATATACCTTTTATATATTCTAGCAAAGGTTTGTTTTGAGCAACCTAGAACCAAATTCAAACCATGAAATTAGAGTTATAGATAAAAATGGAGAAGGGCAAGGAAATAAGAGTAAAATCAAATCTCCCAAATTCAGCTATTCTGTAAATAACCATTTCAGATTGAAATGATGCTAATGAAAGATTTAAAAAATATTTTCATGCTTTGTACTTGCAATCTTTTGCATTTTTAAAAATTTAATATGTCTATAGATGTTCAATGCTGTTGGAAGTGACTTTTACCTATCTTGAAGTGGTTTTGGATGACTGTGACAATTCAGAGTACAGAAATAATTTTGCTCAGGATTATGAAAGAAAATATATTGAAATACTTAAAGAAAAAATTATCTCAAGAAATTGTTTCAACAAAGATGCTGTCCTACTCATTCATATTCTGATGAATTCAAGGGTAGTGTTGAGACTTCATTCTGTGTGATATGGAAAATCATCTACGTAACATGCACAATAGCCTATGCATTTCATTTGGCATTACTATTGTTTTTTTCTGATAAATAGATAGTCACTAAGTATGAGAAAATGGAACCAATAAAGTAACCTGTAAGAATAATGGCTGCAGAAGAATAACCATTGTATACTTAAACTTGTAACTTTCCTTCTTTGAGATATTATCCAGCAAATGAGCTTACTTGAGAAAATTGAAATACACTTCAAAAGAACTAATATTTTCTTTAATAGGATGTTGTGAAAAATACATTTAAAAAAAGATTTAGTGCAGCTGTGTAATTGCTGTTGTATAATCTATCAGTAATCACTGCTATTGTATGTAAGTGAATTGAACCCTGATATTGACCACATATGGGAAAAACAGATTTATTTAATTTACTCCTTTGGGCTTTTTAGCATAAACTCTCCATCTTTGCCTGTGCTCTGCCAGGACTTCGCTATACCACCTGCACCAGCTCCCTGGACTTTTCCAAAGTCAGTACATGTCCCCAGTAATATCCCATTTCCCATTCTCTCCCTCAGTCCCCAGATAAGATAAGCAGCCATAGAATCTTGAACACAGCTCTGATATCATACCCCTAACTCTATATGTAATGTTTCTGGCTATAGACTGCGAGGTAGTGATCTTTAGGAACCTAGGTACTTGATTTATACAAATCTTACCCATCCCTCAAAATCCAGCTTACTGGACCTTCCTTTAATTCCCACTCAACCACTGTCAACCACAATGGTCTACCTCTTTTCTGAACTTCTAAAGTTTACTACACCTTAAGAAACATGAATGAATATTGCTGAGTCTGAACTAGATACTACAGACGATTCATGATAACAGAGATGCCTGCTCCCATGTAGCTTCAATTCCAGAAGAAGATAGAGGTAATAAACAAGAAACTAAATTGAATGCAATACAAGTAATAACACAAAACAAAAATATATGTAAATTGCAGCTATTTAGCTAGGATTATTAGTAAATCATATCTCAGGATAAATTATTTTAATAAACTAAGTGATGGCTTTATTCTGGACACTAAAGAGAGATCACACTGAGGATATAAGGATCTAGGATTGATTTGAGGAAGAAAGAATAGCATTCTTGGAGTTGAAGCAGCACTAGGAAGACAGCTGCCACAGCAAGGGGCTTAAGATAGTCACGAGCAAGTTTGAAGAACCAGAGAGAGGCATTTGGGTCCTTTGATATGATGAGGGGTGAGGTGAAGGAAGCCAGCAGATTGCAGAGTTATGTAGGAAGTGATCTGATGGAGTTTGACACTTTGAGCTATCAAAGTCCCACTGCATATTGTTTACTATAAAAACTTTTAACAGTGAAACACACTTTAAATAAAAGTTATGTAGTATTTACTTTCTTATGTTCATAAACAATCCTATAATACAGAGTCAGTTTTATATTCCCAGTGATCAAATTTTTCAAATTGTTTTCAAAGTAACTTTTTAAGCAGAGGGATTTTTAGTTACAAATGACTGATCTGTAGAATTGTCTTCCACAATGTCCTAAACTTCTATTTTAAGGTGTCCAAGTTCAAATATCTAACTATTAAGAGGTAGAGAATATAAGAAAATTGATTTTGAGTATGTCATTTCTTAAATTGTACTTAGTCATTAGCTCATTCTTTTGATTACTAGCCCTTAGAAAGCTCACCATTCTTCCAGGTTTCATACTGACAATAATGATTAGAGGTGGTCACTAAAGATCCTAAGACACCTGTGAAAGACCTGTGAGTAAAATGGCAGTATTTCCAGAATCTCTCACTTGTCCTTAGTGCATCTCCATATCAATAGATGTTTCTAAGGGGTGGAGAGAAGTAGCCATCTCCATATCAGTAGGTGATTACAAGGGGGAGTGAGGTTGAGTGGGGTCCCTTTCTTTGCAGCTGGGTCAAAAGAGACATGGGTGAGCTGAAGTGGGTGACTGCATATAAGCAATAAATGGGTTTTTCCCACTTTATTTCTCCCTTTGATTGATTTCAGTTTCAAAGGTAATTTGCCCTGAGCTGGGAATATATTTTCCTCCTGGAGTTACAGACCCCATACTTTTTCAGTCAACCTGATAGTTCCATGTTTCTCAAGCCAAATTCCATGGACGTTCTCAGAAGCTCCATTTAAAAGTTCTGTAGAAAAGACATAATCTCTATAAGGGACAGAGGCCTACAACACATTTAGAATTGTGAGTTGCAAAACAGAAGGAAATGATTCCATGAGAACTGGTCCCTCAAGCATTATGCATACAGAATCATTAATATATGAAATAGTTCAGTGAAAAGTTTGTAAGAAAACCCTAAAATTTTAATGCAGGAATATAATTCACACAAAAATGTGATGACTAATTCTAAGAGTATTTTAAATTGTTTCCTACAAAACCTTTCCTTGTACCAAAGAGATGTTTCTTAACGATCTTCTACAGAGTTGGCTTGATAAACTGAAGTGACAAAATGCTATTTTAAAATTAGCAATCATTGTAGACTTAAATTACTAGTAAAGCGTAGACTTCATTTTGCTATCATGTCTTTTCTTCATTTATCAGGAAAATTATCAGTGAGGTTTACTGAAAATTAATGTATTTTAGTAGTTTTGCACCTTTTTTTGCAGTTGTGTTTCTAGTTTCATATTCTAAAAGTGGATTTTGGTAAGTAACAGGAATATGACTGACTAGTCATCATCAATCGGATGAATTTTTCCCAAAGCAAAAATCCAAACGGTAATAGTGTAATGTGGGTTAGGGGAAATGTCTTAGCTTTGCCAGAAAATTGTCAGTAATTTTTAAGCAAGTTATAACAAATTCCTCTAAACTGAATACACACGTGGAGAGAGTATTGAAGTATAGGAAGCATGGATATAGTGGGTTAAGTATATAGATATTTCTTTTTCTCTTCTTAAAATTGAAGCTGGGGGTTGGGAAGTCCAGGGTCAGAGTGGAGTGTAGCAGTGCTAATAAGCATCACATCTTTTTCTATAGTGGTCTTCTGCCATTCGGGGCATGTTTTATCCTCATGTTTAAGATCTCATTTTTCTAAGATGGATGCCACACGTCCACATTGAAGACATGAAGGATAATGGAAGGGATAAAAGGTCAACAACCTATGATTAACCTGTTTGTTTTCTGATTATAAAGAGAGTGAAACATTCCCAGAAACCTAACACAGCTGATTTCCAATCTTGTCTCCTTAGTAGGCACTCTGTTATACATGCCTGCCCGACGTGGAATGCCGTTAGGGGAAAGGGGATTGTGGGAAAAGATTAAATCAATTAGTTAGTGATGTTTGTCACTTTCTAATTATTTACATATTACCTTAAAAGGTTATCTGTCACAAATCTATCATGACTCAATAGGAGGAAAACTGGCATTTTGCATGTGAAAATTTGGATTATGCACAATTTAGCCATTCATTGCTGGTTGTTTAACTTCCGTCGTCTCCAACCATTCCGTTCTGGTAAAATCTTTCTGTCATTGTGACAGCAAAACTGCCCTCATATATTTTCAAATATTCTTTATGGGGAATCATCCATATTGATAACCACTTATTAATTCCATATAATGGGACTGACAACATTGTTCCATTTAGTGACTATGTATATAGCAAAAGGACATCTCATTTTAGAACTGATCGTAAAATAATATTTTTTCACATATACAAAGTGGTTGTCAAAATTTCTTCTTGTTAAAAGTATCCAGGATTATTTAATATCTGTGTTTAGACAGGAAATATGATGAAGCACTATATAGAAATAATTAGTATGATAAATCTAGTCTTAGGTTCATATAAAGTTGGTGACTATATTTACCTTAGTACATAACAGATACAGAATAATCTGAAACATAAACTGAGACTTAATTAAAATTCTGAACTAGACCATGATTATCTTAAATGAACTTCTATTTTTCTTTCTATTGCTCTTCTCTTTTTTCCACAACTAATCCTTGGTAGTGTTGCCTCCTATTTACCCAATACCCAACTCTACTCTCCTAAAACTAGGACTTGGGTTTTTCCACCTTCTCCCTTTCTCTTTTCTCACCCTTTCACCTACCCTTACTTCTCTCCTTTAATCTTCACCCTACGCTAATAGTTCCTGGAAATTTTTCTTAATAGTTTCATAATAGAAGTTATTTTTATTACTTCATAGTAGATGTATTTTCTGAAAATGAGTCAATATGTTACCTCTCTTTAGGCTACTAGCATTTTACCAGGGCAGTGTGCATTTGTAAAGAAATAAAGTTCGGGCAATTTTAGCCATCAGAAGCAAGTATAGAATGTGTAAAAATTTACCTCACTACCCTTTGGATTTTAAAGATACCCAAAGAAAGAAATTCGAGAATTGCTTGTTGTTAACTGCAACAAAAATGAAACACTTCCTCACAACTTCAAAGGTTTCAGAAAGCTTAATTTTTCCTGTAGCAGTAACTGAATAGGAATCTCTCTCTGAACTTTAGGTCTGCCTCTAAACTATCTCCCATCTCATCTCAAGTCTAGCTCCTGTGCTTTCAAATAAATAGTCATGTCTGCTCTTTCTTTTCCATGATATCTGATATTCTGTCCTCTGTCTCAAAACATTAAAATGTTCTCTAGAATTCTACTTACTCCTTAGATATTCTCTGTTTCTTCTCCCCAATTCTTCTAATATGAAGAAAATTTCTCATTACGTTAATGACTTAGCACTGAATGTGTTACTTTATTGTTTCTGAAAACTTATTCCATCAATTTATTTTTCAAAGAAGAGAAAAAAGTTTCTCAGAAGGTCTGGTTGGAGATGTCTGTGATCCCATAACAACATATATCAATGGGGCTACACAGTATTCCAACCAAGGGAAAAATATTTGTCTTCACATTTTTGCTGAAGAGAGTAAGTCCTCACATTTCCATTATCAATATGATTTGCTACTAAATATTTATGGTAGGACTTGTCTTAATGTTTAAAATTTATGATTTAAAAACAATTTCAAAAAAAATTCTTGACCATTATTATATGATCACATATCATCTCATATTTTCATGCTGTACACTGAATGAGTTTACACAATTTACATATTTGGATAAAAAAATTAGGGGAAAACAAAAGGTAACTAAAACTTTCATTCTTTTACTTGGTTGTAGTTTGTTATTTCCATCATTCATGTTTCCCTGTGCACATGTATAAAATTAAGATAATGTATCACCCATGCTGGCAATGATTTCTGGCAGAAGTGACAGTAATAATATGGACCTGGGTGGCATTGATAGCCAGGAACTGGCCATATTTTAAGAGAAAAAAAATTATTCCATAAGTGATAGGCTTCGAGGTATATTTTACCACTATTCTTCATACTTGGGACCTGACTGCATTCACCCACGCATTCAGAAAACAACACCTTAAGAGATGGTATGAGATAGTTAATTGCAGGTCCCTGTAGACCTTTAGTAGAAATTGAGGTAATAAAAATCAAGGAAATTAAACATGCACTTGGAGAATAGAAGAATCAAAATAAGTATAAAAATGTCACATTGTGTATAGAAAAATGCATGAAATTATTTTAAAAGCAAATAGTTTCACATCTAATTTGTACCTGTATAGTCAATACAGCCAAATATGTTGTAGTGCATAGTTTTGGGCATAGTTCCTTCCCTACATTTTAATAGAAATTAAATTCTATTTAATTTGATGATAGTTATGCTATTATATTAGCCTTGGCATATTAAGTAACTTTTCTGAGCTAAGGAGAAATAAAGAAAATTGGTAGTTTAAAATCAATTACTGGAAAGTACCACAGGGATTAGCAATTGTGCCTGTGGCTTAGTTTCTAAAGCTTAATTGACCTTGTTATTTGTAGTATAGTCGGTTCCATAATATACAATGGGAAAAAAGAGGCAGAAAAGCAACTTAAATACATAAACTAATACATATTAAATACACAATCATACAAAATAATTTTAATAACATAAAATTAGGTGTAATTGTTGAGGTAAATTATTTACTACTTATGTTTATAGATGCATATTGAAATTTACTTAATGCCATCACCACAAGCCTTGAAATATTTTCAAGCCAGAAGCAGTTTAAACTATATATTACTAAGCACTTAAATAAATCTCCATTGTGATGGAAGGGGATGAGGTTTCACTCATCTTTGTGTTAAGAGCAGAATGCCTAACAACATAGTAAACCTCTGATGAATATTTGTTAAATTTATAAATAAATGCATAGATAAATAATTGAATTTGTCAATGTTACACAATTGAATAACTTCTATTATGAAATATATTAATAAATTCAATAATTAATATATTAAAAATAAATCTCCTCACACTATGTATTTAAGAATGTGAAAACATAGGTGAAGTCAGGGAGGAAAAGATGACTCTTTCCAAAGTTGGTTTTCTCAACCTTGGCACTTCTGACATGTTGGGGCAGGTAATTTTTTTGCTTTGGGATGGTAGACTATCCATCATAGAATCTTGAGCTGTATCATTGCCTTCTGCCCACTAGATGCTAAGAACATCCCCTTCCAAGTTGTGACAATCAAAAATGTCTCCAGATATTGTTAAATATCCCCTTGGGGGGGGCAAAAATCACTCTAGTTGACAAACACTTTTCTACAAAAAATGTTATAGAAGGGAAGGGCCAGGAGTACCTGAGGTAGAGGTGAGTCTAATATTTAAAGTTTAATAAATAAACTTTAAATCAATAAAGTTTGACATGGAACAAGAATCATTTTAATAAATTCTCATACTAGAAAAAAATAGATTAGAATCTGACACCATATTAAGAACATCCAAATCCTACCTATTTCTAAATCTCACAAGTAACTAAAAGATCTCACAATTTTTTTTCATATTTTAATAGTTATCAAGATTGCTAATGACCTTATTAATAATTATCTCAAAGAATCACCTCTCCACATTCTGATTAGCAAATTGAGGCTCAGAAAAAGTGGAAGTCTTTTCCTGGCCCCATAGATTCTATCAGGTCCCCCTGTTAAGTGTTCCCTTCATGCCCCTGGTTTTCCTAGGACCCCTCCTAGGCTTGTTCATTTTCTTTGTTCTCGGCTACTTCTTAAATCCCAGATGAAGATTTTACAAGTATTTGGCTTACCATTGTCTTTCCTATAAATGTTTTATAAATGAGTGAATAAATGAATGGCAGATGAATAAAATATAAGTGGTTTATTAGAGGAAAATTAATTGACATTAACTTAGCTCACCTGGTTTTATTTCCTAATTCAACTACTGTACTTACTCACCATCCTGGACAGGTCATTACCTTTCTGGCTTCAACTCTTTTCAGTCTTGCCATGCATTTTCCATTAAACCTCATGACATACTAAACAGTGCTACATTAGTAGACTGGTTGAGCACAGAGATCTAGATATAAGTTCAAAAACCAAGATGAATGGTATATGCTTATTTTATAATTGTATTTCTTCAAGATCACCCTTAGAGGGGATGTTACTAGCTCCAGTTTTAGTTGAAATAAATGAATTTCAAACTTTGTTAATGTTATGCAGTTAGAAAAGCTTCCTAACACAGGAAGATAACTGAGTAGGCACAGAGATTATGGCATCAACATAATGATATCTACTTGCTTCTCTCTGTTTGTCCTAAATTATTAGCTGAGAGAAATTTCTTGTTTAGGTATCTGTCTGTTCAAAGTGAAGTTATAACCGTGTTCTATAAACTAATTTTAAAGAATACATCTCAATTGCTACCAAAACCTCAAAGATCATTATTAATTATAGTCTAAGGAGGTAAAAATATGGCTTACCATAAATTAATAGCAAACTGAGCTCCAGGAAAATAATCTAGTGTATTTTATATCTAAAAAAAGTTTGCATGTGTATATACTGTTCTCTCTGTAGAAAAAAATGAGGTGGTTAGAGTGGCTAAGAACCTACAGTACATATGTTAACTGGATTAACATATCGAACCCTTACAAAAGCTGACAGATGTAGGTTCAGTCATGTTTCTTAATCCAGAAATGAGGATAATGAGGCAGGATTACAAAATTGCCTAAATATACACAATTAGCAATAATAACCTTGACTCAGTTAATACATAACTAATTAATTATTCATAACAATTAACACCTTAACTTAGTAGGGAATCACTGTTTATCTGGGGCATTAATCAAAAAGCAAATTTTTATTTGGATAGAAATTTAAAGATCTAATCTAAAACATTACTGTAAAAACAGTTAAATAAGATTTGGCATAGAATGCTATAATGCCAAGATAAAAGACCTAATACCTGGGAATGAGTTTGTCTTCATGATGTTATATTATGACTATTTCATTGCAAATTAGGGCAAGGTAAATTATATAAGTAATGTTAGTGTAAATGCATTTTTAATATCTTATAAAAATGCATAGATTTTTAACAAACCTATAAATAATTGTATCTATATAATATGTAGTTGTTAAAAAACCTGGTAGTTTTTCTCTACAAATCACTTTATCTTGTTTTTTTTTCTCAACAAACTTTCACATAAGCTTTTACACAATTTAAAAAAGTATATTATATCTTTACCATGTAAATATTTAAATGTTCCCTTATGTGATATTGAAAATAGTATTGTTCATGAAAGTGGGAAAAACAGGCAGATAAAGGCAAACTGAGATAATGGTTAATAAAAAATATTTTGTAAACTTCTGAATCATAAATCAGTTAGAACCATTAATTTTCTCCTCAGGCTTGTCAACAACATGTATCTCCAAACAATATTATCTTCTGTCATTAAGACTCATGATAATGCAACTTTTCTTAAAAGAAATATACCTATTCTTGGATATCTGCCTGATATCCTATAATAATCTGCCTGATTTTGTAAGTTGGTGAATTCCTTTTCAATATATGATGGAATTTAATGTCCAAGATACATATTATGTTGAAATGCATCACATAGCTGCTCATCAATATCAGAGGAGAATCTGTTTATACAAATATTTCTAATCTTATCTGAAAATGTCACAGGCAAATATATGTCAGAATAAAATTTTTAACATTAATCTTGAGTCTAATGAAATGGACACTCTAAAAATCAGTTAACTTACTAAAATAAATATTGGATCAGGAATGCAATAATAGATTTGAATGCAAATGTAGTGTGGAATACAAACGTAAATTCTGAAACATGCCCAAGATGTCTTTTTTTTTAATAAATAAAGCTTATAAAAGTGTAAAAGAATTTTGTACTGTCTATGGGTTTCAACTCTATTCATGTTCTCAAAGTTAAAGTAATAGGACCAAAAGAAATACGTATTCCTATTCTCAAAGTTAAAGTAATAAGAACACAGTTTATTCAAGAGAATATTATACCGTCTGTACTTTAGAAATTCATTTACAGTTTTCTTTTGCACTTATGCAAAATATAAGTCATTTAACAGTGGAGATTCCCACACTACCATATAAAAAGCAGACATTCCAAAAGAAAGATAGTAACATCCACTGCTGGAAGTTAAGACAATGGAGATGTATCTACCAACGTTAGCTTTTCCATTTCTCTAAAAAAATAGAGTTTTTATTTGTTACACAGTGCTTTATTATAAAGCACTCTCCAAGTTTAACACATTTGGCAACATGAGATTAAAAATCAATGAGTAAATGATGACATAGAAGTATAGGGAAAGTCAAAGTTGACATAAGCTGTCTGCATGATGCTCAGTGCACTTTTTTTTTTTTTACTTAAACGCAGACATTTATTTTCTCATAGACCTGGGAGCTGGAAGTCTGAGTTCAGGGTGTTAGCATGGTTGGTTTTTGGTGAGAGCCCTCCTCCTGGCTTGCAGATGGCCACTTGCCTCTGGGTGAGCTTATGTGGCAGAGAAAGCAAGCTCTCTAGTATCTCCTGCAAGGGCACTAATCCCATCCAACTAGGGCCCTGAGCTCTTGTAATAAAGGAGACAATAGATGAACAAATATCATCTTCATAGTCTATGAAGTTAAATATAATTAAGATGTAAATAAAGACACAGCTAATAGATGTATCACAAATGACACACAGTAATCATTACTGTATTGCTATAAACCTTGGTGTCACTTTTATGACAATCTTCAAGTATTTGACTAACTTTTAAACAAAGTGTAACTGGTTTTTTAATCTCTCCAAGAAAAATTGGGATTAAGTTAGACACAGAAGTAAATTCGCCAACTGGGAAGACTACTAAAGATGGACTAGATTTTTTTGTTTTTCTTTTTGCTATTTTTAATGTACAATTACATGAGCAACATTATGGTTACTAGACTCCCCCTATTATCAAGTCCCCACCACATACCCCATTACAGTCACTGTCCATCAGCATAGTAAGATGCTATAGAGTCACTACTTGACTTCTCTGTGTTATACTGCCCCCCACCTATATTATGTGTGCTAATTGTAATGCCCCTTATTCCCCTTATCCCTCCCTTCCCAGCCATCCTCCCCAGTCCCTTTCCCTCTGGTAACTGTTAGTCCATTCTTAGGTTCTGTGAGTTTGCTGCTGTTTTGTTCCTTCAGTTTTTTCTTTGTTCTTATACTCCACAGATGAGTGACATCACTTGACACCTGTCCCTCTCCGCTCGGCCCACCTCACTGAGCATAACACCCTCCAGCTCCATCCATGCTGCTGCAAATGGTAGGATTTGTTTTCTTCTTATGGCTGAATAATATTCCACTGTGTATATATACCACATCTTCTTTATCCATTCATCTTCAGTGCACTTTTTATTCAAACAAATGTCTAGAGTTTTTTACCACTAAAATGTTTTGATATAGTCCTTGGCGTTCATTTTTGCAAATGCAATGTTTCACTATTTACACTAATGTAAAAGTTTTTTAATTTATTAATATTTTCTATTGTGTTGTTTCTTTTACATGGTTGAGAATTAAATTAGTTAATAATTCATCTGTCTGTTTGTAAGTAAAATTGGACCAATATCCAAGTAAACTTATTTACTGGTTTCTCATCATGAATGTACAAAACTCTATCAATTATTTAATGGATGAGAAATTGTTCATTTATTCATGCAAATGGCTTATTATTTTGGAAGTGGGGGAAGTACAGGATCTCATGAATCTGGCTATGTTCTATAAATAATTTCAATCTTAAAGCACTCTGTTAAATGGAATCATCTAAAACTATCTTAAAGTATACATTATATTTTTAATCTGCACAGTAGTGCCTTATATTCACCTAAATAATTGACATCTTCAAGCCCTGGAAAGTACTCAGAAGGGGGACTTTTTAAAGGTAAATTATTTTCTTCAGATTTTGAAATACTCAGTCTTTGATTTGGTTTGAGAAACCAGGACAGTTAGAGGTTTTATCCAATGGAATGCTAGTTGCTGAAGAAATTAATGTTATTTGTTTTGACACAAAGTAAAAGTGAAAAGTCTTTGGGCTTAGGAATAGTTGTTTTGTTGTATCTTCAACACTTATGTTAGAAGTAAGTAAAGTCAATAGTTCTTCCTCCCAATATCTTTGATTTAATCATTGGAAGCATCCATCTACTTTAAAAACATGAACCCACATGTTTACCAACTCTGCAGTCTTCATTGAATTGACAACTATAATTTTTTAGAAACTATGAAAGATAAAAAAAATGAAGTGGAAAATGAGACCTCAGTGTAGAGGAGTGCAACACTTAAGTGAGGACCTCAGTTACATATCTCATCAGTGAAGGCAAAGGCAAAAATGTGAAAAATCCTGTAAAATATAATCGACAGAATGAAATGTGACTTCCAATTGTGGGTAAAATTGTAATATTTCCAGAATATCTCTCCTGGCTTTAGTGCAACTTCATATCAACAGGCATTCCTCATGGGTGGAGAAAAGTAGTACATGTCCGTATCAGTGGGTAATTACCTGGGCAACGGAGGGCTGGCTTATCTGAACCTGGGAAGTTAGTGGGAGGGCTTGCTTGCTTCTGCCGGTGCAGGAGAGAGAAGACCCCGAACTACAGTTTGTAAGCAATAAATAGGTTTTAAACTTTATCTCTCCCTTTGACTAATTTCAGTTTTAGAGGTATTTTGCCCTGGGATTTCCTTTCCCTGGACTTACAGCAATTCGCATGAATTTTACATCCAACCTAAGAATTGTAATAGCTCAATATATTTAAAATTCCATTAGACAATTATCTGAGGCTCTAGCCTAAGAAATTATAGAATAGAATCACAAAAATGATTGTGAAAAAAATGGCATTAGAAATAATTTTTGGAGTCCCTTCATTTTATAACTAAAATTCTGACAGCAGAAAAATAAAATTATTAATTTGAGTTTATACATGCAGAAAGTGGAGTGAAGGGCATTTAAATTTGTGTCTCCTGCCACCTAGTCAAATATTTTCTAATAAACATCCAAATGCCATTGGAAAACACACATAAATACATACATCCATATATGTCATACATATATGTAATATATATTGTGTGTGTCTGTAGTTTTTAACATAGTTATGCATATCATGCTCTCAGCTAGATCTTCTAGTTTCTTCAAACTAAGTTTATGTATTTAAAATTAATCCCAACATGTAATATCTTTAATAATTCATTATTGACTTAGTTATATTTCCAATATACATGTCCAAGTTTCAACAGTAAAGCAACATAATTTGAATCTATAGCATGATTTATAAATGATATATAATTAGAGAATATTTTAAATGTAAAAAATAACATGTCTATAGTTCTATAAACTTACATAACATATTTAAAGCATTGATATCTAAAATTCTAACAACATAATTTAAAATGAAGTGAATGTCAATAACAAAAAACCTTAACCACAAACCAATAGTATGAATTTAAAGCTTAATTAGTCAACCAAAGAGTATATCATTTTAAATAAAGATTTTTTTGCAAAGAGAAGAGGGAAGTGTTGCAATGGAAAAGCTGGCTACTTAGTTTATCATTTCTATCCACTTTTCTTATATTGATATCAGTTAAGATTTTTTACAGGTCAATGACTGAAATAAATGTGTAGCAACTTAGGAACACAATTTGTTCAAACTTCAAATTATCCAGTTTTTCAAACTATGCTGATTTGAAATTGTCCTAAACTTTGTAAATTATGGATATTTGTGACTCGAGAACTTCCAAAAGGATTTCATAACATGAATAGTTTTATTATATTAAACATTCTCTAGTAAAATATCTCACTCTTTCTAAGAGTCACCTTTTATTCACTACAGTTGAATGATATTGTTTACACACAATAACACATACCTCCACTGAAAAAAAAATATTACAGGTATTATGTCCATGCCCTTGTACTAGAATTCTGAAGTTACTCCATACTAAGATTTTCAAATAGAAATTTGAGGACACATAACTACTTAACTTCAAAGAAGATGTAGCTGAACACATGATCTGCATACATATATTTAACACCACAAAATTAAACAAACACATTACTTGTATGTGTCTGCCCTTACATATGTATACATTTGTATGAATACACACATGGCAAGAATGAGTGAAAATGAGAATGATTAAGAATACCCAAAAAACATTGTATATATAAATTGTTTCTGATAACAAATAATCCATCTTCTTACAGCTCAAGGTAGGAAAGTGACCTTATTTAGAACCAATAAACTAATCTAGCCTAGAGTATTAGGTTTACATCTATCAGGACTCCTTGGGACTTTCATGTTATTTATGGGCAGAAGATCCTGGTGTACAGTGGAAACAATGGAAATAAAATGTACTAAAATATTAATATTCAACAATATTATGAGGATGTTCAAAAATAATAAAAACTGGGAAAATTAAAACATGATTTAAAATGTTAACATCAAATAAAACACTCAAGGGCTAATCTTCCTATCCTCGAGTAAATGGCCCTTGGACTGAACCAGATGAACATCTGGCATAAAGGTGGCAAACCTGGGGGTGTGACTTGTCCATGATAAAATGGCAGCAAGTGAAGACAATCGGAATCTTGAGTAGCAGGAAGAGCACTTATGAGGATGTTCCCTGTTTCACTGGAACTGTGATATGACCTCGGTGCCATTGGTAAAGAATAGAAATAAATCCTAGCCATTTAAGTTTTATGGTTGTTTAAAACCCAAGTAAATGGGAGTTTATTGCAAACCATCACTAACATCAGGACACTTTTTTAAGTGAGAGTTTAAGAATCTATAGAAAAAGAACCTTGAATTAGCAGTCCACCACTGTTGAGGTGACGAGCTGCGTGTCAGCCACAGTGATTGTAAATAGCATGGTTTGGTGTAAGTACCTAATCATAAAAATCAATTATGTACTAAATAGAGAAATAGGTTCTGAAAAGACAATAGGATGAAAATACATAAAAGGAAAATAATCATTTTTAACTATTTTATGGCATTTAGCAGAGTCTACAATTTTCATTTAAAAAATTCTATTTGATTAGAGGCATCTGAAACCCTTTATTTCAATTACAATTGCTTTAAAAGGTATATGAATGCAATAGAACTTATTTCATTACTTTTACTTTATAAGGGATTTAGGGAAGAATGAAGATATATCTATTGGGCTCTTATTATTTGCCACCCACTCTGCTGGGTGCTTTGAATAGATAGTCTTTTTAATCTCCTCAATAAACTCATGAGGGATAGATTGTTTTATTACACTGAGGTGGAAATTGAGACTCCTTATAGTGTTATGCAATTCATTAAAAGTCATGAAAACTAGTAAATAACAAAGCAGGAACAAAATCCTGTTCAGTCAGACTTTACATCTCAAGATTATTCTAGTATGCTGTGCTTTTTAAAAGATGGACTCTTTTCCCAGTATCGCAGACAAAGCTTAGAGATACAATTTAGTCTGAAATGGTGCTACTACTCCAAGAAGCTGTTGTCATGGGAATGAGCCAGTCATTTTAAGGTCTTTCTAATTGCAGAGATATATTAATATATCTGAAGTCTTAAAGATCATTTTAAAATGTATTCAAAGTACTGCATTTATTTTGTTTGCATTAATGGGCTGGGTTGCAGATGTTTAAGTCTCTATTTCTTTACGTTATTGTGAGGTTATTGTCTTTTATTTTACAAATGAGGTTAAGTAAAATTTCAAAGTTCTCCAGAATAGAAAAGATAAAGTTGGTGCTCAAATTTAGGCCTGTTTGATTCTAAATTCAGTCATGTTAGTGTCTAAATATGCTGTGATTTGATATATAATCAAGACATCTTTGATAAGGACACGAACTGAGGTTAGCCTTTGGATTTCTACTGCTTCTCTAGGTAGCTGTAATAACTCAGAGATTTAAACCTGTAGAGAATCATAATACTGGGCCTTTAACTGAGCGTCTGAATAATCCATATTTATAAACTCCTCTCTGGCACACTTTGTTGCCCCAGTGTTTCCAGTGGCCATTTAGCCACCACTTAGCACATCCACGCACTGTTGCTCCCACAGTTGAGTTTTATGCTTATTGAGAGACAGTCGTGAAAATTCCCAAACACTTATAACTTGGCTGTATAATCATTACCTCAACTGATGATATATGAGTGCAAACTGAAAAAGAGTTGGTGGTGTTTTTTTTCCTGCCTAGGAAAACCAAGTAGGAAGACTTAGAAAGATTTGGTAAAGGAATTCTCTAAAAAAATGTTTTGAAGAGCGAATTAAGGATAGACACACTATTGTCAAAATCAAGAAGAATAGGCACTTAAATTGTTTTCTAAGTATCCTGAAGTTCTCACTCTACTTAAAAGAAAGCAAAAACAAATATAAAATTGTATAAAGGGTGTCTTTGGAAAGACAGGTGATGTAGAACTTTATGCTTGATGAAAAATTACTGGTTGCTGCATCAAAAGATGTAATTTGATATACTCTAAATTATTTTTTGAAGGTCTGTATTAAAAGAGTTTATCATTTTTGTCACTAGATTTAATGGATCTTTCTAATTACTAACCAATTATTTATTTTAATCACATCAGATAAGAATCTTTTAATGTATTTTAGCATCATTATAGACATTTGTTGATTTAACAAATTAGCTAAATTTCACTTTTTCCCATTTTTGGCTATACATTCTGAGTAAAGCATGAAGCTCATTGTTAAGTGTTTGTTTTATTTTAAACTTCCTGGGTGCAAGTGTCAGAAATCATTCTAAAAGGCAAATGAATTAATTTTTTGTGTTTATTTAACTTTATCAATTTCCAAAAATCTTTCCTTATGGAATAAAGTTGTAATGAATTGAGTCAAATTCAATACATAGTACTTTGTAGGGACAGGAATTTTGGAAAACCTCTCTAAATAAAATTCCTTTCTTCCCATAAGCATTTTGATTATAAAAATGGTGTCCTTAGAGGAACCCTAAAAATCATCAGTATTTTTCAATAATAGGACCTGAAGGAAACCAGGCCATCTGTGAAATGGAAGTTAAGAAAGTGACAATGGGAAGGCCCACCAGTAGTATTAATATTCTGATAATGATGGAAGTTCTGAGTGACCTATAATAATCTTTATTGATAAAGATTCTGATCACAAAAGTAATTTATTTTTCAACATATAAAACTGTACTCTAAACAAAATACATATCCTAAGGATAATAAGCCAAAGAAAGAATATTTATTTGAAATAAACTTTAAACATTTTTTCTCTAAGCGCAAACCAAATAAAAATCCAATTGTTTAAATATTTGCTCCAGAATATACTACACATATTTTTAAAACCATCATTCAACTGATTTCTGGTTCGGGTTATATAACTTCAGGATGAATGTAAATGTAGATTATTCTATATGTCACCAATAATACCCCATCTCCTATATACTTAACCTTTATGTGTTTCCAAATTGTCACTTAGCCAGAACAATGACAATATATGTCAAGCCTTTATTCTATGGGGAAAATAATGGTCACATTCACTTTTTTCACAGTGTGTACCCTAAAAATGTACTCAACAGCAAACCAAGCACATTAATGCTATTGCAAGTAGTGAACTAATCTGGAATAAACTCATCTCTGTGCCAAGGAGCCACCTTCTTCATTCACCTTGCCCGTATCAGTGGACAAGTGAACTAGTATAGCAAACCACTAAGCGAAAGTGTGGCCTATAGCATTAATTCAATATTCCACAACATGATACACATAAATCTTTAAACTTGGATCCAACTAACGTTTACAGCTATAATCTCAATCTACTCCCACTAATCCCACTGCACAATGGACACATCTACCTGAAATATCCTTCCTCCCTCATCTGTCACTCTCCTCCACAACTTCATGTAGTTTATGTTTCCCACTCAGTTTTCCTGACAAAGTGGTGCAAACTCAGTCACTCTCTCCCTTCTACTCTTGTAACATTCTCTCCATACCTTACACTGTTTTTGTTTGTTTATGGGCTGAGTAGCCTTGTTGCTATGCAATGAATTGTCCTCTAAAATTCATTTGTTGAAGCTCTTAAAACCAATGGTGTGGTATCTGGAAATAAGGTCTTTGGGAGACAGGGATAATTATGGCATGTTTTCTCTTATTTGTCAGTTTTAATTCAACATGCTTTTTCTACTTTACGCATTTTCATCAGTCAAGTCCCTACCTATTTCTATATTTAAACCACAGGAAAACCTCATTTACAGATATCATTTGAATTGCTTCCCACTGATACAGCACCAAATTCAAGAATCATAAATTGTATTTGGTTGAAAAGGATTAATCTCATTTATACAAAATATACTGTTTTTATTTTTGATTATGACAAAATTTAAGATACTTAAAAATCAAAAGTTCCTCATTAATGAAAATCTGACCTATTTTAGAAATCCTGTGTTTTAAGTAATTTAGATAATTTAATACTCTTATAAAGTCAGCATTTATTACACTCATTTTACATTTGTAGAAATCAAGACTCAAAGAAATTAAATATAACAATCACATGTAATCAGCAAAGCAGGTTTCAAATTCAGTTATGACTCATTTGAAATATAATATGATCTTTGTATGATTCAGTTTCTCCTGTTATCTGTTGTAATGTATTTTCAATACGTTTTCCTTTTTTTAAAACTTTAATAATACTACCTTATTATTATAAAGAAACCACCCA
The DNA here is from genome assembly GCA_032199065.1 of Smutsia gigantea. Lineage (NCBI taxonomy): Eukaryota > Metazoa > Chordata > Mammalia > Pholidota > Manidae > Smutsia > Smutsia gigantea. The sequence goes on from JAVSCE010004290.1 coordinate 384,566, forward strand.
AAACGTGGAAAGATTATCTTCTATGTATAAAATACAGAGCCCAGGAATGGGTTCACACAAATATAGTCAACTGATTTTTAACAAAGTCACAGAGGTAATTCATATGAAACGATAGTCTTTTCAGCAAATGGTGCTAGAACCACTGGATGTCCTTATGAGAAATAATGAAACTAGACACAGACCTTAAAACTTATATAAAAATTAATTCAGTGTTATCACTTAGAGTTAGTCTATCCATCATCATCATCTACTATCACCTATTCTGGCATCTAATAACTTGTCAATAAAGGGTAAAAATATCTGACCAACTTGCCTTTATTTATGGCAAATTTCATGGGCCATTTCAACTCCATGGGATCTGTTGAAACTCCTGCATCAGCTCACTGGTGTCCAACCTGTCCGGCTCCCTGCCTTCACCACCCCTTTCATGGGTGCTATTCCCCAGAGCACTCTTGAGTAAACACCCATCACTCCAATCTGTTCCAAGATCTTTTCTCAGGAATGTGACTTAAAATAAGCTGAAGAAAAGATACTAGAAATGAGAACATATCATTGAAAATTGTGCTAAAGAGGTGTCATAAATGGTAAAACAAAAAAGGAGTAGGAGAGAAGGAAATCAGGCTGAAATTAGGGAAAAAATTAGTTCATCGAGAACCTGTGATAATTAATCTCTCCCTATGGAATTTCTGGAGCTAATTGCTACATTCAACCTTTCAGTTTCCAAGGAATGCAACATAACTGTTTGTATGTTATTCTCTTTAAGTGAAATAACCCTTTGACTTACTTCTTAAGTCTACATTAACAGTGCTATAATGTGGGTTAAGTTGATGATTGGAAAGGATATTGAAGAGATGGAAAAGAAAGGGTCACACTGGAAGACATTTATAATGCATAGTTCTTCACCTGAGTTTATTTTCAATACAATCAATTTGCCATCTTGCTTTCAATTAGTAACCAGCATCTCAGTGTCTTTTTTACTGTAAAGTAATTACCACCATGTTTTCCTTGAGTTCTTAGGATTCTAATCAAGTTTATTTTCCCCTTTTAAATTCATAAGAAGTTGAAGTACTATATTTTATAAATGTCACTGCATAGTTGCATCTTTTGCCCCAATATAATATACAGGTTTTTGGTGGGCCTCTTATAACCATCTTTTTTTCTAGACTCTGGGTAATTTTTAAGGCTTGCAAGGGTTTTAATTCAGTTTTATTTATTTATTTATTTATATTTTGCTATCATTAATATACATGAACAATACTATGGTTACTAGACACCGCCATTATCAAGTCCCCACCACATACCCCATTACAGTCATTGTCCATCAGCATAGTAAGATGCTATAGAATCACTACTTGTCTTCTCTGTGTTATACTGCCTTCCCCATATCCCCGACCCCACTACATTATGTGTGCTAATTGTAATACCCCTTTTTCCCCCTTATGCCTCTCTTCCCAACCATCTTCCCTGTCCCTTTTCCTTTGGTAACTGTTAGTCCATTCTTGGGTTCTGTGAGTCGGCTGCTGTTTTGTTCCTTCAGTTTTTTCTTTGTTCTTATACTCCACAGATGAGTAAAATCATTTGATACTTGTCTTTTTCGGCTTGGCTTATTTCACTGAGCATAATACCCTCTAGCTCCATCCATGTTGTGGCAAATGGTAGGATTTGTTTTCTTCTTATGGCTGAATAATATTCCATTGTGTATATGTACCACCTCTTCTTTATCCATTCATCTACTGATGGACACTTAGGTTGCTTCCTTTTCTTGGCTATTGTAAATAGTGCTGCAATAAACACAGGGGTGCATATGTCTTTTTCAAACTGGGCTGCTGCATTCTTAGGGGAAATTCCCAGGAGTGGAATTCCTTGGTCAAATGGTATTTCTATTTTTACCTTTTTGAGGAAACTCCATACTGCTTACACAATCGTTGAACAAGTTTACATACCCACCAGCAGTGTAGGGGGGTTCTCCTTTCTCCACATCCTCGCCAACATTTGTTGTTGTTTGTGTTTTGGATGTTGGCCATCCTCACTGGTGTGAGGTGATATCTCATTGTGGTTTTAATTTACATTTCTCTGATGATTAGGGATGTGGAGGATTGTTTCATGTGCCTGCTGGCCATCTGAATTTAGTATTTGGAGAAGTGTCTGTTCAGCTCCTCTGCCCATTTTTTAATTGGCTTATTTGCTTTTTGTTCGTTGAGGTGTGTGAGCTTTTATATAATTTGGATGTCAAACCCTTATCAGCTATGTCATTTATGAATATATTCTACCATACTGTAGGATGCCTTTTTGTTCTATTGATGGTGCTCTTTGCTGTACAGAAGCTTTTTAGTTTGATACAGTCCCACTTGTTCATTTTTGCTTTTGTTTCCCTTGCCCAGGCAGATATGTTCATGAAGAAGTTGCTCATGTTTATGTCCAAGAGATTTTTCCCTATGTTCTTTTCTAAGAGTTTATGGTTTCATGACTTACATTCAGGTCTTTGATCCATTTTGAGTTTAACTTTTGTTTAGGGGGTTAGACAATAATCCAGTTTCATTCTCTTGTATGTAGCTGTCCAGTTTTGCCAACACCAGCTGTTGAAGAGGCTGTCATTTCCCCATTGTATATCCATGGCTCCTTTATCATATATTAATTGACCATATATGCTTACATTTACATCTGGGCTCTCTAGTCTGTTCAACTACTCTATGCATCTGTTCTTGTGCCAGTACCAAATTGTTTTGATTACTGTGGCTTTTTGTAGAGCTTGAAGTCAGGTAGTGTAATTCCCCCTGCTTTATTCTTCCTTCTCAGGATTGCTTTGGCTATTCGGGTTCTTTTGTGGTTCCATACGAATTTTAGAACTATTTGCTCTAGTTCATTGAAGAATGCTGTTGTTATTTTGATAGAGATTTCAATGAACCTGTAAATTGATTTAGGCCAGATGGCCATTTTGAAAATACTAATTCTTCCTATCCATGAGCACAGGATGTGTTTCCATTTATTGGTATCTTTTTTAATTTCTCTCATGAGTGTCTTGTAGTTTTCCGAGTATAATTCTTTCACTTGCTCGGTTAGGTATATTCCTAGGTATTTTATTCTTTTTGATGCAATTGTGAATGGAATTTTTTCCTGATTTCTCTTTCTGCTAGTTTGTCATTACTGTATAGTAATGCAACAAATTTCTATGTATTAATTTTCTATCCCACAGCTTTGCTGAATTCAGATATTAGATCTAGTAGTTTTGGAGTGGATTCTTTAGGGATTTTTATGTACAATATCTTGTCATCTGCAAACAGGGACAGGATGACTTCTTCCTTACTAATCTGAATGCCTTTTATTTTTTTGTGTTGTCTGATTGCCATGGCTAGGACCTCTAGAGCTATGTTGAGTAAAAGTGGGGAGAGTGGGCATCCTTGTCTTATTCCTGATCTTAAAGGAAAAGCTTTCAGCTTCTCGCTGTTAAGTATGTTTCCTGTGGGTTTGTCATATATGACCTTTATTATGTTAAGGTACTTGTCCTCTCTATCCATTTTGTTGAGAGTTTTTATCACAAATGGATGTTGAGTTTTGTTGAATGCTTTTTCAGCATCTATGGAGATGATCATGTGGTTTTGTCTTTCTTTTTGTTGATGTAGTGGATGATGTTGATGGATTTTCGAATGTTGTGCCATCCTTGCATCCCTGTGATGAATCCCACTTGATCAAGATGGATGATCTTTTTGATGTATTTTTGAATTTGATTTGCATAATATTTTGTTGAGTATTTTTGTATCTATGTTCATGAGCAACATTGGTCTGTAACTTTCTTTTTTTGTTGTGTCTTTGCCTGGTTTTGGCATTAGAGTGATGTTCACCTCACTGTGAGTATTCCGTCCTCTTCCACTTTTTGGAAACCTTTAAGGAGGATGGGTATTAGGTCTTCACTAAATTTTTGTTGAAATTCAGTAGTGAAATCATCTGGTTCAGGAGTTTTGTTCTTAGGTAGTTTTTTGATTACCATTTCAATTTCTTTGCTGGTAATTGTTCTGTTCAGATTTTCTGTTTCTTCCTGGTCAGCCTTGGAAAGTTGTATTTTTCTACTAAGTCGTCCATTTCTAGGTTATCCAGTTTGTTAGCATATAATTTTTCATAGTATTCTCTCATAATTCTTTGTGTTTCTGTGGTGTCTGTAGTGATTTTTCCTTTCTCATTTCTGATTCTGTTTACGTGTGTAGACTCTCTTTTTTTCTTGATAAGTCTGGCTAAGGGGTTTATCTATTTTGTTTATTTTCTGGAAGAACCACCTCCTGCTTTCATTGATTCCTTCTATTGTTTGTTCTTCTCAATTTTATTTATTTCTGCTTTAACCTTTTTTATGTCCTTCCTTCTATTGACTTTGGGCCTCATTTGTTCTTCCTTTGATAGTTTCATTAATTGTGAGTTTACACTGTTCATTTGGGATTCTTCCTCTTTCCTGAGGTAGGCCTGTATTACAGTACATTTCCCTTTTAGCAGGGCCTTCGCTGCATCCCAGAGATTTTGCGGTTTTTAATTATTGTTGTAATTTTTCTCCATATGTATTGCTTGATCTCAGTTTTTATTTGGTCATTGATCCATTGATGATTTAGGAGTATGTTATTAAGCCTCCATGTGTTTGTGGGCTTTTTATTTTCTTTGAGTAATTCGTTTGTAGTGTCATACTTTTGTGATTTGAGAAGCTGGTTGGTACAATTTCAGTCTTTTTAAATTTACTGAGATTCTTTTTGTGGCCTATTGTATGATCTATTCTTGAAAATGTTCCATGTGCACTTGAGAAGAATGTGTAACCTGTTCTTTTGGATGGAGGGTTCTGTAGATGTCTGTTAGGCCCATCTGTTCTAATACATTGTTGTGTGCCTTTATCTCCTTACTTATTTTCTGTCTGGTTTATCTGTCCTTTGGAGTGAGTGGTGTGCTGAAGTCTCCTAAAATTAATGCATTGTATTCTATTTCCCCTTTTAATTATGTTAGTATTTGTTTCACATGTGTAGGTGATCCTGTATTGGGTGCATATATATTTATAATAGTTGTACCCTCTTGCTGGACTGACCCTTTTATCATTATCAATGTACTTCTTTGTCTCTTGGTACTTTGTTTGTTTTGAAGTGTATTTTGTCTTATACAAGTACTACAACTCTTGCTTTTTTCTACATGTTAGTTGCATGAAATATCTTTTTCCATCCCTTTACTTTCAGTCTGTGTATGTCTTTGGGTTTGAAGTGAGTCTCTTGTAGGCAGCATATAGATGGGTCTTGTGTTTTATCCTTTCAGTGACTCTATGTCTTTTGATTGGTGCATTCATACCATTTACATTTAGGGTGATTATCGGTAGGTATATACTTATTGCCACTGCAGGCTTTAAATTCGTGGTTATCAAAGGTTCCAGGGTAATTCCCTTACTATCTAACAGTCAAATTTAATGCACTTCCTATGCTATTACAAACACAACCTAAAGGTTTTACTTTTATTAATTTTTTCCTCCTCCATTCTTTGTATGTTATGAATCATATTCTGTACTCTATGTCTATCCCTTGGGTGATATCTATTTAGTCTTAGGAATACTTCTATCTAATGGAGTCCCTCCAAAATGCACTGTAGGTGTGGTTTGTGGGAGGTAAATTCTCTCAGCTTTTGCTTACCTGAATATTGTTAATCCCTCCTTCAAATATACATGATCACCTTGCTGGATAGAGTATTCTTGGTTCAAGGCCCTTCTGCTTCATTGCATTAAATGTATCATGCCACTCCCTTCTGGCCTATAAGGTTTCTGTTGTGAAATCTGATGATAGCCTGATGGGTTTTCCTTTGTTTGTGATCTTTTTCTCTCTCTAGCTGCTTTTAAAAGTCTGTCTTTATCGTTCATCTTTGCCATTTTAATTATTATATGTCTTGGTGTTGTCTTCTTCAGGTCCCTTGTATTGGGAGATCTGTGCACCTCCATGGCCTGAGAGACTATCTCTTTCCCCAGATTTGGGAAGTTTACAGCAATTACCCCCTCAATGACACTTTCTATCCCTTTTTCTTTCTGTTCTTCTTCTGGCACTCTTATAATGTGAATATTTTTCTTTTTGGATTGGTCACACAGTTCTCTCAATATTCTTTCATTCTTAGAGATTCTTTTTTCTCTCTGTGCCTCAGCTTCTTTGTATTCCTCTTCTCTAATTTCTGTTACATTTACCATTTAACATCTCTTCGACTACATATAATCTGCTTTTAAATCCCTCCATTGCATGTTTCATTTCAGATATGGAATTTCTTAATGATTAAATCTCTGTCTTAAATTCATTCCTGAGTTCTTGAATATTTTTCTGTACCTACATAAGCATGTTTATGATTTTTAATTTGAACTGTGTTTCTGAAGGTTGGTGAGTTCAGTTTCATTTGGCCCTTTTTCTGAGGTTTTTGAGATTTTTGTCTGATCCAGGTTCTTTGGACGTTTCATATTTCTATGTAGTGCCCTCTAGTGCACAGAAGCTCCAGTCTCTGGAGCTGCTCAGCCCCTAGAATGAGGTTGGAGGTCGTTGGGAAGTGAGCTGGTGCCTGGGGGGAGGAAAGATCTGTTTCCTGATTCCTGTATGTGGTGCGTGTCTCCAGTATCACAGCAGTGGGCCAAGCACACAGGTGTAAGCCCCTGTGCTCAGCATCTCTAGCTGCTGTAGGCGGGGCCTCCCTCTGGCTGGCCTGATGCTAGTGCAGTGACTGCAGGTTTGCTAGCGGGTGCTGTCAGGCCAGGAGGAAGACTAGGCAGCCTGAATGGCACAGTGGGGGCCTCGGAGCTGAGCAGCCAGCCAAGGGGATGGAGCACCTGAAGCTCCTCAAAATTCCCAACTTTCTGGGCAGAGCGTGCCCTGACAACCTTGTCCAGCTGTCCCTTCTCCCATGTGGGAAGCTCCGTTCAACCCCCGTCCCTTCAGCAGCCCTCTTGCTGCTAGGAAGCCTCTCAGAACACCTGCTTTTCCTCTGTCACAGAGCGGCCGGATGTGGATCCCGTCCTCCACAAACGGCTGGAATGTCAGTCTCTCAGGCACTCTGCCTGTCCCAGCTTCCCAACCTCCAGAGCATCACACAGAGTAGGTTTCTGCTCACAAAGCAGATCTCCAGGGCTCGGTGTTCTGTAGTCCCAGGCTTCCACCCCCTCCCCATTCTGTTTCTCTTCCTCCCACTGGTAAGCTGGGGTGGGGAAAGGGCTTGGGTCCTGCTGGATCAAAGCTTTCGTACATTACCCTGTTTCATGAGGTCTGCTTGTTCATGATATCTGTAGGCAGTCTGCGTCAGCCCTCTTTCCTGTTGCTGTTTTAGTGTTAGTTGTACTAATTAACTATATTTTCGTACTATTGGGAGGAGTTTTCTGTCTCACCTCTCACACCGCCATCTTGAATCCCCAAAGTCTCGATTTCAGTTTTTAAGAGACGTTTTGACTATGACTACACCAATGGAAGCAGGCTTCCAGACTCACTGCTCTGGGAACAGCCAGTGGTGGGTTCTTAATTTAGTTTTATTTTTACTTCATCCTACCACTTGCAATTTTTTAAATAGTTATGAAATCCATTATTTTTGAGTTAATTGACACTGACTCATATTAAAATTAATTCCTACCTTTGCTAACAGGTTTTATGTAAAATTTACCCTAAATATTGTTAAGGCAATTCAAAGCTATAGATCGAATTACAAAAGAAGTATTGAATATGTATGATGAATATATTTTACTAGGTAATGGGGCTAAATTAAAATTCGAGTAAAAATAGCATGAGGCTGTTGTGAAATGAATAACTTAAGAGAAAAGAATCATATTCTGGCAAAAGACGTCTGCTGAATTTTCTTAGAATATGGAACTGCAATTGGAAAAACTAATATTTGTCTTCCTTCATTGGGGAGACCAGGAAGCATGTCCTGAGTAGTTTCAGGTTGCCCTTTTTCCTTTTTCTTCTCCCCTTCTCCCTCCTGTTCTTTCCTTCTTTTTTTTTCCTCCTTTCTGCTTCCACTGACATATATTGGGAGTGGGCTTCTTGGGGATTTATAATAGTTAATAAAGGGATAGTGTAGGAAAATCAATAACAGAATGTTTTAAAGATTAATTCTTAGGACTTTCATGAAGTGTTATTCACATATTTCTGAATGCATTACTGAAAAAATAGAAAGCTGTTTTAAAACAGGTTGAGTCTTTGTTGCAATACTTC